>OY728131.1:984408727-985008727 GCA_963277665.1 Viscum album | reverse complement strand
GGAACTTTCTAAATGGTTGAAATAAAAATATAGTTTTCAATAAAAATTGGTACTTTTCATTAAACACCAGAAAATAAATCTATTCAGAAAAATCCCAAAAATTAAAAATAAGATAATTTTAATATGATTATTTAAAAATTAAATTATTTTTATTAAATAAAGTATCTAAAATTTCTAGAAATTAATTATACTATTTTCTAAAAAAAATAAATAAAATTCTATTTGAGGATGACGTATTTTTGAAGCATAAAATAACTTTACTAAAATTTGAGTGATTGTTTACTAAGAATTTATAAATTTAATTATATTGAGTATGAAATTTATATATATTTTATAAATTAGTTAATCAAATTAATACTCTCCAAATTAATGGCTAGGTTATAACTGTCACGTTAAATAATAATATTTTAATAGTGTATCATGGTTCATTTAAACTCAGCATTGCGTGTAATGCAAGATATTCAAAAAAGTAAAATAATTTAAAGAGAAATATTTTCTAAAATTATATAGTGTCACATTCTATCACCCTTTAATAAATTTTATCCTCATAATTTGAACTTATGCTCGATAATCAAAGGTTTGATATTTTAAAAATCCTTTGTTGAAAACCCAAATCATAAAAAGGGTTAATAAAACTTCCTATTAAAACAGGGAATGGGAATTATGCAGGTTATCTAAAATAAAAAATTACTAGGTTTTCAATATATGAGAACATAGGTTAGAAGTGAAAACATATATATGGAATAAATACCTAACTCCCAAGGACTGATAGAGTTTGAAAGAGAATATGATCAAGAGAAAGTTAACCATCACAAAAATATAAATCTGTGATGGGTTAAAAGACCATTGATTTCTTAGTAATTAAAGTAAAGGAATAACATTTTTATTTCAAGGTACTTTTCCAAAATTTGAGAGATTCTTTTACTATCCAGATAAATCCATTGTAAAAATAAACTTACTCTTTCCATGTTATAAGAATAATCTCATCTTTTGGTTATGCCCCTATCTACTTCTACTTCATCTCTTACTCCAGAAAATGAATATTAAAGATGAATTTGTCTTGCTTGAATTAATTTTAATAAATCATGAGGTCCATAATTCATTCCTTTGGCCTATAAATATTTACAAAAACCAAAATGGTTGGTGAAATTTATAATAAATCATAATTTTACCTCAAAAAATAATATCTAAATTTCAATTTAACCTATTCCACAAGTAGTTAAGCTTAATACTAATCCAAAATATTACCAACCATATTTAAAACCCAAAAAAAATTTGATCTCACACTCTTCCATGATAAATTTAAAAATAATTTTAATTACTCATAATTTATCATACCAAAATGTATATAACTTTATCAGATATTCTATAATGTATACTAATTATTTACCAAAATGTAAAAACGAAATCATATATTCTTATAAAATATAATTCACCCCTTAGTCTTTAAAAAAGATTTACCTTAACCAAAAATATTTCCATTATATATTTAGGTTCATCCTTGAACTGATAGATGAGTATATTTTGATTCTAAATATAAAATATGATTTATGTATTCCATAAATATATATATAGAAGCTATCTAGGGAGAGATAATCATTACCCAAAATAACATCAAATTTCACTAAAGGATAATATTTTCATCGGGTATATTCATACAAACATTATCATCAAATACCCTATTCTAGAGTGGAGGATAAGTGTGACCTAACTATCATGATTCACTTCAACTATTGTAATTTCATAGAATTTCACTTTGTACTTTGATTTTATAGGTTGTTGTGTCTTACTATCTTCGTTATTCCTTGGATTAGGGTATTGATTTTCATAGTGACTAAACTCTTTGCATTTATAGCACTGAATTGTGAATGGTTCATTTTTTTGAGCTCTTTCTCCATTAATTTCATTTACGGACCTCTTTAAATCATTCCAAAATTATTTTTCTCAATGGTCAAAATTCACAGACTTGAAACATTTTCTCATTCCTTTAAGAAATTCACCCGATTTCTCCTTCTTGAATTTTCAGAAAGTATGAGGTTGAAACTTTTTCTTCCCTCCACGTGTCAAACCATTAAAGTTTCTATAAAGCTCTATATTTTTTTATTATCACTAGAAACTTGAGGGTTTCCAAATTTCTTTTTCACTTCCAGTACACATCAAATGATTTCATCATAATTTATAATGTCCCTTAAGGATATTTCCTTTCAAAGAATTATTTTCAAACCACTAAAGAATAAATTAATTTTTCTTTTTGGGACGATTATTAAAACTGAATCATACCTTACAAGTATTGTAAAATTTGGCTTATAGGAACCAATGGATTCATCATCCATATGCTTAAGATCAAGGAATCCATTACCCATTTTTTGTATGTAGAATATGAGGGAAATAATTACTAAACAATATTCCCTTAAACTAATCCAATTGTATGGATCCAATTTACTCCTCTTTCCTTGTATTTTTAATAAGACTCCACTATATATTTACTTCTACTTAAAAAATATAAACAACTAGGATAAATTTTTCATGGTCTAAGCATCGAAGACTGAAAAATATATTTTACATCACATTGATGGATTTATTAGAAACCAATAGATTAGAATACCCATAGAAGGATGGTGGACATTTTCATATAAAAGATTCAATAATATGTTGTTCTCTCCTTGGTGTATTAGGAATTTCAACATGATCTATGTTACCACTAATAACTTGAGAGAGTTGAGTGAGAAAATTCACAAGATATTGCATCCCAACTCTCAATATATTAGATTTATCATGAGTATAGTCATTAAATTGTCCATCACATTCATTATTCACACAATTACTTTAGGTTCCAACCATCTACTAAAACCAAAAATCATAGTGTTAGAAAAAATAATTATAATGGGAAACCACATAATCATAAAACATCATTCATTGTATGTTTAAATCAATAAAAGTTATTTTCAATATATTAATCCTTAGGTTTATCCTAGGTTATCCATGATAAAAAAATTATAATGTTATCCTATATTTAGACCTATCCCCAGGGTTCTTAATAAAGTTATCTCATCATAGTTTCCAAAGGTTAACTGAAACTTAATCTGTTACCAACTATAGTTGTCTGGAATTATTTCTAGTGGACTATAATTGATACCTATCAAAGAAATCCATGGTTGACTACTCCTCCTTGGTGGGACACACCACCATCTATAGTGGAAGACCTATACTCACGAAGCCCTTGGGAGGAGAGCCATACTTTGTCCAATGATCGAACACGTGAGTTCCTAATAATCATATTATTTCCATTTATTTGATACCAACTATAGAAACCCATACATATCAAACATATATATTACATCCAAATAGATAAATATTCATTACAAAACATTTCGATCCATGACACAATCGTATAGGTCTATTGCCTTTGGAAACTTGGACACATAAATAGATAGTTCATAAATGATCTATATCATCTCCCACTAAGTTATTCATAACTATCACCCTTATAAGACATATCATATCTAAAAAATTTCTTCATAACCTAGGGAAAGAAAACATAAGAAATGGTAAGCTCAGATTCTCAATAATGGTAAACAAGGGAAATATCAATGATCATATAAGTATAACCCGAGAATAAGGGTGTGAGAACATGAGCCTAAAATTTGAAATCTACACCCTGCATATCATAGATCATAATATTGAGTCATGGCATAAATATTGGCATTTCATAAGACATGGATCATAAAAGTATCAGAGATAATGAGATATAAGATCATATCACTCACATAAGACATGGAATTATGACATACGCATAAAATTATAACTTTCTGAATATATATAAATAGAAAAATGTTCCCTCATTAAGTTAAGGACATGAAATATGGACCTCACATAAACTTATGGACATAAAACCAGGTCCATTCATGATCTTATGAACATGAAATCTAGGTCTATGTATAAATGTATGGATATGAAACCAAGTCCACGTATGATCTTATGGACACAAATAAACCTATAGACATACAAACATAAAATTTTGAACAAGAAATCAGGTTCACACATAACATATTTACCTCATGAGTTATCCATCTTTACCCGATTCATTGGAGAGAGATATAGGTCCCACCCTTCCTCGGTCATAACATGACCACCATATTTGTTTATAACATAACAATCTTCCTTGGTTATAACATAACCACCATACTTGGTTATAACATAAAACAATACTTGGTTATAACATAACCACCATCAAATAATGAAAACCATACATATTTTTCAATAATATCATAAAAAATTCATCATATCATCACATCATAACCAATTTAATGAAAACAAGTTCCATAAAAATTTCATCAATTATAGAATAACCCATGGAAAATAAATGGGTTTAATAAACATATCATCAACATAAAAAATAACTATACATAGAAATATTAATAATGGTATCATTGTATCATATCATTAGTAAATCATAATTAACATTAAATATCTCAACTTATATGGAAAATGATTTTAAAAGATTGTGTAAGGACCCGACCCCCGAGTGCCTGGAGCCGGTGCCAATGAGACATGATGTACCATAATTATTACATTACATTTACATTTATCACATCATGTCTCATGATACAAAGGATCGTGAGGTTAAGGTTCTGGAAAACCTGCTGCATTTTGAAACTTCATTGAAGACATGACTGATACCTAAAAAATTTTCATTTAAAACGTAGGGTGAGAAAAAGTATTCCCAGTAAGGGTTTAAAAATAATAAGCTATACCCAAAATAACTTTTGAAAACATTATTTAAAAAAAACCGTAAAATACTCTATCAAAAGAAAAGATGCAACACTAGTATACATCATAAAAGTGTTCGATCAAAACATGTTGTTGGAATTACAAGGATACATAGTTCAATTATAGGTATGCTGAATAAATGAAATTATAAACATGACTGACATAAGAGTATGTATCACAAATTAAACAGATAAGAGTAATGAATGATCAGAGTTGCACATAAAGGTAATTAATTTATTTTTATACATCAAATACCAAAATCACTAAGTGCTATAGATATGTCATGCCATAAACTTTTTCTTTTATGATACTCTTAAATAATGTCTCTTAATCAACTTACACATAATGAGGGATTATAATGCAGAACATTCTGTAAAAATATTGTCGAGGCGTCGGCCAAGACATCTATTGATTAAGGCCTCGGCCAAAATCCATAAACTTTTTAACGAAATATTAAACTAGTCGAATATTTTTCTAGTTAATTAAATTACATACTCATAATGAAGGAAGTGCATATGAAAAACCGTGTCAAGGCCTCGTGCCAATACCTAGGGGTATAACTATAACCAAACCCCAACCTAGAGAGCCTCTGTAACCAGACTCCAACCCGGAGTGCCTCTAATAATCAGACACCAACCCGGAGTGCCTCTGTAACCGGACACCAACCCGGAGGGTCTGCTGTAACCAGACCCCAACCCGGAGGGCTTACTTTTACCGGTCCCCACCCCAAAACATACTAGGTCCAATGAATTCCTCATATGTTCAGTAAGGTCTGATATTCAAGGTTTCCCATACCAATTTGAATATTTAATTTTATTAGATATTACCCAAGGTGTCCCATACCACTTTGGGTAATTTAATTTCATTTATCATTACCCAAGGTGTCCCATACCACTTTGGGTAATTTTGTTCATTTTAATGATTTTTCATATGAATGCATTATTGAATACAATGATAAATAATATGGATAATGAAACTATTGTACATTTACTTTAGAAATACATGATATGACAATGAACATATAAAGTTTGGCAATAAATTTTTTTCCAAGGCAGGAATGGACAAGTAAAATATCTTTTGCACATGTAATAATGATTAAAGCACATAAAATGATGAATGAATGGGGTTTTACACTAGAAATTATAACTCTTTGAATTAAAATCCTTATTAATGTAGAGGGATACTTAATAAAAAATGCATGTTATTTATTATGCTGATAAAAGTATCAGTGAACATGCAAATATGCTAAATCATAAACTTGATTAACCTACATCAAACGCTGTAGCAAGTTCATTATGTAATAAGACTATATGTGAGAACAACATGATATATAACATAACATGATTTAAAAATCCATTTATTTTCTAATATATTTTGGTCAAGTTAAAATACATTCTTTTAAATTAAAATGTGGATAATATTATCAAAACTGATTTAATTAAAATAAACTTGACATGTTAAATGTATTATTGTATACTTATACACACAAGTGCATATTAGTTTAGCAAACACCAAATTAACATTTATTAATAATAATTCAAACATTAACTGCATTGAAGGATGAATTAAGTCTAGGTAATTATTACTTGAAAATAGTATTTTGGAAATCATACTTATAAATACATATACACATAGACATATATACACAAAGTGAATTTATGGATTTCTACACAACTTAAAACAAGGTCCATTAATTCCTACTAACTGAAAATTTTAAACCATTAATCAATTAATTGATTAAAAACTAAATCCATATAAGGATTATTACATATGTAACCATACACATATACATATAAAAATTAAGGTTTTGTACTATAAACATAATTCCATTTAATCCCAAAACTTAGTTCTAATCTAAAACATTATTGAAAGATGGGTATTCATTTATTAAAAATCATAATTTAATTTGTATTGAATTACACATATATATATATAAGTATATAATTTCTTATACCAAGTTTAGAAAAGGGGTTTGGCATGAATAACAGATTCAAAATAACCTTTATAAATATATAATTCCTGGTAAAGCATACCTAATCATTTTTGGAAACCTTTTAAAATGGATTGGACTTGGGTTATATATTTATATATATAATTTTATACCCGAATATACATAAGTATATAATGGGTTTTTCTTAATGAATATAATGGGTTTTTCTTAATGAAAACCTTTCAAGATAAACCTTTACATAGATTACTTGAATACATAAAACATAAATGATCCCCTTTGAAAACATTTAAACAGAGATGATTTGAAGTATACATATATATAAATATATATATATATATCATAAAACTATATATATACAGAATGTGTAATGAAGGCTGTAAAATAAAAACCGATTATAAATAAACCCTTATACCATTTAAAGAAAAACATAACAAACCCAAACACCCTATACTTTTTAAAAAGAACAAGGGCTGATCTAGTACTGAAATATATATAAACATATATAGTATATTCGATTATACACAGTGCATGTATAAATAGTTTTTCATTACAAAAATAAGTGGAAACATCCCCTTACAGAAACAAGATTTCAGATAAATATAAGTTTGAAAATATATAATTTATATGTTACTTGGATTTCCTGGAACCAAACATGAGACGAGGTGGACTCAAGCAAAGTGGATTGAAAACAAGGCAGCAAGTGTGCAGATAGTGAAAGAAAACACAAGAAGACTACTGATATTTATAACCTCTAAAAACATAGAAGGCTTGCTGTGTAAGCTGTGAGAACAATGGAAAAATAAAAATAACTATGACTAAAAAAAAGATATTCACGGATCAAAACTGTTTACCAAAGAACAAGGAAAAATAGTTGATGCAACGGGTCTTCTATAGACAAAAGAAAACATTCAAACCATAAACATAATGATGGAAGAAAATAATGTATCAACTGTTTAAAAATTGAGAAAAATGGATTAAAATTTGTCAATAAAAACAGTATGAAATGGTCCCAAGAAAAGATTTAAAAACAAAAAATTAAAACCTAACATGTAGATCCAAAGATATAATCCTTCCTAAGATTTGGACAAGGAAAAAACCCTAACTGCAGCTCTAGGACCTTCACCTGACAAACCCCTTTGGCCTTGATGGCTGCTTGCGATGCGCATGACCTCAGACCACCTTTGATGTGCGGCCATGGCAGCGCACACCTCGCCTCCGCGCGCTCAGCTTAAACACACCACACCAGCCCCCATTGTGCTTCCCCAACCTCTACCGACGTTGGAACACCCCCGACACGGATCCCTCATGGCTCAGACTCGCCTTCGCTCGCGGCGCCCAGCCACAACAGCGCACTCAGCTCGCACTTCCCTCCCTGCCGCGTTTGACCAAGTCGAACCCCCTACGGGATTTTCCTAACTCAAACCCTACCCATGATTTCTTTTTCTGTTTTATTAATATTCTAACATTATATGTTATTATTATTTTATCCTTAATATCTCTTTATTCTACTCAACCCTTGAGTACACCCCACAACCGATTTATCTTTCCATTATTTTATTTCATTTGTTTTTTTATACCCATTCTCTACATTCAACCTGTGACTCTCTATCATTATCACCATTATAATACTTTTAGCATTATTATTATCATATATTATTACATCTTTAATGTTTAAAAAAAGTCAAAATTTAACTTATCTTAATAATACTTTAAAAAGCAAAGGTTTAATATAATAATCACTACTTTTTAAAAGAAAATATTATAATATTTTTATTTGTTAAATTTATAAACATATATTTTTATATATAAATCATAATATAAATAATTTTATTAAAAATGAAACCAATTATATATATATATATATAAATTTATAAGTCAAATATATATTTACAATTCATATTATAATTCTTAATATAATTTTGATTTATTAAATAAAATTCTAATTAATTTCAAACTAATAAAAATGTGTTTATTATTATTTATAAATATATATCTATATACATGAAATTTAAAAATTAATAACTAAAATTTATTAGATTTATATATTTTGATAAAACATAATTATGTCATATTATTTTAACTTAATAAAATTAAAAAAAACAAATAATAATCTAATTTTATAACAAAAATAGTTAAATTAAATAGCTATAATTTTTATTAAACAAAATACATATTATTAATAATTTTATAAAATGCTAATCTAAAAACAATAATATAATTATATATATATATATATATATATATATATATCATTTTTCAAAATGTACGAAAGCATATAATTATTCATCCGTTTGCATAAATTAAAATAATGTATATCAATACATAATGTCATATAATAATTTCAAAATGGCATGCATAGTAAAATTATAATTTTATAATAATAATATTTTTATTAATAATTTTATAACAAATTAATTTTATCATAATTTTATAATGATAATAATCCAAAACTTAATATATAAAACAATTAAATATATAAAATACATTGCTTATTATTATCAATAAATACATATTTTTTATAAGTAAACATATTACATACATTTATAACATATTTACTTAAATTATAATCTATTTAAAATTATTATTTTCACTACAACTCAGGGTGTTACAGATTGCTTGAAAATTTCTTGAGAAAAATATCCTTTTCACTTTAAAATAACTTTTTTAAAAAATAAAAAATTTCCCTATTATTAAAGAAAAAATATTCTTTGAAAAGAACCTTGAATTTTTTTAAATGAATATCTAAATCATTGATATTTAATGAAAGTGGTAAATACCCTTCATGCTGTATATTTTAAAATAAAACTTTCATTTCACACTATTGTAGAAAAAGTTAAAAAGTACCTAATTTAGAAAATGACAAGAATATTCATTTTAAAACAATTTTTAAAAATTAAATAATGGGTAAAAATGAAATTAATAAGTTATAGGATAATAGTAAAAACCTTCATTATTTTTTTGAAAACATGGATATGAAGGAAAAATGTTTTTCAACCAAATAGAGAAATAAAGTTCATTTTTATTAAAAACACAGTTTTAGATTCTTGAGAAAATAAAGAGAGTAAATTGAAAATAAAAAATTTATTTTCCATAAATAACCATAGGATAATAAAATTTATGAGTTTATTGATAGTTATATCATATTATTTCATCATAAGAAACATAATTATAAACATTCTTGATAAATAATGAGATTATAACATAAAAACCTTACCACTTTGGTAACTTTTGAATCATAAGCCCCATGAATGAAATAAACTTATATTTTTATGCATATCCAATAATTTCTGTGAGATTAAAAATAAAATATATTCATGGGAAGTATATACACTACAAAAATGAAAAAATTTGTGTATAAGGCATGTGTCCCACAAAAATAAAAGTGCGAGGAAAATCCCTTACCTTGAGTTTTGCCTTCCCCATTCATGTTAAAAACTCATGTATAATAAATATATATTTGTTATAAATGTATTCAGAAACCATATTCATATATATCATAAAATTTATGATTATTTATGACATATTATCACCTGTTAATTAATAATTTGTTATTAAGATAATTGTTCTGAGTGATGACTTCTTTTTTCCAAGCATGTTTCGGTTTGGCAGTCCCGACCCTTATACTTTGATTTTGGTTCCATAATTTATATAATTTTAATAATGGTATAGACATAATATATTTTTTATTATATACATATTTAGAGTCATATATAAAATTTAGATATAGAAAAATGAATTTCACCATTCATGGAGATGGTAGGCCGTACGTACACATGAATGTTGTTTTCATTTTTCAATAGATGAAATGAAGGAAATATAAAATTTAATTCAAATATATTGGATCATTATTATATAATATATATCATATAAATTTATAAAATAATTTATAATTACCATCCACTAAAATATAAATAAAAAATGAATCACATCACTTCATGACGGTGGTAGTCCCACACGTACGCACAAACGACATTATCATTTTCCAACAATTTGGAAAGTAAAAAGTTATATATAATATTATAATTGAAGAAGATTAATTATAAAATAATTGTAATATATCAACATTAAAACCATCATAATACCCATCCATAAAATATTTTTATGATAAATCAATTATATATCTATGTGGAGACAATATGTTGTACATACACACAAGTGATACTTTCACATCTCATTTGATGAGAAATAGGGTGTATAATGGTGTTTTAATAATAATGATAAAATTTAGGTATATTTATTATAATTCTGTTACCATTTTATGATAAATATAATAAATTTATAATAGGTAGAAGAAGAGATAAATTGAATTAAGTTGGGCAAGACGATTACCTCTTCTTTGGGAGACCTCCTTTAGATCCTTCCTGAAGGAAACTAATGTTGGTATTTTTAGGAGACTAGTACCTCCAAAAATTTTATATGGATGTTTTTAATAGGAATGATTATGGTTTTTTCGAGTTATATGGATAAAAGTGGTGTAAATAAGTAAATAAAGTGGTTCCCTTTTATAATTGAGGGGAGGGACACTTTTGAAATTTCTTAAAAAATTAAAATATAATAAGACTATTCTAGAGGAAAATGCTTCCAAATGGTAATTAATTATAATAAAAATTATATAGGGTTAAAATAAAATCATAAAATGAAATTTAGATAAGTTTTGATATCATTTTTATCATTAACTTTTTTATTAACCTCTTAGTTAATCATTTTTGACCTTAACTATGACAACCACTATTTTAATCACAAAGGGTTAATAATGTAACTATAAATGGAAACATGACTTATAAATGGACCATGTATGATTTTTTAAATCATATTAAATTCACATGGTTGAATAAAATATTTTTATGAATTTTAAATAATGTAATAAAATATTATTTTAATAAGATACTATTAATGTAAATTTTGAAACTATTTATTTAATTTGACTTTAAATACATCATGAAAAAGGGTAAATTAGAATATAATCCTATAAAAATTCCCTAAAATTTCATATATAATTATAAAATTCATAATAAACATTAATTATTTCAAATTATAATATTTTTATCATTTTAAAAATCATTTATTTTATTTTTCTCTTAACTAAAAAAATAATGTATCTATGTTGCACACACATTTAATGTAATTATAAAATTTATAAATATTAGAAATAAATTTATATCATTAAAAAAATTCATTAAGTTAAAAATTAACATTTATTTTTTTGTAAATATAATGCTTTTTTTACTTTTGGACACATAATTGACATTTAAAACCAAGAGAGCAATATTTTGTAGCTTTATTTACTTTAAATATTATAAGGGTCATTTTATCGAAAATGTGTCCATTAAATAAGTAAATTTAGAGTCCAAGGTGATTAGGGTATAATTCAATTCATTGAATAATAATTAGAATGAAAAATTATGGCCTTATCTTTTATTTTTAACCTATATTAACCTGATTTACCCTTTATCGAGGTGATAAAATTTACCTCTGTTACTATTCAAAATGCCTATAAATAAAAGGGATATATTTAAAAAATTTAAAAATCATAATTAAAAACATGGAATAAATTTTATCAAATTAAATTATGATAAGTGATATATAATAATTTTAAAATAAGTTCAAAAAATTCAATGAAAACCACTTTTTAGAAAAATACAGTTTTTATTAAACATGCCTTTTTTGTATGAAAAAGGTTTTTATATCAAATTAAATAATGAAATAAATTCCAATGAACCTAATTTTATTAATATTAATATAATATAAATAATTTTACTTTGATTATATTTTAAAATAAAATGGAACTTTGAAAATGGTTGAATCAAAAAAATAGTTTTCAATAAAAATCCGTATTTTCACTATACACTGAAAAATTAGTATTTTCAGAAAAATAAAAAAACTTTACCCTAAGATAATTTTTATATGATTATTTCAAAAATTATATTTTTTTATTAAATAAAAATTTCTAAAAGTTCTAGAAATTAATTATAATATTTTCTCACAAAATGAAATAAAATTATTTTTGAGGAAGATATAATTTTGAACATAAAATAAATTTACTAAAAATTGAGTTATTATTTACTAAAAATTTACCTATTCATTTATATTGAGTTAGAAATTCATATATGTTTCATAAATTAGTTAGTCATATTCATACCCCCTAAATTAATGGATAGGTTATAATTGTCACATTAAATAATAATATTTTAATAGTGTATTGTGATTCGTTTAAACTTAACATAGATTGTGATGCAAGATTTTGAAGGAATAAATTATTTAAAGTGAAATATTTTATAAAATATCAGGGTATTACACTAGTGATGAGATTTTATAAAGATTCACGAATATGTATTAAATATATATGATAGACTCGAAGTAGGAAATAATTCCCCCATAAAGGGTGAGATGTGCCTGAACTCCCATCCTCTAGACCAACGTGCATTGTGAAGAATCACTAGTATAGAAACATTATTAACCACTTAAATTTGAAAAGTAGTTTCACAATAATGTTCATGTCCAAAAAATATGGATGAAGGATCCATATGAGTTTCTATTAGAAACACTCGTATGGTAAAAAAACTTATATGATAGAATGTTTCATAAGTTACAATTTTCACATGATATAAAATATTATAAAAAAATCCCATATGATACAATTTATATAAGATATAGAATAGATTTTGTAGGATACAAATTTTCATAAGATATAAATGATTTTTGTAAGATATAATCAGTGTGTGAGATATGTAAATGCATAAGATATTGATTTCATTAAATGAAAAATATTGAAATATCATATGATATGAATTCATATAAGATGATATAATTTAATAATATAGGAAACTCAAATGATAGAAAACCTATATGAAAATAAATCCTTTGTATGATAGAAAATCCATATAATATAAAATCCCTTCAGTGTATAAATCATTATTTAACTTATACAGAGATGGATTTTTCTCTAAAATCAGTTCATAATAAGCATAATAAATATGAATATTTTATAAATATAATAATATCAAGATAATAATAATAAATAAAGTAAAGGAAAATAAATTATATGATCAATAAACAATAATTTTAATAGTTTTTTTTTCTTCTACAAGCAATGTATGTTTGAAAACTCATGTTAGAGGGAATAATGTGAGTATTTTATAATTATAAAAAAAAAATGTAGTGGCATGGATCTACTAAAAAATATTCACCTTTTGATAATTATCAAAGAAAATATAATTTTAAAAAATTTATCCACATTTTAAAAATTATCAAAAAGTTTAAATAAAATAAAATATTCTCCCCCTTTGATCAATAATTTTTTCAAATTAATTTTCACTATATTCAAAATCTTATTTGAAATTAATTTTAAGAACTAGAGTAGCATATTTCAAGAAATAACACACTTAGACATTAAATATCCTCATAAATTTATACATTATAAATATATAATCAATTGGATAATTGAAAAAAATAGTAAAGTAAGGTGATGAAAAATAAAATTTGTAAAAATACCCCTTAATTTATGATTTTTTCTATTTAAATAATAGAAAATTCAAAATAAGGTATGAAAAACTTAAAACTACTGTGTGTATAATTTTAAAACTACTTTCTTAAAATTGTTATTAATCCACCTAAAAATTCTTTTAAATCTATAATGATTCTTGAAAGAATGTTAATATATTAAAGGAATTATAATAGTAACCAACAATGATTAAACATTATTTTAAGCTAGATAATGAAATAAATTTGCACAATCACTATCCAAAAATAAAAATTAGATTTAATTTTTTGTCAGTAAACCATAAAATATATTAATATTAAGCATGTTTACTGACCAAATACATCATTATGCCACAATAAACTAATAGAGTTGACATGAATTGGGATTGTGAAGGTGGAATGATTTTAGCCTTCAAGAAAGACCCTAAAATATATATAAAAATATGTTGAACATAAATATATTCAAGAAAAATTATTTCAAAATTAAATTTTAAACTTCCATCATGCCAAGTGCATATTTGATTTTCCCAAACTTAGATAAATCTAAAGGCTTAGTAAAAACATTTACTTTTTGTTCACCAATTCAAACATATTATAAACACATTTCACTCTTTTTTACATGATATTTAATAAAATTATATCTAACCTCTATACGTTTAGTTCTTAAATAATGTAAATGATTTTTAGAAATATTAATAATAGATGAGTTATTATAAAGAATAGGTAACTTGTTAGAATAAACATGAAAATTAATCTAAGTCTACTTAATCTATAAATATTGAGTAAAAAAACTTACAATAACAATATATTTTTATTTAATAGTAGATAAATCAATTGAAAGTTATTTCTTTGAGCTCTAAAAAACTAAGTTTTTTCCTAAAAATCAAAACATTCTACTTGTAATTTATTTATTTATTTTACATACCCAAAAATCATAATATTAATATATTTTAAATTTAAACAAAGCTTTTTGAAATAGAATAAAACAAGATTTAAGGAATGTTTAACAATTTTTTGATTATTTTCATAGATTTTAAGTGACTTTCCTTAGGGTCACTTTGAAATCTCACATGAATAAAAACTGAGAACATTAAATCCCACCAAGAATTAATTAAATATAATAAACTAAAAATTTTACCTCTATAAAGTTTTGTTATCCCCTAATTTCCCACATTTCTCAATATCTAGTATGCATGAAGTAATAATGGGGATGTGTTAACATTAAAAATTATCAAGACCAAACATTTTTATAACTTCCTTATCATACTTAGACTGATCAAGAAAAATTACATCATCCCTTCGAAAAATTTTATGTTCAAGAAACAATTTTTATTCTCTCATAAGACTTGTATATAATTCATCTGTCATTAATCCAGAAAATTCTTTATACAAAGTATCATTTGAATATCTAAGAATAATATCATCAATATAAATTTTAAAAATCAAAATTTATTTATATCTAAACAAAGTTGTATCCATAAATCCTTTTATAAAACCATTTTTCAAAATAAAATTATATAATAAATAATACTAAGCTCTTAGATATTTATTAAGTCAATACATGTATTTAAAAAGTTTTAAAATATGATTAAAATGTTTTTTATTTCAAAAACTAGGGGTATATTTTAGATAAAATTATTCAAAAATAAATCCTTTTAGAAAAGAACCTTTAGAATCCATTTGAAATAATTTAAATCCATGAAAAGAAACATAATCTTATAAAATTATAATATCTTCTAATATTACAATATAATCAATTTTTTTATCATAATTTATTCCTTTTTTGGGCAACAACCATATGCAAACAATCTGGACCTATTCCTAATAACATTTACCGATTCATCAAGTTTATTTCTAAATGTACATTTACTTCCAATAACTTGCTGACATTTTAGAGGTTAAATTAATGTCCAAACCTCATTTCTTGAAAATATATTTAATTCCACTTATATATGAAATATACATTTAGAGTCATTTAAAGTTTCATAAATAACTTCAAGAATAGAATCAAAAATGAAAACATGGTAAACACTAAAAGTTTTTGTTTGAACTCTTGAGTTAATATTCCCAAGAAATTAGTCTATACAATGATATCTATATGTATTCCATGATCTTCCATGATAGTGAATCTCCCCCTAAACATGTGAATTTTCATTTTGTGATTTATTCTCTCCAAAATTAAAATATCAAAATTCTTCAGTAAATAGATTTAAATAAAAATTATTTTATTTCAAAGTATTTTCATTAAATTTAACATGAATGGACTCTTCAACTGAAACACAACAATATTTTAGAATTTATTTTCTCTAAATAATACTATATTCGATCACATGTGGTATACGCAACACTAAACATAAATGAATAGTGATATACTATATAAATATTATTGTTTAAATATAAATATTTTAACCTTGAAATTGGTTTGGTGGGTGTGAATAATAATAAAAAAATCATTAAATATAAGCATAAATATTTTTATTAATAAAATATATAATTAATCATATATTTATTATCAATTGGTTATAAATGAGGATTAAATATTTTAAAGGTAAAAGATATATTTTTCTCTAAACTGCTTTTATGTGCGCAATGTATTTTTATCATAATAGATTAAATTAATAACTATGGATAAATGATTATAATGAAATGATTAGATTATATATCCAAAAAATTTATTAAAATTCATTTAATTGTGTTTATTAGTCAAGGAATTATGATAAATTCATCTTATTCTTTAAAAATACATTTTATTCAAAAATAGTTTTAATTGCATTATTTATGAAAATATTATAATTTGTTTCAACCAATTTTAGAAATTATATTTGAAAAAATGGAAATAATTTTTTAAATAATCATATAGAAATTATCTTATATTTTTTTTTTCTAAAAAGATTTTTTTTGAATGAATAGTGAAAAATGTAGATTTTTGAAAAACTGTCATTTCTTTTCCTTATATCAAGCAATTTAATAGTCTCATTCTATTTTGGATTTTATTTTAAAGTAACATAAGATAAATTTGATTAAAAATAATTTATGTAACTCTATATGAATCAATATTATACTTTATTTTTTTATAAGTTCATTTTTATGGTTAAAAATGCATTTTTTCTTAAAACATTTTTCCATTGCATTTCACACACTTATGTTAAAAGTAATTTCTTACACTTATGTAAATTAAATATTGAAAAAATGGATATAATATTTGGAATTAGGAGGTTCAAAGTTAGTAAAAAGTTTAATTTCAATTTTTTTATTATGAACTATAATCATGCTAAAAATTTATCACCATGGTAAAATGTAAAATGTGTTAAATGAGATTAAAACCTAAGTAAAGGATAATTAGAAAAATAAACTCTAATTATTTAAATATATATAATATGATGCCCTATGGATAAAAATAAGTTATGAAATTTTATAAATGGTCATTTTCAAAAGTAATATATTATTTTTATGATATTATTATTTTAAATATTTTTAGTAACGATATAACTACGTTGAACACTTACACAATGTCGACGCAGTGCTTATGAAAATAGTAGAAAAAATAATTAAGTTATTTTAAAAACATTAAAAGGAATATTTTTTGTATTAATTATGGTAATATATGGTTTTAATAGATAATTTTAATTTATAATTTTTGGTGAAAGATTTTATATTCTTATTCCATTGTTTTTTTGATGTCTTTAAAGTCAGACTTTTTGAATAGTCATGAAAAGGAATTTAAATGGTATTTAATGTTTAAAAATTACTTTTAAATCATTAGAAAATTTATAAAATACTATCTTAACTCAATTGAATGAGAAAATGTATAGGATATAAGGAATGGTAAATTTATATGTGACTTGTAATTTTTAAAATTTATTTTATGGACCTTACAGATTGAAATATTTTCTCCAACAATTATGGTTAAACAAGGTTAACGAGGGGTTTAAACCAAAATATAAGGTTTAATATGAAACTTAAAATTGCCTAAATTTTTTTGTTTGAATTTATTTTGACCTTATCCCACTTATATTTAAATTTATGTCATTTTTAACCACTTTACATGAGTTAGACACATATTATATATTAATATTTCATGTATTTACAAGATTTCCACCCCACCTCACTTATAGAAGATCACTAAATATTCTATATTACTCATACATATTGAGACATTTATCTCAAAAAATACCTACCCAAATAAATTCCCAATATTTCTTCCCATGTCTTATAGTTTTTTTTCACACTAAAATACCAACCTTGAAGGCTTAATGTGTCAGATAAAGGAGGTTTTTGAAAGAAAAGGTATAACTCTTAACCAAGCATTTTCATTTTTATTTCTTCTTCCAACTCCTTCAAATATTATATAACCATGATGATATTATATCATAATTTTTTTCCATATATTAAAATGATAATATGTTTATGCAATAACCCTTTTCTATCGACTTTTCCATCATATGAAAAATAAAAACATCAGTAACAGCCCAAGTATTTTTTAATACACATACTTTCTCTTTAAAGAAAAAATACATATAATTTTATTCTTTCACAACATAAAAGACTATTTAGTAGGATTTATTTTCAACGAACGTATCTATAATAAATTAAATTAATATACATTTGTAATTTTTTGTTTATAAATGCTAAATATATTTTGGATATAAAATTTTAAATGAATATATATAAGTCAATAAACATATATGTAAGAATAATTAAAATATATTAACAAATGATTTTAGAATTATAAAAATATGAAATGTTTTATTTTTAAAATATTTTGATATAAAATTAAATTCAGTGGTTAAATATTAAAATGGATCGATATTATGAAATTATATTCACAACACCAAAGTTATACTTTAAATTATGGGTTTAATACTGATAAGTTCATTTATTATCAATTAAAAATTATTCAATATATGTATAGATGTAATATTATATCAAAATGTATAAATTAAAATTTTAAATAAGTGGTTTTCATAATTTTCTAGAAAAGGTTCTTAAGAAGGAAATTTAAAAAATGGGTAATGTGGTAAAAATGGTAAAAAATTTATGGTATATATATATATATAGAAACACATATATAGTATATATGTTAAAAATGGATTAATTATTGAGAGAAATATATATATATATATTAGAATTGGAATATATATGTATATATATATGATAAATAATAATATTTATATTATTAGATATAATAATTATAATTAAATAAAATATAATAAAAATAGTGATAATAAAATAGGGTTGCACATGAAACCCATGTAAACTGTCAAATCCCATTATATTAAACCATCCACCACTCACACTTTCATCTTCTTCTTCACTTTGTGTGTGAATTTTAGATAAACCATCTCTCTATCATTCTCTTCACCCATTTTAAGAACCATAGCTTTCATCAGGTTCAACAAATCTACTAGGACCCTAGTTATAGTATGCATCGTCTTCTTCTTCCTTCAACATGGATATTGGAAGGATCACCATTAGGATTTATGTGTATATACATAACTATATAATACCCATAAAAGAAATTGGATATTCACAAGAAGATCGTTTTTAGCTTATAAATAGCCCTATGTTCATATTTTTTTTTCAAATATCTTCTATCACAGATATGAATATATATATATTAGATAGAATTCAACCAATAATAATATATAATGAATATAGTTTCATGCATAGAAGTCAACCTAAAATAGGATACGAGGCTTTATTATAGTTACAGTAGATGGTAACTTGGCCATTCTTGAAATTGCGAACAATGCTATATAACACGTAGTGGAATCTTTGAATACCTATTTTTTTGAACTAGTTTTAGTGTTTTTAAATACCTATATACTGACGAAGTATGACCTCCTTGACTATTATGCATATGGATTTTTGTAGTAATATTATATGAATTTCGATTGTTATATTTTCATGGAAGGAGACGACACTTTGAGGGATCTATATAAGGATCCTTTTATAGGGTACATAAGATAAGAGATAAAATAATAATATATTCTTAGTTAAGCGAGAACACATACAATAGTAAAACATGGATGAGGGAAATAATAAATTAATATATATAGTGCTAAATGAAACCATATAAAAATGTATAATTTTTGAACTCTTATCACCAGTAAGAGCCCATTTTCTCCTCTTTGATTGTAATACACTAGATATTTTATAAATATCTTAATATCAGAACAAAATTGACAAGATTATAGGGATTATTTTTTTAGAAAGGATAGGTTTTTTAATGCTAGGAATCTATAATATAAGATAAGAATAGTCATCAGTTAATAAGTTTATATATATTTAATACCCACTTTCAAATATACAGTTAAAGATTACTATAAAAGGAGGGATGAATCTTTTGGAGAGGGGTTATATTTAATTTTTTCTAAATAGCTTCCACCTGAACATGTATTGAACTTAGTAATATAAGTAATGGTAGGTATGAAATTCTTACACTAAGGAGAACTTCATAGGAGAAGGTTAGTGAGATTTAAGGTAATGTAAAATATTTTTATTAATTTTTTTCCAAAACCCTCTTTGCAGGGTAGATTGTCTTTATAAACTTTATTTTATTCTTTTATTTGAAAGTTATATTATATAATATAATTAATTCTTAAAATTTTAATTTCAAATTTTACAATATATTTATTATAATGTAATTTTTTTTAAAAGTTTTCTAATTTCAAGGATGGTTTTAAAGAATTTTAAAATTATCATTTTATGTGTAAAATATTATTTTCATTCCATGGATGTAATTCATGATTAAATGTATTGTATAGCCATACAATACATCTATCATTGATATTCCACTAGTGGTATGATTTTTTTATTATGTTTATTTTCCATGATTTATTTATAAGTGTTTTCCATGAATTTTTAGATTAATTCTAAACTCTACAAAAGAATGAATTTTACTTAAATGTAACTTTTGTTAATTTTATTATATATTTAATTATTTTACTATTTCAAAATAATTTATCTAGATATGGAGCTTTTTAAAAGTTATTTTTAATGTAATTTATAATGACAAAGGAAATATTTACAAAAAAAATTATTTTAAATCTGGCTCTTGAGTATTGCGAGTGATAATGAGGAATGGGGAGTGATCCCATAACCTCAAGGGTACTTTATCATAAAAGCGATGTATATCAATCCAATATTACTAGTATATAAAATTTTTTCTTAAATTTGTTTTGAGTATTATTAATTTCTAAAAGTAGATATTATTCTCAAAAGTAACATTTTGAAATTTCAAACGAGAAATATTATTTTATTTTAAAGGATATAAGGTTTAAAAATAAAAAGGGTTTTAAAAATAATATATAATTTTAATGAAATTTGTGAAAATCATATATTATTATGAATTTAATATTATGAAAACCCAAAATTTTTATTTAGGGGGAAATTATGTGTTATATAATTTTTTTTTATTTAGCTTAAAATATTTAATATAAAGGTAAATGTTTTCGAAATAATTTTTATAGCATTTTGAAGAATAAAGGACTTAACCTATTATTTTAAAACCCATTATTGAGAAATTTTCTTCTCACATGATATTTTTAAAAATTATTTTCATATAAATAGTGATGAAGAGAATATTAATGGTGATTGTCCTTAATAAAGAGTCAAGATCGAGTGAAACCAGATAAGTGTTAATAGAAATTGTACTACTAATATGAAATATTTTTTGTATTTATATTTCCTAATCCTCTAAATATTTAGACTTAAAAAATCCTAAGAATACATATTTTTCAAGTGATATTTAATATTTTATAAAAAATATAGATATTTTTAGCCCTGTATTTGGGAGTGTGGGTTTGAAGCTGTTATAGTTGGTATTAATGGAAAATTTAATACAAATTTAGAGATTATAATGATATAGTTTGAGGAAAATTTAAAATTTAAAAACCCTTTATGAGGATTATGATGATAGATTTTAAGTGATTTAAGATATATTAAATGAATGATATTTTAGAAATACATTGAGTTTTAAGGAAGGAATCCTATAAACTATCTAAGGTTTAATTGTTTCAGAGTTAGGAGTCAGTAAAGTGTCTTTAAGAATAATTGTTTATCAAGGAGTAATTTCTTGTAAATTTAATATCAAAATTATTTTCATTATAAAACTATATGTGATTAAAAAAATAGATTTCTTTAAATTTAAATTAGAAGTTAAAAATATTTTTTTATAATTAAAATTGAGAGGACATAATTTATTTAAGGGTGTATAATGTAACATCCTAGGTTTTTTTAATATAAAAAATTTTCATTTAAAGAAAAAAATATATATAATTTTATTGTTTCATAACATAATGAACTATTTAACATGATATATTTTTTAATCCCATTCTCTAATAATTTTTTTTATTAATAAACACTTGGAATTATTTGATTATAAATACTAAATATATTTGGGATATAAATTTGAAATGAATATATATAATTTAATAGAAATATATGTAATAATAATCAAAATATATTAATGATTGATTTTAGAATTATGAAAATTTTAAATTCTTAATTTTTTATATATTTTGTTATAAAATTAAATTTAGTGGTTTAATATTAAATTAGATAGATATTATGAAATTATATTCACAATATCAAAGTTATACTTTAAATTATGGGTTTTTTACTAATAATATTGTTTATTAAAAATTCAAAATTATTCAATATATGTATAGATGTAACATTATATCGAAATTTATGAATTGAAAATTATAAGAAGTGGGTTCTCATAATTTACAAGGAAAGGTTATTAAGAATCAAATTTAAAACATGGTTAATGTGGTGAGAATGTTAAAAAATTTATAGCAAAGCTACACACACACACAAACACATATATAATATATATGTTTAAAATGAATTAATTATTGATAGGAATATATATATATATATATATTAGAATTGAAATATATTTGTACATATATATGAAAAATTTTAATATTTATAAAACTAGATATAATAATTATAGTGAAATGAAATATAATAAAAATAATAAAAAAGTGGTTGTATGAAAAACCCATACAAACCGTCGATGCCCATAATCTTCAACCTTCATTCACTAACACTATCATTATCTTATTCCCTACATGCATGAACTATAGACATTCAAAATTTATATCATCCTCTTCCCCCATCATATAAATCATAGATTTCATAGGGTTAGACGAATCACCCAGTACCCTAGTTATAGTATGAGTCATCCTCTACTTCCTTCAGCATGAAGATTGGAAACAACACTACTAGGATGTATGTGTATATACATAAATATATAATTCATATCAAAGTAAGTGGATATTTACATGAAGATCATTTCAATATTATAAATAGATATGTGTTTATTGTAATACTTATATGTCCTATATCATAGATATAAATATAAACACACACACACACACACACACACACTGGATTGTAGTCAACCAATAATAATGGGTAGATAATATAGTTTCATGTATATAATTTAATCTAAAATGGAAGATAATCCTTGCTTATACCTGTATTATATGGGAACTGAATCATGCTTGACGTTGTGAGAAATGTTATATCACACATAGTGGAATATGTGAGTATCAGTCTGTTTGGATTGGTTTTAGTGTTTTGAAATACCTGTAGGAACTGAATCATGCTTGATGTTGTGAGAAATGATATATCACACATAGTGGAATATGTGAGTATCAGTCTGTTTGGATTGGTTTTAGTGTTTTTAAATACCTCTAAGATTACACAGCTCCCCCTCTTAGACTATTGTGTGTATGGTGGAGACACACACATGGGGAATATTTATTCCCCTATGGGTGTAATTAAAATAAATTTTTTATAAAAACTAAAACCATGCTACTTAATTAATTAAAATTTAGTATTGGAAAGTTTGAGGTAGATACCATAGACATGGTGAATTATTTTATTTAGGTTTTAAATATATTTAATTTTATTATATTGAAGAAATTTGTGAGAAAATAATGGTTTGACTGATTTTAATAAAACAAAATAAATCTGTTTGGTTGTTTTGGAAATAGTTTAAAAAAATAAATAATAAAGAAAAGGGAAACAGATTGATTAGTTTGTGATCATATTTGAAAAGTTTGCTAGATGATTATAATTTTAGGGTTTAGGTGCAATTTTATTTTAGGTTTATTAATTCATGATTGGTTTTAGTGTCAAGACAAGGAATATCTAATGGTCATGGTATCCCCTACTTGATGCAATAATCCCCGTTTTCCATTGGTTTAGTAATTTAGGTTTTTACCTAATCAAGTTTGTCTTGATACCATATTTGAACATTATTTCACCTAAATTAGACAATGGTAATGCCTACTTTAGAGTTTTTAGTTTCACAATTTTAAGATTTCTTTTTGATTCAATTATCAATAGTCATGATAAAAGAAAAATAAAGGGATTGTAAATTGATTTAGGAATTGAAACATACCAAATACATGAATAAAGAAAAAGAAATAAATCCAACGAAACATTCCACTTCTATTACATAACCCTAGAACAAGGTGGGTTTACCTCTTCATCCTAGTGATTATAGGATTAAAGGGAAGGAGAAAATAAAAAACAATTCATAATTAAAATGTAGATGAACTCAGGTAGGACCCTGTACAACATAACTTATCACTCAAAGATTTAGTCTCTAGGATCCCCTAATAGCAGCATGCTATCTCTTCTTTTATAGGATCCAAATGAGCTTTGGTATTAATGAAGATTGTTAAGGACTGGTCCAAAAGATTTCCAGGGTGGGTCCTGTGTCTTAGATCTTGTAAAAATTGAAGATAAAATTAATCTAGGTATTTTTATCCCCATATCAAAAATTTACATGTGGTGTAAGTTATCACACCACATGTAAATTTTCATGTTGATTTTATTCACTTCACAGTGTGTCCCTATTTTCACGACTTTCACTGGTACATGATGTGTAATGATTAGATGATCTTTAAGGTCATTTTTATGATCTTTAAGCCTTGTTTTGCCTTGGTTCTTCAGTTTTATTCCTTATAAGTTATCCATGATCATCATTAAGAATCCATCGATCAAAATATAAAATATCAATTTTCTCCCTTTTCAATTATATTTTGTATCCTTCCATAACATAAAAAATGAGCTAAACCATTCATTAATTAGAAATAATAATAATTTATATACAAAAATAAATATATTAAATCACTATAAAATACATAAATGATATACAGAAATTATGTGGTTTTTAGAAATATTATAAGCATTTAGAGTATTATATTTTCTTGGAGGTAAATGGATCTTGGAGTGATATTCATATGGATCCTTTGGCAGGGTACAAAAGATGAGGGATAAAATAATATTATAATCTTAGTTAATCTAAACCACATACATTAGTGTAACACATATGAGGGAAAGAATAAATTAATATATATTGTATTAAATGAAACCACCTCAATTTGTATAATTTTAAAACTCTTATAACAAATAAGAACCCATTAGATCCTCTATGATTATAATACATCATATATTTTATAAAATATCTTAACATCAGAAAAAAATTAACAAGATATTAGTGTTTATTTTTTAAAAAGGATAGGTTATGGAAGGCTGTGAAACTCAGTTGTAGGATATGAATAATCATCAGTTGATAGGTTTATATATATTTAATAATCACATTCAAATATATAGTTAAATATAACTATAAAATGATGACTTACTCTTTAGGATAGGTTATATCATTATTTTTTTATAAATATCCTCCACCTATATATATATTGAACTTAGAAAGAGAAGGAATGTGATGTCTAAAAATATGACACTAATAAAAACTTCATAGTAGGAGGTTGGTGAGATTTAGTATAAAGGAAAATATTTTTATTAAATTAATTTTTTCTCCAAAAACCCTCTTTGTAGAGAGTATTGTTTTTAAAAAATTTATTTTATTTATTTCTTCAAATTTTTTATTATATAATATATTTACTTCTTAAAATTTATATTTTTAATTTTAAAAATTATTATTTATAAGGGAATTTTTTAAAAGTTTTCTAATTTTAAGGATGGTTTTAAATAATTTTTAAATTATAATTTTATGTGTAAAATGTTTTTTTAATTACATGGATTTCATTCATTATTACATGTATTGTATGTACATGAACTATATTTATTATTGAAATTCCACCATTGTTATGAAAATAATTTTATTAAGTTTAATTTCAATGAATTATTTATAAGTATTATCCATGAATTTTTATATTACTTCTATACTTTATAAAAGAACATATTTCCTTAATTAAAACTTTTGTTAAGTTTATTATATATTTGATTATTTCCCTATTGTAAATAATTTACATAGATACAGTGATTTTGAAAAGTTATTTTTAATGGATTTTGTTAATGATAAAGACAAGCTTTACAAAAAAATGTTTTCTTTAAAATTTGGCACTTGGGTATTGTGAGTGATGATGAGAAATGGGGAGTGAACCCATAACCTCAAGGGGAATTTTTCCTAAAATTTATGTATATAATTCCAATATTCTTAGTTTCCATAAGTTTTTCTTAACGTTTGCTGAGTATCTTTAAATTCCATAAAGAGACATTATTGTCAAAAGTAAAGTTTTGAAATTTCCAATGACAAATATTGTTTTCTTTAAAAGTATATTAAGTTTAAAAATAAAAAGGGTTTTCAAAATAATATTTATTTTTAATTAATGTTTTAAAAATAATATGTTATGAATTTTTTATTAAGAAAACCCTAAATTTTTATTTTGGGGTAAATTATGTGTTATATCAAATGTTTTATTTACCTTAAAATATTTGATATAAAAAGGAAATTTTTCAAAATAATTTTTATCATATTTTAAAATAAACATAAATTCAATTCTTGTTTTAAAACACCCTATTGAGTAATTTCATGCTCACCCCATATTTTTAAAAATGATTTTCATAGGTATAGTGATAAAGAGAAGATCAATGGTAAATTTTCATGATACAGAGTCTTGATTGAGGGAAACTAGATAAGTGTTCATATAAATTGTATTCCTAATATGAAATATATCATGTATTTATATTTATTATTACTCTAAAACTATATACCTAAATTATTATAGGACCATATAATTTCAAGTGATGTTTAAAACATTTTTTAAAAATATACAGTGTTTTCAGCATAGGATCCAGGAGTGCAGGTTTATGGTTTTTATATTTGGTATCAAAGGAAACATTTAGAAAAATTTTGAGATTATGATGATACCATTTAAGGATAATTTATAAGTTATAAACCATTTTTAGGATTATTAGGTTAGATTCTAAGTGATTTAAGATATACGAAATATGATGATAGTCAATTTTATCTTAAAATATCATGAATAAAAAACCCATAGAATGAAATTATAGCATTATAAATAATTTTAATGATTAAATTAAATTATATTACATTATCTTGGATTTATTAAATTTATTATAATAATTAATAACAACACTGCTGATACGAAACTAGTTCAAAACGATCAATATTACTCGCACCCGATATTGAAAATAGATAATAAATAATATAAATATAGAGAATAATTATATATGAATTTTATAAGAGGATATTGATATAAATATGGTTCTAAAATAGGTGATTAATACAGTTATATATATATAATTAAATAACTTTAGTGGAATTCTGTAAGGTAAGAGTTTCTTGTCTCAAGTTTTTACCTCTTGAGACATATTTATTATTATACGCCATGTTTTATTTGGAATGGTGTATCCACCACCCTGTTAATATTTTGTATCATGATCCTGTAATTATTCATGTTATTTAATGATTAATTTGAAATAATATTCTTCAAGTGGGTTTGAATTTAATTTTTCTAGTGCTGTAAGGGTTTCATATTACAAATTTTCACCCCTTGAGACATATTTTTTATTATACACAATGTTTTTTTTGGAATGGTGTATGTAACAAAAATTTAATATTTTGTAAAATGGTCCTATAATTAGTTATGGTATTTAATTTTTCATTAAAAATTCTACCCTTTAATGGATATTTACTCAAAATATTCTTAGGTTGTAAGGGTTTATTATCCCAAAATTTCAGCCCTTGAGACATATTACTTAGTATAAACCATGTATTTATTGGAATGGTGTATCTAATTAACATTTAATATTTTTTCATCATGATTATATCATTATTAATGTTATTCAATGTTTTATTTGAAATCATATCCTTTAAGGGGCATTGAATCAAAAGTTTCTATGGTTGTAAGGGTTTTTGTTATCTCAATTATCTTCCATTGAGTTAAAAAACTTCTTATTGAAATATATTGTTACAAGTTTGATTTATTCTACCAAATGAATAATTTGTATGGTGTTTACTCCTTCCATTATGGGGTTCTAAAATTATTCCTTATAACCTCATTATCAAATGATTCTTACTTCAAAGATTATGTTACCTGAAAGGGGTTTCTTATATCAATTTTCACCCCCTTGAGACATATTTATTATTCAAAACCATGTTTATATGGTTTATATACTAAGAATTTAATATTTTGAATCATTATAATCTCATTATTCATGGAATTTTAAGTTTTATTTAAAATTTTATCCTTCATGGGGTTTGGATTCAAAAGTTTCTAAAGTCATAAGTGATATTTGTCTCTATTTTCAATTACATGATACATCTTTGATATTGTGCACCATGTTTTATTTTATATGGTTTATTCAATACACTATTATCATCAAGTATAATGAATATATTTCATTTCATTATATTTTAATTTCATTGTATATATCTCATATTATTTTGATTCTTATATTACTATTACTATAAGGGTGTTTGAACATTAATTTTGATTCATTGAGATATGGTTTATATTCACCACATGTTTCCATTTTGTGGTGTATATATTGTATATAGATTAATTTATTAATCATAATATTATATTTTACTCCGAGTTATTAAAACTTTGTAAATCCATCACTACCTTTGTATTTCCAAATCATCCTCTATTATAGAAATGATTTTTCTTCTAATGAATTTTCTCTGTGAATACCCCATTTTTTGTTTCATTATTTGAAGGGAATTAACCTATCTATCCATACATAGATTTATTAGGGAAATTATTAATTTAACCATATATAATTATTCCTTTAAGTGTTTGTTTTTGGGGTGATTACATAAAAAGATCTTCCATTTATTAGTTGGGTAAATATTAGAAATCTATATACTTGTTATTTCAATATATATGTTTATTTATTAATAAAGAATTTTAATTATTTATTGTATAGTTTATTAATTCCTTCATATGATGAATTCAATGGAATTAATTAGATATTATTGTGGCCTAATATAGATATCCCCATGATTCATTGATAGGTATCATGATACAAACTATCATGGGTATTTTAGTGTGTGGCTTCCTAGAACAAAATATTACCTAGAAACAAGGCCTAGACAGTATGGACATGATACTAAGATCATGATTTATTATCTTAGGGTATGTAATTAACTATCATAAAGAATTAATTTCATCACTATAGAAACATTTTTTTTATCCATGTGATATTTTTATTTCCATTTTTATCCATGGATATATTATGGTTTCAATTTATTTATATTATAAAATTATTTTTGTTATCTATTCATTCTATATTATTTATTCTCATATTATACCCACTTATGATATTTTATTATTATATATTATGTTTATCCTTACCGATAATTTGAGCTTACCTCTTATTATGTTTCAATTTTCCCAGGTTATGAATAAAATTATTACATATGATATGTCTGACATGAAAACTTGATATAGAATTTGTGGGAGGTGTTGAAGACTTATTATGGACTAAGTGAGATATACCTAGACCCATACATCCTAATCTATTGCTAAAAAATATTATTTTCAAACTAAATTTGATACCAATTGAATTAACCTAATTTTAACTATCCATAATTGCAATATCCATAGGCAATATTAAGTCCCTTACACACCTAATACCTTTTAGGCTTAGAGTTTTACAAAATTAAGAAAAAACCAATTACGTAATAAAACCCATGTATTTATCCTCAAATGGTAATTTTTACAATTATACCGATATTTTATTTTTTCATAAGATGAATTTAACATCTTCCAAAAAATTATCCACACATTATACCCTTCTTGAATAATATACATAATATAATTTTTCATAAACTAAGAAAAATTAAAACACAAGAGCGGGTCAACTCAGATGATCAGTAAGGGTAAATATTAGAGATATAAATCAATTATCATGTGCAATAATTAGATAATCATAATGGTATTATTTCATGATAATAACTTATAAGTTTATTCCCAATAATTTATATATCATAAATCATGAGTCATGGAAAAAATATTTAGCATTTCATAAGAAATAATCCATTAGAGTGAGGAATCATCATTAATCAATCATGGTCTATAACAGTATATCATAAGAATTAGAATATGTCATAGTAGTTGTGTAGATCAATAATAATATTATAAAATCCTAATAATATCTTATATATTATACATTTATTATTAAATTACCTAAATATGATAATTATAACATTCTCTTAGGAGTAACTTATATCTAGTTAACAACACCATCTCTTAGGAGTTTATTAAAACCTTAATCTCTTAAGAGTTTCTTAACTCCATATTCTCTTAGTATTTTCTTGATTTATTTATCATTACCTAATGTATTGAAGGGATATATAATTTCTGGACAACCCATTACATAATAAAAAACATACATTTATGTACCCAAGATCATAAAACATTCATTATATCATCATAGAATAACCCTTGGAAAATAAACGGTTTTTTAAACATCTCATCATCATATAATCATAATACATATATATAAAATAATTGGATGGTATCATAAAATCATTAATTATCTCATCATATATTAATTAGACCATAGGAAAGAAACAGGTTTCATGAAATCATTCTAAGATCATCATCATCATCATAAGTCATATAGAAAAGTGGATGGAATCGTGATATCATATCCCCAATTAATCATAACATTACTTAAAATAATTTAACATATAAAAACATTATTTTTCTTAAAATAATTTAAAATATTCTTTTAAAATCAAGTAAAAAAATCCCTTTTCTTTTCATAACTTTTTAGAAACATAAATTCCCAACATATTGGAAAAAATATTATCTTTGAAAATAACCATGAAAACATTTATATGGAAAATGAATTCTCAAGGCATATGGGTGAATATTTCTAAAATTTTCATTCCTTATCAAAAATTGATGGAGTCTATGTCACATTTAGTTATAATGATAAAGGTAAGATTATGGGAGTTGGATTAGTTGGTGATCCAAGCCCAGTACTCATAAAAAAAGTTCTATTTGTGGAATGATTTAAGTACAATATCACAAGTATTTCCCAACTTTGTGATGAAAGTTATTTTTTAATTTTTAAAATAAGTTTTGTTCTATTTTCAAAGATAATTTTTAAAATTTAAGGCACCTAGAAAGAAGAATTTGTATGATCGACATCTTAATTATTTTTGTAGAAAAAAAGTGAACTATCTAAACACTTAAAAAAATTAATATTTTATTTAACATAAAACACTATGACATTTTAATGTTTGTTCTTTGATAAAATTAACTAAAAGGAATTAAGTTTCTTTTTTACCTCAACTTAAATTAAAAAAATAGAAAATATGCGATTCATGAAAAATGGGCAATAAACACAAGTCATCTTTTAAATCAATTAATGAGGATGTTAAATATATCTCTCTAGAACTTATTCACAAGAATTTGGTTGGGCTATATAGAACATCAATACCAATAGATTTTTTTTTTATTTTTTAGTTGATAATTTATGTATATTTACTTGAGCTTACTTTTTGAGTTTTAAAAGGAAATCCTATTCTATTTTTATAAATTTTTATAAATTGGTTAAAAAAGATTAATATTACAAGATTATTTCTTTAAGAAGTGTCCATGGTGTAAAATTTGAAAACCAAGAGTTAAATTCATATTCTTCAAAACATGGAATCAAACATACTTTTTAAGCCCCCTGGATACCCCAATAGAATGGGGTTATTGAAATGATGAATAAGACATTGAAACAAATTTCTCGGAGCATGCTATGTTAATATCACCTGTCCAGTCATTTTTGGGACGAAGTTGTAAATACAACATATTGTGTCATAAACAAAGTCCTAATTAAGAATATGTTGAAGAAAACACCATATGAGATATTAAATAATAGAAAACCAAATGTTGGATACATTAGAGTATTTAGAAAAAATGTTTACATTCCTAACACTAAGGATAACTATGGTAAATTTTATATAAAGGAATATGATGAAATATTTCTTGGATATTCTACTACTTACAAGGATTATAGAGTTTTCAATAAAATGTTAAATATTGTTGAAGAATCAACTTATGTGAAATTTTATGAAAGTGATCCTTTTGATCACAAAATGAATCAAGTTTATGAGGTAATAGAATATTTTGAAAACATGAGACCAAAATCTTTCTTTGAAAACAAAAAGGATGATGATTTGGAATTTTATTTTGGTGAACCAAATCCTGATAGGATGGATACTAGCGAACCTGAAACTGTTCTTCCTAGAAAACCAAAAAACTTTAAGAATCATCCCTTATAAATAGTTATAGAAAGTTTAAATGAAAGTATTAGTATTATAAAAAGAGTGGGAAACCTTATATAGCCTTATTATTATTTATCTAAAATAGAAACTAAAACCATAGAATAAGCATTAGTTTATGAGATTTGATTTTTAACAATAAAATAATAATTAAACCAATTCAAGAGAAAAAAGGTATGAGAATTAGTTTTTAGACCCTATAATTATCCTACTATAGGAAAAAATGAGTTTATAGGAATAAATTGGATGATCATAGTGTGATCACTAGAAATAAGTCTAGACTAGTTGATAAAGGTTATAATTAAGAGGATGGTATAAATTATGAAGAGGAATTTTATCCTGTAGCTATACTAGAAGCCATTATATTTATTTGAGCCTGTTCATCACACAAAAATTTCAAATTATATTAGATAGATGTAAAATATACATTTTTAAATGAGTTTTTTATGTAGGAAGTTTATGTTGAACAACCACTAGGTTTTTAAAATCTCAATTTTCCAAATTCAGTTTTTAAACTTACCAAATCTCTTAATGGACTTAAAAAAGCACCTAAAGATTGGTATGAACATTTAAGTTATTTTATTTTATCAAAAAATTTTTTAGTAGGAGTGAAATATACTAATATTTTCAATAAAACTTAATCTTTAGATATTTTTTTAGGTCGTATATATATTGATGATGTAATTTTTTTCTTTACAAATAAAAAATTGTTGAATGATTTTTCAAAACTCATGAAAAAAGAATTTGAAATGAGTATGATTGGTGAGTTGAATTATTTTATCTGTTTTAAAATTTATCAAAAAGATTTTGGGAATGTGTTGAATCAAATTAAATACATAATTGACTTAATTAAGAGTTTTATACTTGAAAACATCAAAGTATATGAAACTACTATGAGTTATAATGAAAATATTGATTTAGTTTAAGTTGAAAAACCAATTGAAAACAAGTTATACTAAGGAATAATTGGGATTATACTGTATTTGAATATAAGTAGACCAGAAATTATGTTTGTAGTAGGCTTATGTTCTAGATTCCAATTTAATCCCAAGGACTCTTATTTTAAAGTTTCCAAAACAATTTTAAGGTATTTGAAAGGAACAATTTCTTTTTCCTTAATTTTTCCAAAAACATTTGATTTTAATTTGACTTCATTTTCTGATACCAAATTTGATGGTTGTAAAATATATGGACAGATTACCTTAGGAACCTTCCATTTTATTGGAAATTCTATGGTATCCTGGTTTATTAAGAAACAACAATAAGTTTTATTATCTATTTCTGAGGCAAAATACATTACTACATGCAGTTTTTGTACACAAGTGTTGTGGATAAAACACACCTCAGAGGATTTTGGATTTAACTATAATCAAGTATCAATCAAATGTTATAACACTAGTGATATCAACATTTCAATGAATCCAATAAACTATTCAAGAACCGAACATATAGATTTAAGACATCATTTATTGAGATATCATGTTAAAAAAAGAGATATATCTCTTTAATTCGTCTTTAATGAGAATAAATAAGCATATATATTTACTAAGCTTGTGTTTTAATGTTTTTATTTTATTAAAATATAATTAGTTTTATTTAAATTTAAATAAATTTATTTTATTTTATTTATTTGTGTTTTAATATATACCTTTATTATTAATTTCTTGGTATTTGATACATTATAGAAATTAATTGAATTTATTTTGTTTAATTTGATTTGAAAAATTTATTCTAATTATATATTTAATTATGATTTATTTTATTTTATAAAATAAAATAAAATAAAATTATTTTATTTATTTTAAGTTGGACTCAACTCTAAAACCTAAAACGAATACGTATCCCTTTTCTAAATTGGGTATATTACATAAATCCTAAATTGGACCTCTCATCCCTTACCTTTCAACTTCTTCCTAAAGTTGAACTTTACCTTCATTCTCTCAATTTTTTCTCAACCGTTAACTAACTATTCTATGTTGGGTAATTCCATGTGAGGAGTTGATTATAGTTCCAATTATTCTAGGAAAGAAAAGATAGTTAGTACGCAACACATAGTTTTAGCTGGGAAGGCTGTAGATATGGTGTGGTTGAGAGAAACTAAAATGTTGTTGAAGAAGGTCTTTCAGTTTCACGGATGATAGTTTTTATTTAATGAGAAGAAGTATAAATTCTTATTTGAATAGGAATTAAATAAGTTTATCCAAAATTAAGAGTTTCAGTTCTTTAATGAAAATGATGTAATATCATCAATCATGAATAGAAAATTCATGCTTTTTTATTCTATGGAAATGGATGAAGTCTTTCACTATCCTCATGAGGCATAGTTTAGTTTTAGCTAGACTCTATTTGGTACAAGTATATTAGGACCAACTAAAGTATTCATGTTTCTATTTGGAACTTCTACATTCCAGAAAAAGGATGTAAAATATATAGAAGCTAAATTGAAAGTACTCTATAAGTTCATTCAGACTGAGATTTTCCAAAGATCTAGTGAGAGAGAGACATTGTTATTTTAGGGAATGTATCTATTATATATCCTGATCAAAAATTTTTAGTTGAATCCTCATCGATATATGATGTGGTTTATACATCAATACTTCTAAGGGAAAGGGGAATTTGATTACGATCCCTATGGAAGGCTCATATCCTTAGTATTGAATAAGAAGTAAGTATATCTCAATGAGAGAGAATCTATGAAATGTCACAAGAGTAATATAATGTATCGTTTCTCTTAAATTTTTATGGTTATAACTAGGATGGATCCTCAAATTACCTAAGTCCCGTTGGATAAGAAGTTGGTTAAACTCCAACACCAACTCAAGGGGATCCATACAATACCTCACCACCTAGGGATGAAACACATATTTATAGGGTGACTACTAGGGAGGTGTAAGAGTAAATTATTTCCAGAATAGAGCCTCAAGTTCTAGAGATCAGACTAGTAGTGGAAAAGGTAGTTTAGAGTTAGGAGGATGAAGTTGTTAGAGCTGCTGAATCAGTTTATCTCATTGAGATAGCTATTGATAAAACTGATGAAGATCAATAATTAAGGCTAGTTGAAACATTTCAAAGTGTTCTAGGTACCAAAGAAATATTATAAGTTGAGGCTGATAATAAAATATACAATCTAATACCTCATGAATCTTCTTATAATAGATATATATGTTGGGATATTAATTTGGAAAAAATGGTGTTTATTCCCATACTCCAGAGGTTGTTTAATAACATCACCATGTTCAAGAGGATACACTATTTGTGATCAAGATTTCGGAAAGTTATGATGTATAAAAATACATACATAAATTTTCTTCAGCTGTGATGTTAGAGTTTAATAACCTCAAAGAATATTATATAGTTGAAGAAGGATTTAATATCTTCTAAGGACGAGATAATGAATCTCAAGGAGAACTTAGTTTCTAGAGATTATTTTGACAAGATAGTTGGGATGATGGAATCCTAAACATACGTGATCAAAAACCTTCTATCAATCCAACCTATAAAACTAGTTATCTATGAGGTAATTGGAAAATTACTTGATGATTTGAGAGCCCAAGTGAGTGGGCTGCAAAATGTTTTTTTCCTAAAAATTTAGGGATGAATTAGATTGGTTTTATTATTGCATCTCAAATTCAAATGATTCAAAATATTATAATGGTTTAATCAAATGTATCAAGAATATTTTGATGAGATTAAATATTTCATGATAGAAATTAAGGAGAGATTACAAACTTTAATAAGTGTAGTTCTAAGTTAGTTTGAGTTTATAAAAAGGTTTAAAACAAGTTCTACACCATATGATTATAAACCCTCACTAAATACTAATTGTAAGGATTAGTTTGATCAGATGTTTTTAAATATGAATTTAGTATATTCTCATATATAGTCTTTATAGTGTTACATATTCAAACCTATTATTATAAAAGAATTCCAATGGGATCCATTAGCCAAGTTTCAAGAGACAAAACAAGATATCAAAAGATTAGGTCTTAGGACTAATATGTATCTAAATAACATGGTTGTCCATCTTCAGTAAACTATTGGTGGTAAAGTGGAAGAGATATTGGTAGTAACCAAATAATTTAGGGATATATTTTCTTTCTTAATTGTCATAATAAGAAAAAGTCATCCAAGTTTTGTACACATTACAATCAATATTCATGAAGGAGTTAAAGATCATTTGATAGACTCTTCAGAAGAGGATTTTAGTTCCCCCAGGTTTGAGGATGTCCCTACCATTATAGCTTCTCCAGTAACAAGAGAACATATTATCTATATACCTCTTAGACCTATCCCTTTAGCACAACCTACTGATGTTTCTCTAGTTGCACCTATTTCTGTTGTTGCTGCTACTTCTAGTGCCTCAGTTTCTCTAGAACCCTCCTCTTCTATTCAATAAGTAGCCTGGGTGATAATATAGAAAATAGTCTATGTAGAAGAGAAGATGAAATATTTAGTGGTAAGATTGATCAAATTTCAAGTATCTATAGGTTAGATTCTGGCCAAGTTGCATACAAATCCTCTAGTTTCTTCTTCAAGTCCTCAATATTCTAATCTTTTAGATCAAACCTATTATAGATTCTCTTATATATTGGATGGAATTTTCAAAGAACTTATCAATAATGGCTTATCATTCATTTCTCAAATGCATAGTCAGGCCTGCACTTATATCTTGGATTTTTACAAATCAGATATCATCAAAAGAATTGATCCATGTGTAGATGGTTTGTTTTCTCTTAGAGGATGAAGATCTCTTATAATGATACCTATATATACTTTCGAAGCTTTTGGGAAAATATTTGATGATATTTTTGATATACTCAATATCTATAAGAAAAATCAATCCAAATTTGATGATTCTATTTCCATTGAGAAGACTGGAAAAGAAGCTAAATCTTCAGGGCCTTTTAAAAAATGAATTTTGTCCCTATATGTTCTTATGATTTTAGTGTTTCTTCTAGAAAATAATGATAAAGTTCTCAAAACACCTACCCAAATACCTAGAGATAAATAATAATTTGGATTTGAATAGAGTGCTTATATGAGGATTGGGAGAGCGGTACTGCCTTCAGTGATAGACCCTCATACTATCTCTTCACCCCTTACAACCTTTAAAATCCTCCAACCAAACCTCCTTCTGACTTTGATCCCATACACAAACTAGGTTTATCTAACTAGTTTATGCATATTTTTTTTTATATTGGGTATTTTTATTTTTATGGATGTTCATGATTAATGAAATACCTTTTCATTTCTACATTTTTTTTTCAAATAGATCATTTTCTTTTAATATATTTTATCTTATTTTTTGGTTCTTAAGAAATTGTTTCCATTTAAATTATTTCATATTTTTGAATATTTTACTTTTTATCTTTTTTTAAAATCCAGTCTTTCCACAATTCAAATTCCTTATAAACACTATACTTATACAATTCATCATTAAAAGTGCTATATTAAAAGTGTTTTTCTTATCCTTACCCTTCCTTATTAATGAAAAAAGTGGGAGAAGTTAAATTAAAGAAGATAAGTCCTTCAAATGGGGGAAAGTACTCTAAACCAAGGGGGGGAGTTTGATGAAGGGGGATAAGAAAGGATATATTTTTTTAAAACCATTAACTATTTTATAGTTTTCTTCAAAATAATTTAAAAATTCATGTTTATTGTTTAATAGGTTTTGTTATCATCAAAAAGGGAGATATTATTGGAATAGTAATGTCGTTCCATATATCCCATGAACTATATGCTTTTATGATCTCACAAAAAAAATCATATGTTACTGATGATTTTTATTTTTAATTGTGTTCTTTAGATTTTATCTCTATTTTAAGTCATTTTGTTGTAATTATAAAATTTAGGACGTTTTTGCGGAAATTTTCCTAATTCTAGAAAGTCAGCTACATAAGGCAATCAACTACATGGATAAATGGATATGTCAATAAATCAGTTACTTGAATTTATTATGTAAAGAAAATTCTTATATAAATCAGATAAGTAATGAAATCATCTATGTGAAAATTTATTACATCAATGAATCACCTATATGAGAAAATGTCTACACTAATCTAACAATAACATAAATTAACTACCTAGAGTAATCAAATACATGAATTGGATATGTGGTGAAAGAAAATATATGGTTCCAAATGGATACAAGATTCATTCAGAAATTTCTAATTTAGCTATAAAAATAATAAGTCCATGTAAAGAATTTGTCTATATGAATAAATTGGCTACGTGAAAAATGGCTATGTGGGTCAATTCGGCTATGTGAAATAAAAAAAGTGGGATTCAACCACATGGTGATCTTGAATCAACTATGTGGTTTTTCAACATGTTTATTTATTACTGTTGAATTATTTTAAGTATAATTTAATGTTTCCTTCAATGTATTAAATTTGTATCATTTATTTATGTTATAAATTTATTATAAAATGGTTACAAGTCTCGAAATAAGAAAATCATACAAGGATAATTTGTTGGTAATTAATATTTCCAAAGAACTTTTTAGAAAAGGGCATCTTGAATTTAAATTCAAGGACCATTTTATTTGGGATATTATTGCATGAAATATTAATAGATATTTCATATAAGATTTTAGAATAAGTTTAAATATAAAGATAAAATAATGAGAATAGAAATAATAATAGAAGAAAGCTCTGGTACCATCAAGTATCTCTCTCAAAAATTTCATGCTGCTCTATTTATAGATAAAAAAGTAAATACAAGTTTTCAACATCTTTTCTTTAAAGATCAATCCTCAAATATTTTATAAGACTCTCCTTGAGTTTCTTTTTATTGTTATACTATATTATATATTTCTTCTCTTCTATTAGTTGCATCTTGAAACCGTGAGCCTCATCTATAATCCTTCATTATTCTCTCATACTATTGTAAGTATGAAGGTTCCTGGTTCAATAACATTGAGGGATTGTGTTTTTAAATCCTTTTGGAGCCTTGTAAAAGCTCTTGGTATAATATCAAGTGTTGACTTCTTGCACTCAATCATGCAGTTAATGGGAAAAGTACTATCGATTCCTGAGAAAATAACTAATACTAGTGAAAGTCACTAAGATCTTGGAGTTGGGAATTGGTGAAGTGGACTAGGGTTTTTCTATTCCCTAAACCACTACAAATCTCTGGTGTTCAATATTTTTCTTTTATATTATTTTTTTAATGCTTTTATGTATTAAGAAAATATCAGAACTTATTATACCTTAAAGATGGTAGTTTTCTAATCCATGAAAATTTTGAGAACTCAATTCACCCCCCTCTTGAGTCATATTATATCTGGTCTCTAACCAATAGTAACAACAAACTTCCTTATCAAAGGTAGTAAAATGTTAAATTACAAAATTTTGACATCTTCAAAAAATGATGTATCATTTTATAAACCTTTACATATGTTGAAATATTTGTATTTGGAATGATCGAGGGTTAAAACATGATGTATTCATTAACTTATAATGTACAAGTTAATGCATGTTCACTCAAGGAGAGTCTATAAGGAATTTATGAAGGGTAATTCACCATGAGATGATTATCATGAAATATTTCCTAATCCTTATCCAAATTTCTCCTTCCTATGTGTCTCTTTTTCTACCTCCTTTATACCATGAGGCACTAAGATGCCGTAAATGGTGGAAGAACCCTATTTTATTCTATCCTTGAGTTATTATAAAAACATAAAAGTGGTATTATTGAAGTTATATTCCATTATATTCTCAAAATCATTTTTTAAAATTAATATATTAATTTTAATGTAGTAACAAAGCAGTTTATTGTCAAAAGATACATTGAGAATCATTGAAAATGATTGAGAAACTAAAATACCACTGAAATTACATTATGAGATACTTTAATGTGAATTGGAATCAAGACACTATGTTTTATGATTGAGATGAACCAATCTAAACACAAAATTTATATATTACATCTCACAAATACTCATACATCCTCATAACCTAAAGGTTTAGTATCTTTGGAGATTAGCTGCATAAAAATATTATTTCACATAATTACTACAAGATCTCTCACAACATCTCTATATAAGGATTCCTTCTATAAAAAACCCTTTATATTGTTTCTTGGGTAAATTGAGAACATAAGAAGGGGTGTTGTCAAACAGTTAGTAAGAGAGAGACTTATCACTGGTTCATAAAGGGTTAGATCATAAATATATGACAAAAAATGAGCATGGGATAAATATATGATTAAAAATAAAATTAAATAATAAGATTTTTCCAAAATTCACGATATAAAAACATGAAGTATCAAATTATCAAACATATCCATGGAATAAGACTTTGAAAACATGAGATAATGAACATGATCCATGAAGCATTATATAGGCATAAAAATGTGTTGTTTTATAGAAACTTGGCATAAAAAGGAACTTTGGCATAAACATAACCACAATAAAACCATCACATTGTGATAAAATCCAATCATTACCACCCTTTAAGTTTTGAGAAAACCTAATCATGACAACACTTTAATATGTGAACAAACACAATCATGTACAAATTTCATTATATCATGAGATTTAAATTTTAACTAATTCATTATAGGGAGATATGTGACCTCACATATCACATAATAATTATCAGTGTATATGTACACCACATGAAATCAATCATTCATCATATCCTAAATAACCTAATGAATGAAAATGAGTTTTTTTAACATTTGCAAATCGTATCACATAAAATGAATTCAAGTATTTTATCGGTTGATACCAAAAAATAAATCACCCAAAATTATTATTTCTAAAATAAATTTAGATGTTAATTCATAAGACATAACTCTATAGAAGATATATCCTTTGGAGATAAAGATGAAATTGGAAGCGAAAATGAAAGAATTGTTTTAAAAAAATGATTAACATTGTTGTAAAAAGAAAAAATTATGAGTCACTTTCAAGTGTTAATTTTGAGAATTTTAAATGATCAAATTGTTTAAAAATTATTTTTAAAGAAATCTTAATAATGGAACCTTTAAAAGTAATAATGTTTATGTTAAAAAATATAGAGTTGAAGATAAATGATATGAATGTGAAAAGAAAAACCCCTTTTAATATTAAAATTACTTTATTAAAACCCACGTCATAATAAGGGAAAATAAAACTTATTTTTGAAAATAGATAAATATCAATATAAAGGTAACATTAAATAATATATATTTTGGTTTCAAAATAATAAAGGGGAAACATTTTCATATAGATAAAATACAAAAGAGATAAAAAAAATATTAAAGAGAATTTGTATTATTCCTAAGAACTTTATAATTTTATTAGAAAAAAATTCATCAAGGAAAAGGGGTAATATAATATAAAATATAAAATTTATGATTATATTTAATTTATAATAATGGATTTTAAGAATAAAACTTATAACTCAAAGAAATGAAATTGAGTTATCAAAGTTCGTTACCTTTACTCTCGACTTCCACATAATTTCTGTAACCTCTAGTATAATAAACATAACCATATTAATAAACTATTTCAAAAGTTTATTAAAATATATTACCCTATTTATATTCCCCAATTATAATCATTCATTGAACACAAATTATTTATTTAATTTTTATTTTCATCATCATATACTAGTGATTTTGATTGTTTAACACACTCTTTGCAATGTCGATGAAAATCGCTATACTTTGATACCAATTTCATAATTCCTATATTATTTAAGTTATTATAATATATATTACATAATTATTTATTAATTTATAATTTCATTCCATATTTTTTAGTAATGATTCCTGAATTTGGAATTGGTGTTGAGCTTGTTTCAGTAAATTTTAATTAACAAAAAGTGAAAAATTAATAACTTCTTAGATATTCATTTAATAAATTATTTATATTTTTAAAAAATTAATAATTTAATAAATATAATTTATTTTCATTAAATATATTTTTATCACCATCCATTTAAGGTAGTGATGAAAAACAAAATACACCATTCACAGAGGCACTAGTCCGCACATAGCACAAGTGAGATTTTAATTTTCCAACTGATGGGAGGGAGATAGATAATGGGTGTTACATCAATATAATAAAATTTTAGTATAATAATGATACTCATACCATTATATGTCTATTTTTAGAATACTTTTGGAGGAATGTGCATGGAAATATAGAGAATAAAAGGCGAGGGGCAGATAATACTCACATTGAGGACTTGAATCTTCTCTTGAAAGACTTTTGGAAATGGAAGACTTGGGATACTTTCTAATAACCATGGGATTTAAACTGAGGTAGTGGGATATGTAGAAATTAAAATGGATATATTTTCCAGAAAATTAAAAATGATAAGTGTGGGTTTATGTGGGTTAAATTGAGTTCCTTTTATAGGGGAAAAGAGGGAATTTTCCTTAGAAACTAAATTTAGGTGAGGGTTAAACATGGATTCACAATGGAGATAGGTTAGTTAGGTGAGGAGATGTTTGTGAGAATTGTGGGTATGAATTTTCCACATAATTCTAGAAGTAATAACTATAATTTTTATTTAGTTAAATTCAAGATATGGTATATTACTACCATTTTACCCTTTAACATTGATTAAATATTTACTCTAGTAATTATATTTTTACTAAAAATATAAGATAAAACTCCATACCAAATTTTGAAATGATGATTATGAATTTAGAATCCATTTAATCTACTTTAATTTATTATTATGGGAACAATATATTTTAAATTAAAACAAATAATATATATAAAACGGTTTTTATAGAAAAATAATTTTTTAAATATTAACTTTTCTTATTATTATTTTCATATCAATTACTAGTTAAATGAGTGTTTTCATATTATTCATATCAAAAATATATTTTATGAAAATAATTATTTAACATTAACATATTTAGTTTCTTAAAATATAGAAAAACACATTTTTTTTATTAAATACATTTTTAATAATAAACTGATTTTCTTTGTTATTTAGATACATTAATTGAATACATTTTCATTAAAAATAACCTTTATTTTTATTTAAGAGTAGAAAAGTGAAATGCATAAAAATATTCATTATATATATAATTTATTATATTTATCAAAACATATTTATATCATACTAACTTCTACCCACAAAAAATCTCAAAATATTCGCATAAGTTCTAATGATAACATAAGTTGTAGCGGTAGTCATGGGTAGTGATTCGGCTATCATGAATCACATAGTGATTTCCACATGATTTAATTTCTCCTAAAAATTATTCCACTTAAACCATACTTGTTGGATTTTGGATAGGTCTTGATCAATGGAAAACCCTAGTGAAGTTACCCCCTTCCAAGATCAAACAAATGGCCCTCATAAGGAATAATTCTATTACTTAATTATATTTCCTCTATTTTTTATTGATTTCATAATACATTTACTTCTATTTATACTTGATAATTCAATGAATTTGTTACAACCAAAATATTTTAATTATAACGTTGCTCAATTTTATTTAGTGTTCTGTATAAAACAAACTATAATAACTTTAAAGTATTATAATTTTTAGGGAGTTAAAATCATAACACAATATATATTGGCTTCGTGAAATTACAATATGTGATAATGAAATCTATAGTTGAGGGTGGAAACAAATTTTATACTAAAATTAAGTTTATATTTGGCATCACAACATGAATTATGTGATAATATAACCTACAGTTGGGTTCGAGTGTGTTGATCTGAATAACTTTTTGGAATTTGTTGAGTCTTTATGGAGTTTTTTGAGACTTGAAATTTCCTCTATCATTTGGTATTGTGTCTAGAGAAGGATAATTTGAGACGTTTAAGTGGATTTGGCTAATGTTTTGGAATTTTTTTTCAATGCATGAATCATTTTCAAACTCACATAGTGTAATTTTTTTATATGAGATTATTGTGTTTTAAATGATTGGAAGAGTTTGGAATATGTTTTAAGATCATCAGATAACAGTTGATGAATTTTTTTGATTATTTCATTAAGTATAGAATTCTCAAGTTAAGGATTAAAATGAAAAGGAATTAATTTTACATAATACATTGGGGAAATATATAATACCTCATGTGATCATGTATAATATTTAATATAAACATAAGACTTTGAGTCTACTATAATAATTTTTCTATTCAATAATGACTTTGATTGAAATGAATATGACCTTATAGAAATATGTAAGACTTTTATTGAGTACATCGGGCTTCTAAGTTTTCAAAAATTTAATCTATGCATATGAATTTTGGATACCATGTTATAATTTCATTAAAGAACATGAGAATTTTCGTGTTATATTTTTGAAGGTAAAAATTTATTATGACCTACATAAGATTTTTCTAAGACAAATATTAATTTTAGCTGTGCATGTTATAATTTTTTCCTAGTCATGTAGTACTTTCAAGATACGTATGACTTTGGACATGGTGAAAAATTATAGAATGCTATAGAATATAAATATCAGTTTTCTAGAATTAATATTATGAAGAAAATATTATTCCATATGATGTTCAAGAAGTTCTATAAAGGTTTAAACATCAGAAAATGGGAATTGTGATTACTAAAAATGGAGATGAAGGTTCACAACATAAAGAAGATACTTTCTAAAAAGAGAATAAGAGAAGTTACTAAGTAACTACTTGGTTATGTTTTATAAACCTATGCTATGTTATAGTGACCTAGAACTAAGTTTTAAAAGAATAAATTTTTTTTGTAAAAAGTAAAAGAAGTTGAAAAATTGTTTTAGGAAGTTATTCAATTGAATTTGAATTTTAAGTTCAAATCCAAACATTTTTTTCTTCTACTAGGTGCAATATTATTACTGTATCATCCATACATAAAAAAGTGTGTATAAAATATAAAGGGGATTTATTATTATATATTTATTGAGAATATTTTAATAGATTAATAAGAATAAGAATAGGCTATATAGTTTTCATATATTTAAGTGAAGTAACCTGGAATAATATAGGTTGAAAAAATAAGAGAAGAAGAACTAGAGAAACACTTTGTAAGTATAGTTTTATTGAAGGATTTTCTATTGTTTAAATAAAATAATTTATCATTTTAACTATTCAGGTAGAACTCATCATAGTTGAGTGACTTGTATCACATGATTACATAGATATTCCTTTCTCGCTCCAACTCATATGTTGATAATAGTGTGTTGTATGGTCTCGGTGAAATCTGGATCATTCTAAGGATTGGACTTATTATTTTGAGATTTGAACCTTATAAATATGTTGTTACCTTTGAATGTGTTCTTGTATGTGTTGAAAACAATAAGTTTTAACACTTTAATAGGTGGTGAAAGTTGTTTAAAAAAACTTAAAAAGGAATTGAAACACTGATTCATGCCCTCTCAGCATTTCCTATGGGTATTAAGGATCCTTCAAAGTTAAATTAGAGCCATGATTCCATTTATTTGTGATCTAATATTTATCATTTGAAGAAAACATGTTTCTCTCTAAATTATAGATTAAGTTACTAAGTTTATTTTATTAAATTATGGATAATTAAAATTTAGTGAACAATAAGATAATTCCTATGTTATATGGGAAGAATTATTATATATATAAGAATAAAATGGTTTCATACCTACATTTTATTATTTTGGATGTATTATAGGATTCTAAAAATTAATTTCCCCCCTATGTTGAGAATTCCACCATAACAGTTGTAATGAATTTAGAGAATGATGGTTGTTTTTAAAATTCCATATTTTCTTCCTTTTAGAGAAAGTATTTATGAAATTTAAAGGAATAAAAATAGATAAAGTCTTGTGAAAAAAACTTGAAAATATCTATGAAGGAAATACAAAATTAAAGAAAGAAAAACTATAGATTTGTATATTAAAATATAAATATAAAAATATAAAGGATGGTGAATTTTTAGATCACTTATTTACAATAGTAAATGATATTGTGATCAAAATTAGATTTTTTTTGTGAAATTATAATATTTTGTAGTATTTGATAAGATCTTGTATATCATATCTAAACAATTTGATGTTAAAGTATCATACCTTGAATATAGAGACTAAGATACACTTCCTCTTGATTAATTACATAATATTATCAAATATTATGAGATTAAGAGGGGAAATGTTACAAAAGATAATGGCAAGGATGTAAAATAAATCTATTTTAAAGCCCCAAATAAGGATAAAAGGAATAAATAAGTTATAGATAATGAAGTTGATTGTTCTGATTTAGAAGAAAAAGTGGAAGATAATTTTGAAAAACTTATGTCTATTTTATCTAAAAAAGTGAGACAAGGTCTAAATAAGTATAATGAGAAGATTCCAATAAAATTCTTTAAGTGTAGAGCTATTGGATTCTTTGTAGTAAATTGTATAAAATTGAAAGATTATGAAGAAAATTATGATGAATAAGAAAGGCCTAGAATAACCTTGAAGAAGAAGGATGAAAAGTTAAAGACTAATTTTAGAGGGAAGGGTAGGAAGTTATTTAAATACAAATAAATAAAATTGTTATCTATGTATAAGAAAATTAATGAAAATTATGATGAAGAGGAAGTTGATACTTCTTAAGATTGAGAAAATGAAAAACTGTTTATTGATAAGGTGAATGAGCAAAATTTCACTCTTGATGAAAGAAATAGTTCTAAAAGTAAATAAGACGACATTGGGATGGAATTTATAATGAAATGAGAACTCAAAGAGTGTATAAATCCTCATGTTTTATTTATTAATTAATTTAAATATTTTTCTTGATTTAAAGTTTTGTGGGTATTGGTAATTATTTCTCTGGAACTTTTAAAATTTTAAATATTTTTCTGGGCCACATGATTAACCAATATGATTTGGTAAACTATATGGAGACCATGTTGGGGGGTCATGTCAATTAGAACAATTAACACATGAATATAACAACCGTGTGAGGTACTAGAAGTAATAATGTATAGTGTTTTTGGATTTTCTAGTGTGGGATGCATTGGCACCCCATGGTTTGATAAACCTTCCATGTAATTTTATAATCATGCCCAGGAAGTTTATTTTTCCATACAAAAATTCATATGCTATATTTTAGGGATTTTAATCACCTCCTTCTAACTATCTTTTCATCACACGACCCCAGTCGAGTACCCTACCTTTGGTGTGACACCCCTCTTCCAGATCTCCCATTCTTGGTGATTCAATGTGTTTACTTCAAGGTTTAGGGTCTAACATCTTTGGTCGAGTCTCCTATTCCCTCTTATTTTATTTATACTCATGTTTTCCCCTTCCCTAATCACTACATCATGTTTGGTTGAACTATATAGTATTTAGTTTGAATTTATTTTTGGGTTTCTCTTGATTCTAGAGTGTGTGATCCCTCCCTTGGGACTTGTTCACTACATCTTTGAGGTTTCATACCACCTGACATTGATTTAATGTATGTTTTCCCCATGTCCTAAATTTTATATTATATACCATTAATTTCTTGGGTTTTCATTTATGTTTTAATTTTCAAATGATGTAATTTAATATTTTTGAGAATGAATTATAAGTAAAATGAAGTTATATTAGATTTTTATTCAAGGAAGTGGTTTTTTTTAATTTTATAACATGTTAAAATCCCATTTTAATCAATTTCACACATTGTATGTCTATTAAATTTCTTGAGTGTCATTTTTAAAACTAAATCATAATTAAAAAAATGTTTTGGGGTTTTTAAAATTGATTTTTGAATGGGTTTACTTGGAATTTCATGATTTAATTGAAATTACATATAATAATAAATTAGTTAGAGATTGGATTTAAATAAATCATGAATTTTGAAAATGGTTTGAACCTACATGGGTTATGGAGTAGGATTGACTAATTCGATAGGACTAATATGATAGATAAGTTCTTGTATTTTTATGCAAGGTGATTTTTTCCATTTCAAAATTATATTACTTAAGTTCCTAGGTTAGTATCCCATGAAAACTACTTGCTTGATTGGTGGTTGATGTAGGGTATTCCTTTACAATGCTCAATTTCTTTCACTTTTATTTTATTTATTATGGAACCCTAATCTAGTTAATTTATATAATCTACTTATTTTCCTATAGTGCTGATTTCATAGCATGATTTATCCTTTGTGTTGGGTTATTTTCTTTAAAATGGGTATTAAATAGGTTTTGGAAACTGTTTGTGTTAAAGGAATTTAAACTGGGGTTTTAAGATATTTCAAAATGAGTGTATTGGTTTTAAAATTAGATTCAACCAACGATAATATATTTAAAGTTATTTTTTTAGTTTTATAAAAAAGGAAAGTTCATACAATTTTAGTAAACTTGATAGGGTTTTTTCATAAAATATGAATGAGTAAAATATTTTTTATTGTATTTCAAATTATTATGATTTTTTTATAATTAAAATTTTAAAATTTATAAAGTTGGGTGGTGGCCTACTATGTATGTGTGATCATGCCTATATTATCATATCTTAATTTCAAGAATTTGATTCAGTTATTATTCACTCTTTAGGGTGTGCCTAGTGTTAATGATGGTTAGTAAACGATGGGGATTTGAGGTTAGTAGTTTTTTTTATTTAGTTTCCTTGAATTTTCCATTTAGGATTATAATGTTTTTAGTTTTGGTTATTAGAGAATTTTACTATGTACATAGGACACTAAGGATACTGGAGGTGGTTGTTTTTTCAGTTGAGGGAGTTTTGAGGGTAAGAGGAGGTATTTGTTATAACACCCTATTCTAAATCACCATGTTTGAGCTAGAGTCCCACATGACCTCATGAATTCCCCCCATATACAAGAGGATTCTAACTAGGGGTGAGGGCCTCAATAGTTTCATTGGGAGACTATCCCCTCAATAATAATAAAAATACATCATAAACACAAAAAAGACATAAATAAAAACATATAACTACACTATAAAAGTTGAATGAAAATGAAATTATATATCAACATTTAATAAAATTCCATACAATACAATATAATATCCCTAATGTGATAGATAAATACAAATAATAAAGGTAAAATAAATGAAGGAAAAATTATGGAAATAATCTAAAGTTTGTCCCGACTTCGTCTCTACCATAAAAAATCCTCATGATTAGATACTCGATATAATTACCTTTCCACTTTGATAGATCCTTTAACATAAATTGAAACAATATATAAAATGGTATTCCTTGATAATAAAGTAAATACACAAACAAGAAATCAAGTTCTGAACCATCGTGCATTACCATGCTTCCATGAACCTTGAACCTTCTTGCTTTGACACCATATCAAAGGAATAATTTATCCCAGTGATTGAAATCCATGTTCCACCTTTAAGGAACAATTCTTTGCCCGCCTTCAAGGGAAATTAATATCTAGATAATCTCATAGCTATTAATTTTCTACATGATGGTAAATACACCTGACATTCTTGAATTATTGAAACTCTACTCATGTTCATGGATGTTCCCCATCAGTACAACATGTTAGACATTCTAAATCATAGACCTCTTCGGACATCAAATGGCCTTTCCCACATTAAATGAATATTCCATGTTATGACACTAAAAAAATTCCCACCTAGATATAAGGATATCAAACACATCTTCCATGCTACCACTCTAAGGAGGTAACTAGTTATTCTAGAGAAACCCATAAATCTTGATATCTATAGCAGAGTTACCACATGATATTCACATATAAAAACACAAGACATAACATAACATAAAATGGCACAATAATGTCATATCAATAATGGTATCCATAGTCTAAGAACACATTCATATATAAATCATAACATAGAAAGGAACAATGTGTCACACCAAGAGAGGTTCACAGTTTACACACACACTCATAAGAAAATCATAACATGCAATTTAATATAAGGTCCCCAAATGATAACGACCTACTAAATTTTTATTTTTGATTCCCAAAGTCAATAATATCCACATAGATCATGTCCCCACATCAATTATTCAAATAAATTTTCCTAATTCATCATGCAAGGACTCTATAAATAAGATTCAAGAAAAAATACCACAAAAATGGCGAGAATTTGATTGGTCTTACCTAATTAGAACTATCATCACCAATAAACCTATAATAAATCATGAGAGAGATTAAAATCCTCTAGATCCTGTAACTTATCCATTTATAATTCAATAATTTTCTATTAGATTATATAATTATCCACATATCTATCCAACATAGCTTAGATCTCTCAAGATTAGGAGAGGATTTGGTCTTATAATAGACAAAACTTACTATTTGGGTACTAACAGGTCGATCCAATATTGAAACACTGAAGAGAGGGGAAGGAGATAACCAAATCCATAAAAATAGATCTTATAGAGACATTATAATCGAACCTATGGAGGATAATATAAAAAATTAATATTAAAATAAGTTTATTGAAACTCCATTAAAGATAGGTATTCCAGGGCACCACTGGTTAACCAGTGGTTGCCTACCAATGGGTCAATATCTCCATGTAGAATCTTAGGCTACTGCCTTAGGTATTGGATGGATAATGGGTTAGTACTGGGAAGTTGGTGGCACTCAGGTTCTTCATGGTCTACTTCCACATTCACTATATAACTGATATCTCTGTACCAGTTAGCAGATGGCACACTAGTAGCTCCAAGCTGATGGTTGGTGCCTCCAATTCCTTCTCTTTCAATTAACAACCCCCATAAACCTCTATCAAGCCTTGTATACACAACAAATATATACCTAAAATTAAATTTACATACCTTTTAAATTCAAGGATCTCATAAATCTCTCCATATAATGAATTTTCATCCTCAAGAAGTATCTCTAGAGATCTTTCTCAAACAACTCATGCCATTATGTATGGAAATCCAACTCTCACACCCAACTCTCTTCTTGGATTTTCCATACTAAAAAAACTCAAAAAAGTGGTATTTCATTCCAGATCAACACCTTCTCTATTATTTCCACAACCCATACTAGTTTCTATAAAAAAATGCATCCAGTTCCAAATCAACGTCCTTTATATCGATCACATACGTAGGATCGAGATTGTACCTTCGAAGCCGAGTCAAATGGAACATGTTATGCATACCAAGATATCATGGATGGAGTTCTAGTTATAAATACACCACCCCAATGTGTTAAATGAACACAAATAGTCCCGAAAACATTGATTCTAACTTCACTTACTTCTGTAAATGTAAATGCCTTAACTGAGGTGACACCCATAAGAAAAATCGATCAACCTCAGTGAATACCAAGGGTAATCTCCTCCAATCAGTATACTAGTACTACCTATTATGATTAGTCATAAAATTATTCCAAATAAACTAGACCAAATCAGAGGTCTCTTGTAATATACTCAACCCAATAATTGTTGCCTCACTTGCCTCATGGAAACATAATAGTGAACGCCATGGCCAGTCATAAGATCCTCAAACAGTGCCATATAAATCAAAGACTGGTAACTTTTATTATACATAAACTCTTCCAATGATATATTATCATACCATAATCCATTGAAACTTATTTTACATTCTCAAAGTATATCCTACAAAATCTAGATCATTCTATCTGATTTCCCATTAGTCTATAGATGATAAACAATACTTATCTTCAACCGAGTTCCCATTACCTTATACATACCTTACTAAAACCATGATTTAAAATACACATATCTATCTGAAATAATTATTAAAGTCACTATATTCTATTATAAAATCTCTCAAACATATATTTTTCCTAACTTATCCATTTAGCAAGTCTCTCAGATTGGTAAGAAATGTGCTACCATTTCCTGTCGATCAATTACAATCTATACAACATCTTAGCCTCAGGGTTATGGGTAACCTAATAACAAAGCCCATATCCACCTCTATCCACTTACATATAGGCATGGAATGAGTTATAATCAACCCCCTTGTCATTTATGTTCTCTATTAACCTTTTTACATGCAAGACAATGAGATTTGAAACTTACAATGTTAATTTTCATACTCAGCCACTAGATGCACCACTTGATATCTTGATACATATTAATCTATATTGGGTGTAATAACCACTTCGAATCATGAGTGTCCCTCATTAGATCTTATTTCATGGAATCAAAAACCTTAATCATATCATGAATAAAGATTACATCATCTCTATATAAAACTATCCTGAAATTGGGTTGTTCCTAGCCATCTGTTCCCACACAACTGAACATTCTAGATCATACTATTAGCTAGATTTCACTTATTATAAAAAGGAGGAAGTGATGAATAATGGATCATAGGAAATTACTCCTTGTATATACCCATCTAAGAATCAAACAAAATTCTCATAATTTTCCATTTCATCTTCTGAGGGCCACTCTCCCAACTCCTATATTTTTCTACTAAGAGAATATGCAATGACATTCACTTTCCTGGGATAATAGGCTATCTAAAAATCAAATTTATACATATACACAACCTAATGTGTCTTTTAGGGATTCAATTACCACTAATATAATATGTAATACAAGATCCTATAGTTCATATAGACGATAAACCTCTCATTGAAGAGATAATGGTGCCAACACTTCAAGGCATGAACAACTGCATCCAAATCTAGATTGTGAGTAGGTTAGTTACACTCATGAGGCCATAGATAAAAAGACCCATAAACAATTACCTGATCTGTCTAAATTAGAAAAATCCCAAAACAAAAGGTTAGGTATCATAGTAAATCATATAATCAATCCCATGATTAGGTAGGGTCAAAATCAAAGCTAATGTCAATCTTATATTTAACTATACTAAGTAATATTTACAATGGTATACCCACTAAAACCTCACCTTCTTTTGGTAAGCCTAGTAATTGGTACTTCTAAATAGGACAAGTCCTAAATTAACCATATTTAGTTCTAAAAAAATCCTAAGAAACTTTTGATCTTGAATACATTCATGGGGCATGTCCAGGTCATCCCTACCTCTACCTTCTATAGATCAACTAACATTCTCACTTCAAAAATCACATGCATAAGAAAGTGAAACTCTTGGATAAAAAAGTGAAACTTCAAAATATTGGTTTAAATATGATGTGATTTATGTGCAATTAATATGAACTCAAGGTTTATAGCATTTATCTCTCAGTTCTATGAGTATATTAGAATATCATCAATAAAAACAATGACAAAAGAGTTAATATATAGATGAAAGATCCTATTCATGAGAACCAATAACATCACTAGATAATTCTTCAACCCTAAATTCAATAAAATATACTCATATAATCTATAAATTTTCTTAAACACTATATTTGGTATATCCTATTCCCTGACCTAAACATGGGGGTATCTAGAAAGAAAGTTAATATGATAGAATCATCGGTATCCCATCAACTAATCAAACAAATAATCTATCCTCGACAATAAATACCTATTATTTACCATTATCTAATTAAAATTATTATAGTATATACACATCCAAATACTTCTTTCCACATTCCTAGTCAACAAAATTGGATCACCCGAAGGAGAAGTGCTTAATCTGACAAAGACCTTCACTTCAAAATCCTCAAACTACACCTTGAGTTCCTTTAACTAAGAGGTTCCATATGATATGTATAGATTGATATAAGATATGTACCTAACTTGAGTTACATATCAAAATAAATCCCCCATATTAGGAGGAATACCTGAGAAGTCATATGGAAATATTTCTTGATAAAGATCCACTATAGAAGGAAGAGAGGTTGAAGCTAATGCCTAACCTACAACAAGAACCATGCATGCTACCTATGCCGTAATAGCTCCAAACTGACTTAGATTTGGTCCCATTCCTCCTTTACCAAAATATCATTCACCCTTTAAAAAATATTCTCCCACTTAGCCATAGTAAAGGAAAATTGTCTCTTGTAGCAGTTGATGCATGCTCAATAACTAGTTAACTATTCCATGCTAAAAAACACATTGAATATAGTCATCTATGAGATCATGAAATATCATAGATGTATGTAATCATCAACTACTACAAGACACTCTAGAAAACTATAGAGATGGTCGACCTTCATTCCCAAGGGTGTATCCAAAGAAATAGATGTGGAAGTTAATTTAACCGACAACTGTAACCCATTAATGACTTGAGTATATATAAAAAGTGGGAATCTATTATATCAAACAAGGAAGTAGTGAGCATAGAGGTAATTAGGACTATCCCTTGAATATTCAAAGTTCTATCTCCACTATTATCTAGGGTTTAGTATAATGGATAAACCTTTCCTAGGTCAGATCCATGACTTATATGGGTCTAAGAATTCTATAGAGTCTATATCAACTATTGAGGTTCCCTACCCATAACATGGCCTGACCTCCTAGAGCCTGCCTGCGATAGCTTCAAAAAAAAAAAAAATAAATGAAGATGACATGTCTTACTATAATTATGACACTCCTTGGTTAGTTTCATAGAAGAATTTCTAGAATAATCTCTTCATCCATAGTTATAACACTGATAGAATCCCCTTCCATATAGGGAGTTTAGGAACCTCTGCTCTGCTATGGTTGCCTTTTACCATCTTGACACATGTCCTATGAATTCTTTTTCCTTCTACTAGAATGATAACACATATATCCACTTGTGATGCCACTCATCAGTCCACTGATATCCAAAAGAATGCATGCTTCCCTATCTTCCTCTAGTCCCTTCTTGATTATGAGATCCTTATGAATCAATCTTGAGTATATGGTCAAGTCAAGGTTCCTCAACTGACACCTTAATTCAATTCATAATCCAATCTCAAAATTATAGGTCTTCTTTGCCTCATTTCCATCCAAGAGTGGGTCAAAACAATTTAATTCTATAAAACAAATAGAATAAAAAGATACCAACATCACCCCCTAATAAAGCTCTATAACCTTTTATGATTGATCCAGATTCAAGGTATTCATAAAAATATCTTCAAAGAACATTTCCTTTAAGGCCATCCAAGTTGGACCCTAAAAATTCTAGCCCGATTCATCATACTCCACAACTTCAAAGTAATCCCATGAAGAATAAAAATATCCAATTTCATCTTACAATTATCTAGAGTCTCCATATAGTTAAATATTCTTCTAGTTATTTTTATCAAATCCTAAGCATCCTGAGGGCCTATAGTGACCTATAAGGCTAGGAGACACTGAAGCTAGATATCTCAGGAAAAATTGATCTTATTCAGTCCACCCCTATGAGTTACTTTACCCTAAAATAGAAATAGCCATAAGACTCTAGCCTAAAGCAGTTCCATAACCTGGATCACTAGAGTAGGTGAGGGGGAATTCTCACCTACATCCTCAAACATGACGAGGGTATTACAGAATATACCTCCCTCACAGAAGAATCTTCACCCACTTCCCTGGGTGGTGATATAAGATGATGTTTTTTTCATTATATGAAATTCCAAATGAATGATTAGAAATGAATTCAATAGATTAAAGGGATATATCAATCAAGAAATTGTAGACACAACAATAGATCACTACAACATGAATCATGCTAAGAGGCTACCCATTTCTACAAGGAACAAACCCAATAGTACTACCAAAGGCCTAAACCAAGGCTCCAATACCTATACATTAGTCATATTTATATTCATATTATAAAACATATCATTTTTAGTTAAATTAATTAAAAATTCCAAAATTGATATATCCTAAAAGAACAAATAATATATTTTCAATTAAATTTAATTAATTCAATTTCTATATAAAAAAATAAATCCTATACATTACATGTGAACCAATGTACCTTTTCATGATTCATGAACACACCGAAATCCCAAAAATCATAACACCAAAACCATGTGCACCACTTTAGGTGAAATAGATTAATAATAAAATCCAAACTAATAGAAAAAAATTCCATACCCCAGAAACATGGAGGTTTATTACACATGAGTTAGTCAGGAATATGTCTAACTCCCCTAATTGAGTTCCAAAAATCCTATCTTATTTCTATCATACACAAAACATAGTCAATAAGAATGAAAATAAAAGAACATGTCCTTTGATACTGTTTTGAAACACCCCAACCCAAAATCAATGGGTTTGAGTCTGAGTGACACATGGCCTCATGTGCACCTCCTTGATTGCAAGAGGTTACCAACTTGTAGGGAGGGCCTCAATGGTTCCTTGGGGAGACTATTCCCTTGGTAACAGTAATTATACATCATAAAAGTAGAAAACATAAATAAAACTATATAAATGCACTACAAAATATTAATGAAAACAACTTACTATATATATATATGGAATATAGGTTAATAAAAGATAATCCAAGTTTCATGACTCAGACCAATGGGGCCCGAACCACGACTACCCCAAGCCCACCACAAATAGGCTAGGGGTTGGCGACCAAAACCGAGTAGGCATATCACACAAATGGGAGGCCTTATCCAAATGTACACACACACACACACACACACATATCCGATCCCATACAATGATGAATTGTAAACAACTAATAATCATGCATGAATATATCTAAAATACCACCTTATGTGTAACGCCCCAGATCCGGAAGCCACACAACGGGTTCCCCGAACCCGGTTGGTCACATGACTTCAAGCGCATTTCCCCAAATGCAAGAGGCTGCCGACTAGCAGTGAGGGCCCAGGTCTGATAGTGGGGAAACTATGCCCTCATTTTTCAAAGTGTAGCACAGCTGAAAAGATAAATAACATACAACAGTGGAATAAGTAAACAATATACAAATGAAATGGACAATAGAAGTAAAATAGAACCAGTAGTCCTATATATAAAGATGCAACATGTCACTAATTCTTTGAAAGCATCCAGAACATGATACACTGTAATACACTACAATACAACTCAAAGTACAAGGTACTGCCAAAAAAACAAAGCAGAGTAAACAGAACACAACAGTATCGTAAGCCTGAGCTCAGTCCCATGATCTCCTACTCCTCTGATACAATCTTGTACCTATATAGGGACCCTTTCCCCTGTCGACACCAGCAGAAATATAGTATGTTTGGGCCGAAGACATGACCCAAACAGGGTGTAATAAATAAATCCCAGTAGGCACCCACCAAAGGCCTGTGCCCAACTATCAGTGAAAATGTGCAACAATAGTGTGAAAAAGTAAATGCAATAAACTAAGAAGTACTCAAAAGTAACTAACTATACCAGTTATATTTCCATTTTAATATTCATTTAACCATGTCAAGCCTGTGCTTCAACTTGGTAGGTATAACATATGAAAATCACCATGGTGAATACTCATGATAACACTATCCTCAGACATACAATCCTTACCCTCAGGTATTCAGAATCGAACTCACAGGTGTCTTCCCACATACATAACGAATATTTACCATAGGTGTATGAGGTGTCACCCACAGGAATAGAAACTATTTACCACAGGCACAGAAACTACTGCCCACAGGCATGAGAAAGATTGCCCGCAGGCTAAACAAACACTGCCCTCAGGTTATACAAGTAACCAGGCCTATCCCAACACATAAAAAAGAAATTATATACAATTACTCTCAAGGAAATTTCAAATCATGATAAAATTCATGGTATACACATAGGTATTCTGGCCAAATGGCTAAACAGAGGAATGCACCCTCGGGGTGGTCCTGGATCCAAGCAGTGATCTCAAACAACAGTTTTAACTTATCAAAAGTTTATCTATGCAATTCTAGATATCTTTCATAAAAGTCCAAAACCATAAGACACCCCAAACATGGGTTTGTAGCACAATGGTACATAAATTCAACTCAACAGTTGGAAATAAACACCATACCACCTACCTTGATCGTCTCTGATCAATATATGTGAAAAATGCCTCCCAAATCGTCCAAGAATGACGTAGATCAGGGATAAAATAATTCATGTTCAAACATAAATAACTTACATTAGTGGTAGAATTGGTAATAAAAGTTCAAGGAGAGGGGAGGGCTTACCCGTACGGTCCCAACATGATCGACAGAGGCAGAATCAGATTCCCGGTGCACGATTGGGTGATCCTCCAAGGTTCGGTCATCCTCCTGAGATCCAAATGGTGGTTCTGCCTCCTCTCTTGAATGAGGGGGCTATTTACTTTTTTTAGAAAAATTTCCTTACTATATGGAATGCAATCTCAAGTATTCTTTATGTACTTTCCATTTTTTAACTATTCCCCTAGCGGCTTCTTTCCAACGCGACACTGTTCATCTATCGACATGAGTACATGACATGTATTCCTAAATACACGGTGTGTACTGTTGCTCAGCTGGAAGCTGCCTCCACTACCTTACTATTCACCTGCTAACTGATTACGTAGTGTGTAAATACCCAGTACACGGCGTGTAGTCAGTTTTTACACCCTTCATCACCAACAGGACTACACGCCCTGTGTACTCATCCCACACAACCAAAGTACACGATGTGTGGAAAAGTATACGACATGTACCCATAAAATTTGGGATTTTCCCCCATTTTCCTTATTTTCTAAAAACACTTAAGGAAAAAGGAAAAGAAGAAACCCATACCTTAAAAACAAGAACCAAGGTCTTACAAACATCCCCCCTTAAAGAAATTCGTCCCCGAATTGCCCTTCTAAGAGTGGTGAAGATACAGTTGTGAACAACTCCTGCCACTGAGCACGTATGTCGGTCTACTAATCCCAAGTTTCATCCTGCACTCGGCCATACTTCCATAGCTCCCGAAGGAGAGGAACTGAATGGCCTCATAGAACCTTCATGCTCCTATCAACAATACTAATCGGATGCTCCTAAAAGGATGGATCGACCTGAATCTCAACCTACTCGAGCTGAAATATGTGAGATGGGTCTGAGTGATAACGGCGCAGCTGAGATACATGGAAGATGCCGTGCATGGATCGATACCGCTTTGGTAACTACAACCGGTAGGCAACCGACCTGACTCTCTCCATAATCTCAAACGGCCCCACATACCTTAGTGAAAGTTTACCCTGTATCCTGATCCGCCTGTGTCCCAACCTCAGCGAAACCTGTAAGAAAACTTGATCCCCTACCAGAACTCCAAGGGTTGTCTGCCGTGATGAGAATAAAATTTCTGACAAGACTTTGCACTATCCATCCTTTTCTGAATCAACTGGACCTTCTTATAAGTCTCCTACACGAGACACAATCCAGTAAAGTTTCCTCACCTACCTCTAACTAGCACAAAGGTGATCGGCATGGACTACCATATAAATCCTCATAAGGTGCCATCTCAATAGTTTCCTGAATACTTTTATTGTAGGAAAACTCAACCAAGTGTATGTGCTTCTCTCAAGAGCCCCCAAAGTCAAGGATGCATGCACACAGCATGTCCTCTAGCACCTATATTGTACGCTCTGATTGGCCATCGGTCTGAGGGTGGTAAGCTGTGCTCAGAAGCACCTGTGTACCCTGTTCCCTCGGAAAACTCTGCCAGAAATGAGATGTAAAGCGGGCATCCCTATCTGAAATGATAGAACGAGGGACCCCATGAAGTCATAATACCTCTCGGATATACAACTTCCTAAGTTCATTGACACCGTAGGTCTCCTTGATCGGAAAAAAGTGAGATACCTTTGTAAGTCTGTCCACAAAAACCCACACGACATCACTGCCTCGAGGTGACCTCGACAACCCAGTCACGAATTCCATCATGACATCATCCCATTTCCACTCTAGAATGGGTAACTACTGTAATAGTCCAACTGGCCGCTAATGCTCTGCCTTCACCTGTTGACAGGTAGAACATCTCTTAATAAGACCAGCAACCTCTCTCTTCATACCCGAACACCAATACTGACGTCTCAAGTCACGGTACATTTTTGTAACCCTAGGATGAACTTCCCCTGAAGCATGAAACTTTTGCATCAACTCCTCACATTTCTCCCCTGGAACCCACACTCTTCCATGGAAATGCAGTACCTCATCATCACCTATCATCCATCCAGGAGGAGGGCCCTCACTTGACACCGACTCCCGTAGAACTAGGCCTTCTGAATCTGATAGCTGTCTCATCCTCACTCTATCCAAGAGGGTAGAATTCATAGCTAAGGGATAAATATAGGTTTTCCCCTGACTATCGTGCACCTCCAAATTCATCTTAGAGAACAAATCCATAAGCTGCCACTCACCACTGGCCTCCTGCACTTCCTGTGTCTGAGTCTTTCTACTCAGTGCATCAGCTACTACATTACCCTTACCAGGTGTATAGGCAAGCTTAAAGTCGAAGTAATGAAGGTATTTGACCCACCTTCGCTGTATAAAGTTCAATTCACACTGAGTAAAGATGTATTTGAGACTTTTTTGGTTAGTGAAAACAAAAAAATGATATCCCAAGAGATAATGTATCCAAAATCGCAACACATGAACAACTGCAGCCAACTCGAGGTCATGCATCGGGTAATTTTTCTCATGTGGCCCCAACTGCCGAGACCCGTATGCAACAACTTGATCACCCTACATCAACACTACTCACAGCCTAATACTTGATGCATCACAGTAAAGTGTATAAATCTTCCCTTGCTCTATAAGTATCAGGACTGGTTCTGATGTCAACTTTCCCTTCATCTCTTGAAAGGATGTCTCGCAAGCTTCTGACCAAACGAACTTCACACCCTTCTTAGTCAAACCCATAAGCAGAATTTCGAAGTGGGAGAAGTCCTGTATAAAATGCCTGTATTAACCATCCAGCCCCAAGAAACTCTGTATTTCAAACAAGTTCTTAGGATGCTCCCAGGAAACTAATGCTCTCACTTTCTCTGGGTCTACCACAACTCCTGCCTCTAAGATAATATGACCTAGTAAGTGTATCTGGTCTATCCAGAAGTGGTACTTTGAGAGCGTAGAAAATAGATGATTCTCTCTTAGTGTACTTAGTATGATCTCAAGATGGGTGGCATGGTCGTGTCGAGTGTGAGAGTACACTAAGATATTTTCCACGAAAACTACCACAAAAGAATCAAGATAAGGATGGAACACATGATTCATCAGAGCCATGAAAACTACTGGCGCATTCGTGAGTCCAAAAAGCATAAACAAGTACTCGTATAGACCATATCTACTCTGAAAAGCTGTAAGTGGTATGTCTGATGGTCTAACGTGTAACTGATGTTATCCAGATCTCAAGTCAATCTTTGAGAACACTCGTGCTCCCCGAAGTTGATAAAAAAGATAATCAATCCTTGGAAAGGGATATTGGTTCTTAACCGTCAGCTGGTTTAGTTTCTGATAATCCACACAGAGTCTGAGGGTACCATCCGCCTTCTTCGCAAAAAGGACAGGCGAACCCCAAGGAGAAGTACTGGGTCAGATAAAACCCTTTGCCTGCAACTCCTAAAACTGCTTATGAGCTCCTGTAACTTTGGTGTAGCCATCCTATAAGGATAAATGGACACTGGTGCTGCTCCTAGAACTAGCTCAATAGAGAAATACCCCTCTCGCTCCAGAGGTAGACCTGAAAAGTCATCCGGGAAGACATCCCTGAAATGATCAATTAATGGAGGGAAATACTTATGAAAAGTTTCCTGATCATCCAGATATAAGCTCGCAATCTGGGTTGTCACTCCTCCTCACCCACGATTCTCATGTCTAGATCGACTCACCTGGACATCCCATTCTCCCTTGTATAGAAACTCTCTACCCTCTAGTGACGTGAAACTCACCCTGTGGCGATATCAATAAACAAAGGATCAAAATGGTACCAACCAGTCCATCCCGAGAATGAAATCGTAAGCTGTAATCTCTAAGACGTAGAGGTCCCATAGAAAGTGACACCCCCAACCTCTAGGGGGCACTCCTAGCACTGACACACACCACCTGTTATAGTTCCCAACAGAGTGTCTAGTGTCATAACATTAGAAGAAGAAGAAACAAAGAGCCCAAGGCTCTCCAAAATGGGAATAGATATAAAGCTATGCGTAGCACCCATATCAAAAAGTAAAAAAGACAAAATAGAAGATACTAGAATAATACCTCTGATAGTAGAAGGTCTGAGATCCTGCTCCTGTTGGGTCTGTTTCACTACATATGCCTGCCCAGTGTCGTGGCCCTACGACACAGCCTGGCTACCCTGAGCTGACCCGCCCTACTTCCTCTAAGATCCTGGTGTCTGGCTACCACGACCACAACCACTATCTCTGCATGCATGCCCTGACGTACCCTAATTTCCCGACTGGAAAGAAGGTGTTGGTCCTTCTCCCGCACACAGAGTCTGCCCAAAACCCCTCTCACTAGCAACTAGTGGAAACACCCTACAAAAATGCTGGAGATGACCCATCCTACTGCAAACTCAGCACTCCACTGGGTCCTGTGGACACTGCGGTCTCTTGTGCCCCTCTTTACCACACTGGTAGCACATGACCTGACCACCTGAAGATTCTTCTTGCTAGTATTACCACTGTGAGAGAATTTCGTTTGCCTCTTCCTCTTACTGGTAGAAATAGTACCAGAAACTGGTGACAAACTGCCCTAGCCCACACCACTAGCTTCCCATAGGTTCCGCTCAGTAATCAGTGCCTGGTTCACAATATCATGCACTGTAGGCAACCTAAAAAAATTCAATAGTGCTCAAATGTCATATTGAAGACCATCCTCAAAGCTTATATCCCTCAACATCTCATCACCCACCATAATAGATGAAAAACGCTGAAGCTTGGTGAAGCGGGAATAATAATCCATGACTGACATGGCGCCCTGCTGCAGATTCATGAACTCTCGATCTTGATCTACCCTCAGCGTCTCTAGGAAGAAGAATTCATAGAATGCTACCTAAAAATTTTCCCATGCCATGTCACAGTGGTTCTCAGACTGGGTGGTAAAATCCCACCACCTCTTGGAGGAATCATGCAACATGTATGTAGCGAGCTTGACCCTCCTCTCAGGAGGTGTCTCTAGATGTTTGAATATTGTATGCATCGAATCCAGCCATGACTTCGCAGCCTGTGGTCTGCCATCCCCTAAAAACGTAGGCGGATGCTGCTGCTGGAAGATACGCATATGCTCTACCATAGATGTGGCAGCCTGCGGTGCTCCCTGGAAGGTCTGCATGAACCGCATGAAGCCTTCATGGAATTGTGCATCCACGAGTGTGTCCGGTATAATGGCTAGCATTGCATCTGGCCCTGCTGGAGGATCCACTGGTAGCCCATGGACCACCATCTTAAGAGTATAATCGTCTCCGCTCTCCTGGAGAACAACTGGTGGTTGTCTTGGTGGTATGACTCTACAAGGTCAAACACACACCTTAGATCCAGATTTATTGAAGACAGAAAACGAGGAGACCAAGAAGGGAATAGGAGAAAGAAAGCATTCAAGATTTACAAAACTTGACTACACGACGTGTATAAATACTACAAGATGTGTTCTTACAGGCCATCCACATGGGCGTGTACTCCAGCTAAAACTGGTCGTGTAACACCCCAAACACACAACGTGTCTTCTAAATACATAGCGTGTACGTGAACCCTCCTTCCCTACTCGAGTCCTTCTACACGGCTAATCCACATGAATCTCTTAAAACAAAATGACATGGTGTGTCCCACGGGAACACAGAGTGTACGCGACAAGCTCTTCACCGGCCCATGTTGTTCGTGACACGGTTTGTGTACCTAGGTCACACTACACAGCTATTCCAAAAAGAAACGGCGTGTACAAAGAAGTCTCAAACCGACCTGTGTTGCTCTCTACACGGCCGACTTACACGGATAACACTACACAACGTATCCCACAGGAACACGACGTGTAAAAGGTAGGGTAACAACGACCCGTGTTATTAGTGACATAGCCGGGTACCAGGGTCAGACTAAACGGTGTGTTCAAGGTCGACACAATGTGTATGTATTAAGGTTCTGCCGTCCATTTTGTTAGTTACACGGGAAGATACTGAGTTGACACTACATGGCGTATACAACAAGTACACGGCGTGTTCCCCCCAAAACTTCCCTATCCCGTGTCTCTACCCACATGACCTAGGACATGGTAAGAGACTACACGGTGTGTAATTAGGGTACACGACATGTACTGAAAAAGTATTCATTTCATCCCGAATAGAAGAACACACGGTGTGTGTCCATAGAACTAAACGGCGTGTATGATAGGTTTGTCCGGATAGTAAGCCTCAGAAACTACTCCGGAACCCAGAAAACATGGAACAAACACCTAAGTTCCAAATTCTGATCTGTAAAGGCCCATACTCCCCGCAAATCAAATCTTGGAATCTTATATATGTTATAATAAGGAAAACACGTTAATGATACACCAAATTCGGGTTATTGAGGTCCCATACTCCTCAAGAATCAAAGTTTGGCATTCATTCTATCAAAACCTCACACCAAAATACCCTAAAAAATAGCAGGTATTTATCAAAGCAGCTATCACAACAACATGATTTTCTAGCACCACATATATCACAACATCATGCAATTTCTAATGCACCTACATGGAATGGAAAATATGCATGGCATGTGATTGTAACATGTTCCTAAATGATGCATGAGTTGTCATACCCTCATCTCATCGGTTTTCAACTAAATAGAACCTATGTATAACATATAAACAACACAATCACAAGTGTGTCCTCCAATGGTGAAAATCAAATTGACTGTAAAATTACAAAACCAGTAATAATTACAATAATGAGGTAGACTAGATTTTCCCTGTACACGGGTTAGCTACTCCTGGGCACAACTTATTACCAACTACCATGTCCGTCCTATCCCTGACTAAGGCTCCAAATAGTAAGTCAATGAAAAGTACTCGTCTGATACCACTTTGTAACATCCCGGATCCGGAAGCCACCCAACGAGTGCCCCGAACCCGGTTGGTCACATGACCTAAAGTGCATTTCCCCAAATGCCAGAGGCTACCGACTAGTAGCGAGGGCCCATGTATAATAGTGGGGAAACTAAGCTCTCATTTGTCAAAGTGTAGCACATTGGAAAAGATAAATAACATACAACAACAGAAATAGTAAACGATATACAACTAAAATGGACAACAGAAGTAAAAGAGAACCAACAGTCATATATACAAAGATACAGCATGTCACTAATTCATTAAAAGTATCCAGAACATGATACACTACAATACACTATAATAAAACTCAAATTACAAGGTACAACCAAACAAAACAAAGCAGAGTAAACAGAATGCAGCAGCATCGTAAGCCTGAGCTCGGTCCCATGCTATCCTACTCCTCTACTAAAATCATGTACCTGTATAGAGACCCTTTCCCCTATCGACACCTACAGAAATATAGTCTGTTTGGGCCCAAGACATGACCCAAATAGGGTGTGAGAAATAAATCCTAGTAGGCACCCACCAAAGGCCCATGCCCAATTGTCAGTGAAAATTTGCAACAACAATGTGCAAAAGTAAATGCAATAAACTAAACAGTACTCAAAAGTAAGTAACTCTACCAGTTATATTTCCATTTTAATATTCATTTAACCATGACAATACTATGATTTAACATGGTAGGTATAACATATGAAAATCACCACGGTGAATACTCATGATAACACTGTCATTAGACATACAATCCTTACCCTCAGGTATTCAGAATCGAACTCACAGGTGTCTTCCCATAAGCATAATGAATATTACCCACAGGCATATGAGGTGTCACCCATAGGCACAAAAAAGAAATTATATACAATTCCTCTCAAGGAAATTTCAAATCATGCTAAAATTCACAGTATATCCACAGGTATTCTGGCCAAATGTCTAATCATAGGAACGCACCCTCGGGGTGGTCCTGGATCCAAGCAGTGATCCAAAACAACAATTTTAACTTATCAAAAGTTTATATATGAAATTTTAGATATCTTTCAGCAAATTCCACAGCCATACGACACCCCAAACATGGGTTCGTAGCACGAAAATACACAAATTCAACTCAACAGTTGGAAATAAACACCATACCACCTACCTCGATCGCCTCTGATTGGTATATGTGAACGACGCCTCCCGAATTGTCCAAGAACGGTGTAGATATAGGATAAAAGAATTCATGTTCAAACATAAATAACTTCCCTTAGAGGAAGAATTGGTAAGAACAACGCAAGGAGAGGGGAGGGCTTACCCATACGGTCCCAACACGATCGATGGAGGAAGAATCGGATTCCTGGTGCGCGATCGGCTGATCCTCCATGGTTCAGCCTTCCTCTCAAGATCCAAATAGCGGTTCTACCTCCTCTCTCAAATGAGTGGGCTACTTCCTATTTTAAGAGAAATTTCCTAACTACACAACATGTACTCTCAAGTATACGACGTGTACTTTTCATTTTTTAACTGTTCCCCCGGCGACTTCTTTCCACCATGACAGTATTCATCTGTCAACATGAGTACATGGCGTGTATTCCTGAATACACGACGTGTACTGTCTCTTAGCTGGCAGCTACTTCCACCACCTTACTTTTCACCTTCCGACTGATTACATGGCATGTAAATACCTAGTACACAGCGTGTAGTCAGTTTTTACACCCTTCATCACCGACAGGCCTACACGCCCTATGTACTCATCCCACACAGCCAAAGTACACGACGTGTGAAAAAGTTCACGGCGTGTACCCATAAAATTTTTTATTTTCCCCCATTTTACTTATTTTCTCAAAAACACTTAAGGGAAAAGGAAAAGAAGAAACCTGTACCTCAAAAACAAGAACCGGATTCTTAGAATCAGAGTAATAAAAAAACAACTAGAAAGAAAATGGTCCAAATACAATCCCACTGAAAATAAACTAAAAAAAGTAAAAAATAAAGAAATATAATAGGAATTATATCAAGGTAACTGCAGGAAAAACCTTAGTCTGTTCGAATCAATAATAATTTCCCAGTTATAGTCTCTCTAGGAATTCTTCAAAAGGTCAGTTGTCTGTATAAGACACAACATGTGCAGGTAAATCCCATGCAGGGATGAGTGTAATAATACCCAGCAAGACACCATGAAATCACTAAGCATAAATAATAATAGTTATCTCATCACAGGGATATGTTAGCAACATACATAATAATAATATCTAAATATACTCAAATTAGACACATAGTCTCAAGGTAAAGTCACAACCGTGAAATCCAGACAAGGATTCCTACTCGATGGTTCCATATAACACTCATCCAAGAGAATACAATTCATGAGTCAGATAACACTAATGGTATAAGGCCCCAGCCTTAAACCTTACTTAAAATTGAATTAAATGAATAATTCACATTGAGGATCTTTTCAGGTTTAGAGTTTTAGAGAATTAGGACATAACTATTACATCTCAAAAGATTACAAAGTAGTCTCTTCTACTAAATTTCCATAAAATAAAAACTCTTAAAAAGAAACATGTCTAGTTTCATGTTTTAGGTAGCATGACTTTCCCTTGATCCCATCCTTGACCCTATTCCATGCTAAGTCCTGTGAAAAACATTTCAAAAACTTGGGATGAGCATAAAAACTCAGTAAGGGATACACAAAGAATAAAAACTGTTAGTTTATCAAAACAAAAAGTAAACCATGTATACTTTATCAAAGTAATACTTTTCACCTTTATGAAGTAGTAAAAACTCTTCACTGAATAAAATATCATTACTTACCTTTTTGTAACCAAAGGATTACCATAAAACCCATATAAAGAACACATAACATATATAAAGGTAACTTGAGACATAAACATACTTAAGTGGAATAACCATACGGTCGACTCCCACACATATCACTTAATGGAATATCTATACGGCCAATTTCCATACATACTTAATGGAATAGCCATACGGCCGACTTCCATACCCAATGCATTGGAGGTTATAACGTAACCACCCGTCCTGGTATTCATGGCACCACCCATCATATGGTTTATAACGTAACCACCAGTTAAAATTTCCAAGTACCAATATAAAATCATAAAACATAAAACCAATATAAAGGAATGATAACATTTCCACATTTCAATCACAATATATCATAAATATATTGACATAATAGAATCCTTTATCAAAACCATTTTTAATACCAAAATACATAAAAGAGTATATGGTATTTATTTTATTTTAAAAACATTACGGCTTGTTGAGGAAGCCAAAGACCAAATAATACTCGCGGTGGCGGCAAAGGTCGTTGTCACCGCGTACGTTAAAAAAACATTCCTTTTTGTCATTTAGTAAAACGCTTCGTAGAAAAAGATTCCTTTTGTATAAAAGTAAAAGTCAAATGGGTTTATACACCGTATAAATTAAAGTTGTGTATAAAACGAAATATGCCTCAATGAAAGGAGATTGAGACGAAGTCCCTTACAAAGACGATATCCTTGGTTTAAGGATAAATCAATTACATAATTATGTGTGACAAAAGAATACACCAAATATAAATGTATATTAGGTGTAAAATTGTCAAAGTTCATTCACACATATTCAAAGGATGACATATTCAATAACTACATGTTGAACCCAAAGAAATCGAAATTGGGTTAAGAAGTTCCTTTGACAGCCTAACAGCGTCACATCAAAATGAGTTGATGAGAGATAAAAAAAAGGTATCTCATCACATGGACATAAAATTTACATCAATAAGGATAGATGAGAACATATCCCAACATAACAATATGTAAATTAAAAGACCCAACAAAGAAGTCTTTTAAAAAGAGGAGGGTGAAAGGTTCCCTTACCGATATGGGTATCTTTCGAAACATACTCCTCGTGAAAGAAGGAAAATACAACATTGATGTAGATACTAATAAAATAAAGTATATTACACAATTAATAAAATAATGGGCAGTACATACACCACTCAAAGGAAATTGTGGCAAATGTAGCATAAATCTCACGGGAATAAAAGTGAGATGAAAAATCCTTTACGAAAATTCGGCAACCTAACGGTGCCACATAAAACTTCCAAAATGGATTGATGAGAGGAAATAGGGTATCTCATCATATCAACATAAAGTTTATAGAAAGATGAATACAAAAGAACATCCCCCAACATAACAAAAATTAGCTTAAAAGAAGTGACATAAAGGAGAGTACTTAAAAAGAAAGAGAGAGGTTAGATCTCTTATGAAAACTCGGCAGCCTAACGACGCCACTCAAAACTTCCAAAATGGATTGATGAGAGGAAATAGGGTCTCTCATCATATGAACATAATAATTACAGTAGTATTAATATAAAAGAACATCCCAATCATAAGAAAGATGAGCTTAAAAGGAATGACATAAAAGAGTGTACTTAAAAAGAAAGAGAGGTGTAGGATCCCTTACCTCGGGTCCGACTTGACTCGATCGTTCTTTAACGTCCTGAATAATAAACTTGAGTTAATTTCTACTTGATTAAGAACCTTTTTAAAGTTCATTATTCCTTTTATATCACTTATTGCCAAGTTATAAACATTATGTAACCATTTAAGTTAATAATGTTTGTTTTGTCGATATTTGGTTCTTAAGTCAAAAATGGACTTCTTACAATTACATGTTGTTCGTGTGGTCAAAGGTTCTTTATATCCAGAATGACATTCCTGCTTTGGATATCATATATATCATATATATCCATCATATACATGTATTTATAATATTACATAATCATTTAGAGGTAAGAAATGAAATGCACCGTTCATGGAGACGGTAAGCCGTACGTACGCATGAACGCTAATTTCATTTCTTTATCATATTAATGGAATTAAAATTAAATGAGAGGTATATATATTTTAATTCCAGAATTATATTAATCATTTAGATGTATCATTCATTATATATATCAATTATATACATATACTTTTAATAGTACATTACATTTGGGGATAAGAAATGAAATGCACCGTTCATGGAGACAGTAAGCCGTACGTACGCATGAACGCTACTTTCATTTCTATCTCATACTTTAATGGAAATAAATAATAATGATATAGAGGTATATTATAATTCCAGTATAACATCATATATAATAACTTTAAATCCATCCTTTATACGTCCCACATATGGCATTAACGAATCACATCACTTTGAGGGGGCGGTAGTCCGCACTTCCTTAAATGAAGATATCGCGTATACCCATAATGGAAGCCATAAAGGTAAGCCAAAAATGAAAAATACAGAAGCTTAAGTAAAACATAAACATATTATATATCATATATAAATATAGTGATATCTTAATGGCCACCTTTGAAGGTGTTATATGAGTGTTGAACAATCATTGTTTCGTGAGGCAGAAATTTTCCATCCACGGAAACCGTATGTTCTTTAACCATTAGATATAGGTGTGTGTAAGTGTAGCTCGAATACTTATTATAAAAACATCCTAGTATATTGAAGATACTGGATTTGTTACAAAAAAAATGAATAAAATAGTTTAGGGGGTTGGAGAAGCAAAATAAAACAAATGATCAAGAGAGAATGAATTACCTTTAAAAGTGTAACTCCTTTTGATTTGAGCCTAAAGGATTCCTTTGAAAGGTTTCTAACCAAAAGGAATCCACTCAGATGAGGATAGAGATGTGGAGAGAGTAAATGGGCAGGGGATGGCCGAGCCAAAGGCTTGATTAGTGTTTTAAATGAGGTAGAGGTGGGGGCCTTTTATAAGGGGAGAGGAGGGGATCTTTCAGAAATCATGAAACTATTATTTTATTTTCAAAAGTGTTTCGAATTTCTAAGGTCCCACATTGATATATTTAGAAGATAAGATGATAAGGCTTCGAAATATTCCCATACAATAAGTTTTGGACATGTTTAGGTTTTAGATATTACATTATCTTTCCATTTTATTTAAATCGTTGAATAATGAAGTCATCGCTGCATCATCATGATGTCATAAATAATTTAATTTATTTAAAGTCTAAAAATTATAAAAAAAATACTATGATGTAGAAAATATTTTTAGATTTATAATGAATATTTATAATAAAATATATGATTAGTATAACCTCTTCTAAAAATTGTTTTAGTAAAATAATTTATGTTAGTGTCATTTTCACCTTTATTTAAAAAAAGGCATTAAAGTCATTATCTCATCCAAGTGGCTCTATGGGGTCACCTAAATCGACCCATGGGTTGTATTGGTCGGACATGACACAACCAATAGGTTTAGGACATGTGTCAAGCTCATCTCATTTTATTAAAGCATTATTTTTACCTTAAACTACACTAATTACCACTAATCGCGATTAAAAACTTAATAAGTTACTATTCACCAAAAAATTATTTTTATCCCATTGAACCGCATTTTACTTCTTAATGACAACCATGTATGTCGGATTTTTGAAAATCAAAACACAAAGATGGCAAAATTTCATTTAAACGGAAAATCAGTTTTTATAAGTACCACTTAGTGGTTTCACTATTCATCAAAAATTGATGTTTTTTAGAAAATTACCAAAAATTCAGCCTAAGCTATTTTGATATTACGAATTCAAAAATGAAGTCTATTTTAAAAAATTCAAAACATATAAGTCACATTAATTAATTTAATAATTAATTCCCGCTGTCAGAGCAAATAGCGTGTTTTTATGAAACAATAAGTATCAAAAGATTGACACTAGTTTAAGTCCGATTTCAAAGTGAAATTAATTCCAACGACCACTATTGGATTTAATGGTAAACATATTTTCTAATTTCACTTTAAAAACAATTCAAATTATAATCTAATCATATAAATAAATTAGATTAAAAAGAGGTTTGAATTAAAATACAACATTTACACTATTCATTAAAAAATGAACTTTATCGGAAAAATACCAAAAATTTACACAAAGTAAAATTTGATGTCCCGATTCTAAATAAGAGTTTTATTTGGTCCAAAAGAATCTATAAGAGTGATCAAAACTATATTTAATGAAAGTTCGCCATCAGAAGGTGATAAGTGAACCTTTAGTGAAAATTAGGGTATAAAAGCCTAAAATTGAATTCTTTCCGTATTTTAAGCCTTTGGATAAATGTAAAAACATTTAAAAAAATATATAATCATATTCTAGTTATTTATATCCATTCCCACCAATAAAATGGCTACATGTTAACTGCCATTTAAAATAATATTATTTTATTATTAGAGTGCAACGTAAGATTCCCAAGAAACTCGTTGTTGCGTATTGGGTACGCCATCGAGCATTGCATCCCCTTTAAAGTAATATTAATATTTGATTCACAAGTATGGATAATTATAAAGATGTAATATTCTTTATTTACCTGGGGTGTTATATCCTTCCCCCCTTTTGGGAATTGCGTCCTCGTAATTTTAAAATTGGGCTTGGAAACATCCTTAAAAGTCCCACATCGGAAGAAGAGTCGGTAAAACAATCACTTTAAAATAAAGAAAGATAAGCACAAAGGTCACCCGAGTTAACCCATACTAGGATTACAAGTATGAAAACATGGACATGGAGGAGAAAACATAGGGTCATGTTCTGATGGAGAGTGATAGAAAACATGTTTAGGAGAAAGTTAACCATGAGAATATCACAAGATTGTTATGGGTTAAACGTTATTCGATTCCCCAGTAGGAAAAGTTAATAGACAAAATTTTTGTTTTAAGTTACTTTTTATTGAGGAATTTATTCATAAGGAAACATAATCACTTATCATGTTGACTTTCAACTTTTATTAGATTCCTTACACAAACTCATTTTTTTTCCAAAAGACGAGTATTTAGGGAGACTTTTTCACATTAAGAGTACTATAATCAACTTCTAGAGAATTACCTAACCCAAAAAAAAGATAACTATATACTTCCCATGTCTTTAGACTTTAACCAAAACCAAAACCCCAAAGATTAGTACAAGATCAGATAACCCAGAAAAGGATAACCCGTTAGAAATAAAATCTACTCTTAATCTCCAAAATTTGTCCAACAAAACCCAAAGTTCAACGAGGACCATCCGATAAACAATTTGTCCATAAAATTCCTCAAAGTAAACCAATCTAAGATTGAAACCCAAACATTTGAAGGATTTAGTCACATAGTATTCCAAGTTAAATCATAACATTTATCTCCAAACAACATCTGTTGCTCCTAAAGCCTCGTATTGAAAAGTAATTAACCTAATCACATATCCTCCATGATAGGTTAATCATTTTCATAAATAACCCAAAATCAACTTACTATTAATTCATAAAATCATATAAGTAAAAATAATTAGTCAAACTAACCAGGGACTTCACGTAGTCCAGTGGTAGGCAATAAATACCAGTCACACTTTGGTTGTGGGTTCGATTCCCGCGGCTTTGTCCGACGCGACGGGTTGTCACACGGTCTGCGTGTTGTACTTTTTCCAAAACTATATAATTCTTAAAACATTCCCCAAAATGAGATAAAATCTTCAAGAATAATCATAACATATTTTAACCTCAAGTTTATCTCATTCCTTTCATTTTCCATCATATCATATAATAACACATAATTACCTCAAAAGTAAGGATCATATAAACTCTAATGGTTACCTTTATAATTATTACCTGAACTTCCACATCGATTGGTCATCTCATACATGATGCATCACAGAACATACCAAGGTTAAAGTGGTTGATCATGACTCCTTGATAGTTGGTTTAGAACAACCATGAGATTCCTCATTGAATCCCCCATTTTATCTAGTATCTTAATCAGAGAACCAACACAGTTTCCTTCAAACCTGTTGTCTCTCTGGTGCCTGCTAGATCCAGCCATTTACTAAAACCAAAAAGGTCAGTGTGAGTATATCAACAAAACCATCATGTACTAATGAGGAAGATAAACACTAAGATATACTTACTCATTCACTTTATCTAAAACTAGGACTCTTTCTAAAATCCAAACCATTATGGTAATGTCACTTATGCTTAGAGAATAGCCTAACCTCTAAAGTTATCTAAACCGACCTTTGATACCAACTATAAGGCCCCAGCCTTAAACCTTACTTAAAATTGAATTAAATGAATAATTCACATTGAGGATATTTTCAGGTTTAGAGTTTTAGAGAATTAGGACATAACTATTACATCTCAAAAGATTACAAAGTAGTCTCTTCTACAAAATTTCCATAAAATAAAAACTCTTAAAAAGAAACATGTCTAGTTTCATGTTTTAGGTAGCATGACTTTCCCTTGATCCCATCCTTGACCCTATTCCATGATAAGTCCTGTGAAAAACATTTCAAAAACTTGGGATGAGCATAAAAACTCAGTAAGGGATACACAAAGAATAAAAACTATTAGTTTATCAAAACAAAAAGTAAACCATGTATACTTTATCAAAGTAATACTTTTCACCTTTATGAAGTAGTAAAAACTCTTCACTGAATAAAATATCATTACTTACCTTTTTGTAACCAAAGGATTACCATAAAACCCATATAAAGAACACATAACATATGTAAAGGTAACTGGAGACATAAACATACTTAAGTGGAATAACCATACGGTCGACTCCCACACATATCACTTAATGGAATAGCTATACGGCCAATTTCCATACATACTTATTGGAATAGCCATACGGCCGACTTCCATACCCAATGCATTGGAGGTTATAACGTAACCACCCGTCCTGGTATTCACGGCACCACCCGTCATATGGTTTATAACGTAACCACCCATTAAAATGTCCAAGTACCAATATAAAATCATAAAACATAAAACCAATATAAAGGAATGATAACATTTCCACATTTCAATCACAATATATCATAAATATATTGGCATAATAGAATACTTTATCAAAACCATTTTTAATACCAAAATACATAAAAGAGTATATGGTATTTATTTTATTTTAAAAACATTACGGCTTGTTGAGGAAGCCAAAGACCAAATAATACTCACAGTGGCGGAAAAGGTCGTTGTCACCGCGTACGTTAAAAAAAGCATTCCTTTTTTTTTCGTTTAGTAAAACGCTTCGTAGAAAAAGATTCCTTTTGTATAAAAGTAAAAGTCAAAGGGTTTTATACACTGTATAAAATAAAGTTGTGTATAAAACGAAATATGCCTCAATGAAAGGAGATTGAGACGAAGTCCCTTACAAAGACGGTATCCTTGGTTTAAGGATAAATCAATTACATAATTATGTGTGACAAATGAATACACCAAATGTAAATGGATATTAGGTGTAAAATTGTCAAAGTTCATTCACACATATTCAAAGGATTACATATTCAATAACTACATGTTGAACCCAAAGAAATCGAAATTGGGTTAAGAAGTTCCCTTGACAGCCTAACAGCGTCACATCAAAATGAGTTGATGAGAGATAAAAAAAAGGTATCTCATCACATGGACATAAAATTTACATCAATAAGGATATATGAGAACATATACCAACATAACAATATGTAAATTAAAATACCCAACAAATAAGTCTTTTAAAAATAGGAGGGTGAAAGGTTCCCTTACCGATATGGCTATCTTTCGAAACATACTCCTCGTGAAAGAAGGAAAATACAACATTGATATAGATACTCATAAAATAAAGTATATTACACAATGAATAAAATAATGGGCAGTACATACAGCACTCAAAGGAAATTGTGGCAAATGTAGCATAAATCTCACGGGAATAAAAGTGAGATGAAAAATCCTTTACGAAAATTCGGCAGCCTAACGATGCCACATAAAACTTCCAAAATGGATTGATGAGAGGAAATAGGGTCTCTCATCATATCAAAATAAAGTTTACAGAAAGAGGAATACAAAATAACATCCCCCAACATAACAAAAATGAGCTTAAAATAAGTGACATAAATGAGATTACTTAAAAAGAAAGAGAGAGGTTAGATCTCTTACGAAAACTCGGCAGCCTAACGACGCCACTCAAAACTTCCAAAATGGATTGATGAGAGGAAATAGGGTCTCTCATCATATGAAAATAATAAGTACAGTAGGATTAATATAAAAAACATCCCAATCATAAGAAAGATGATCTTAAAAGGAATGACATAAAAGAGTGTACTTAAAAAGAAAGAGAGGTGTAGGATCCCTTACCTCGGGTCCGACTTGACTCGATCGTTCTTTAACGTCCTGAATAATAAACTTGAGTTAATTTATACTTGATTAAGAACCTTTTTAAAGTTCATTATTCCTTCTATATCACTTATTTCCATGTTATAAACATTATTTAACCATTTAAGTTAATAATGTTTGTTTTGTCGATATTTGGTTCTTAAGTCAAAAATGGACTTCTTACAATTACATGTTGTTCGTGTGGTCAAAGGTTCTTTATATCCAGAATGACATTCCTGCTTTGGATATCATATATATCATATATATCCATCATATACATGTATTTATAATATTACATAATCATTTAGAGGTAAGAAATGAAATGCACCGTTCATGGAGACGGTAAGCCGTACGTACGCATGAACGCTAATTTCATTTCTTTCTCATATTAATGGAATTAAAATTAAATGAGAGGTATGTATATTTTAATTCCAGAATTATATTCATAATTTAGATGTATCATTAATTATATATATCCATTATATACATATACTTTTAATAGTACATTACATTTGGGGATAAGAAATGAAATGCACCGTTCATGGAGACGGTAAGCCGTACGTACGCATGAACGCTACTTTCATTTCTATCTCATAATTTAATGGAAATAAATAATAATGATATAGAGGTATATTATAATTCCAGTATAAAATCATATATAATAACTTTAAATCCATCCTTTATACGTCCCACATATGGCATTAACGGATCACATCACTTTGAGGGGGCGGTAGTCCGCACTTCCTTAAATGAAGATATCGCGTATACCCATAATGGAAGCCATAAAGGTAAGCCACAAATGAAAAATAAAGAAGCTTAAGTAAAACATAAACATATTTTATATCATATATAAATATAGTGATATCTTAATGGCCACATTTGAAGGTGTTATATGAGTGTTGAACAATCATCGTTTCGTGAGGCAGAAATTTGCCATCCAGGGAAACCGTAAGTTCTTTAACCATTAGATATAGGTGTGTGTAAGTGTAGCTCGAATACTTCTTATAAAAACATCCTAGTATATTGAAGAGACTATATTTGTTACAAAAAAAATTAATAAAAAGAGTTTAGGGGGTTGGAGAAGCAAAATAAAACAAATGAACAAGAGAGAATGAATTACCTTTAAAAGTGTAACTCCTTTTGATTTGAGCCTAAAGGCTTCCTTTGAAAGGATTCTTCCCAAAGGGAATCCTCTAGTATGAGGATAGAGATGTGGAGAGAGTAAATGGTCAGGGTATGGACGAGCCAAAGGCTTGAGTAGTGTTTGAAATGAGGTAGAGGTGGGGGCCTTTTATAAGGGGAGAGGAGGGGCACTTTTTGAAATCATGAAACTATTATTTTATTTTCAAAAGTGTTTCGAATTTATAAGGTCCCACATTGATATATTTCTAAGATAAGATGATAAGGCTTCTAAATATTCCCATACAATAAGTTTTGGACATTTTTAGGTTTTAGATATTACATTATCTTTCCATTTTATTTAAATTGTTGAATAATGAAGTCATCGCTGCATCATCATGATGTCATAAATAATTTAATTTATTTAAAGTCTAAAAATTATAAAAAAAATACTATGATGTAGAAAATCTTTTTATCTTTCTAATGAATATTTATAATAAAATATATGATTAGTATAACCCCTTCTAAAAATTGTTTTAGTAAAACAATTTATGTTAGTGTCATTTTCACCTTTATTTCAAAAAAGGCATTAAAGTCATTATCTCACCCAAGTGGCTCCATGGGGTCCCCTAAATCGACCCATTGGTTGTCTTGGTCGGCCATGACACAAACAATAGGGTTAGGACATGTGTCAAGCTCATCCCATTTTATTAAAGCATTATTTTTACCTTAAACTACACTAATTACCACTAATCGCGATTAAAAACTTAATAAGTTACTATTCACCAAAAAATTATTTTTATCCCATTGAACCACATTTTACTTATTAATGACAACCATGTATGTCGGATTTTTGAAAATAAAAACAAAAAGATGGAAAAATTTCATTTAAATGGAAAATCAGTTTTTATGAGTATCACTTAGTGGTTTCACTATTCATCAAAAATTGAAGTTTTTTAGAAAATTACCAAAAATTTACCCTAAGCTATTTTGATATTACGAATTCAAAAATGAAGTATATTTTAAAAAATTCAAAGCATATAAGTCACATTAATTAATTTAATAATTAATTCCCACTGTCAGAGCAAATAGCGTGTTTTTATGAAACAATAACTATCAAAAGATTGACACTAGTTTAAGTCCGATTTCAAAGTCAAATTAATTCCAACGACCACTATTGGATTTAATGGTAAAAATATTTTCTAATTTAACTTTAAAAACAATTCAAATGATAATCTAATAATATAAATAAATTAGATTAAAAAGAGGTTTTGAATTAAAATACAACATTTTACACTATTCATTAAAAAATGAACTTTATCGGAAAAATACCAAAAATTTACACAAAGTAAAATTTGATGTCCCGATTCTAAAGAAGAGTTTTATTTGGTCCAAAAGAATTTATAAGAGTGATCAAAACTATATTTAATTCCAGTTCTCCATCAGAAGGCGATAAGTGAACCTTTAGTGAAAATTAGGGTATAAAAGCCTAAAATTGAATTCTTTCCGTATTTTAAGCCTTTGGATAAATGTAAAAACATTTAAAAACATATATAATCATATTCTAGTTATTTCTATCCATTACCACCAATACAATGACTACATGTTAACTACCATTTAAAATAATATTATTTTATTATTAGAGTGCAACGTAAGATTCCCAAGAAACTTGTTGTTGCGTATTGGGTACGCCATCGAGCATTGCATACCCTTTAAAGTAATATTAATATTTTATTCACAAGTATGGATAAATATAAAGATGTCATATTCTTTATTTACCTGGGGTGTTACAAATGGTGTCCATCAAATATTTCATACTCATCAGGACTCTCCATAAAAAGTACACATTGGAATCATGAAGATAACCTTACACAAATGAGGATCACACCCAAGTCCATGGGGTATACCAACAATCCAATCTGGATTAACCCTCTAAGTTGGGGATCAATGCTAGGGTATTTTTGGTAATGATGATACTAAGAACCCCACCTAGGGAAATGATGACGATGATAAAGGATCTCACTTGGGTACTCTTGGAATGATTCCATCAACTCTATCTGAGACTAATGTTCCTAAAAGGGGATCTCCATCCTATGAATAGGACACAACTCCATACTAAACCCTTAAGGAATGGATCAAGAGAACATACCCTAATTAAAATTTTCCAAGTTGAAGATGATAAGGGATCCAAGCCATCATTAAAAGAGTACATGTAATTTCCCCTTTAAACCAAGTTCTACCCATGTATCACGTCCCATTACCGTGTCTATGTCTGAGTAAACAATGTGTCCATGTATGTGTACTCCTATCCATGTTCATGTATATCTGTCCATGTTTATTTCTTTTTATAGTTAGCTATTTTCATGTCCATATACCTCCTATAGTAAATACTGAACCACCAAGGAAGGGTCACATTCCATGTGATAGGGGTCACATGCCATTTGATACTTAACTCATGTGGAACGCTATCTCTATATCTAGAGAATCATACATGAAATGTGTTCCAAAAATAAAATACGTGTGGTGCAAAATTTCATAGATCCTACAGATCCATTTCACACATTTACTCCTTCTCCTATGACCTCCAATACTTCCACAAATCCCACCAAATATTATGGATATGGTCCAGCTAATCGTAGCCATCACTACTTACAAGAGTCCAACCATCTATTTTTTTTATGGAAAATGGTTGTTGTTGGTCCTCATTTCCGTCACATTCCCCATCATTAAGAATGAATATTTTTAGTCCGATCCGAATCCTCTACCATTTCCAAGAACCATAATCACAAGCCGACCACGATTCAAAACCCATGGTATCAGTCAATATCATTGAAGACAGGTGCACAATGATTGATTGTTGGGTAAAATATGAATCACTGATCCACCAAAACACTGGTGATAAATGCAAAAAGAACAAAAAAAGAAATGTATAAAACAAAAACATGAAGAATAAACATTGGGAAATGTTTATGTTGGCCTCAATTAATTTCCGTTAGAATGATGAATGAATAGATAATAATAGAATCAATAAATAAATCCCCAATTTTGCATAATATCTATCCCAAACCTACAATACACAAGATCAGAGAATCAATTCATTAGTTGAATGATTCAAATTCATTATAAGAATAAAATAATGGGGATAAATCAAAATAAAACAACGTCCTACCTTAGTATAGATCAATCAATGGTGAAGAAAGAATCTGTGTTTTTTTCATTGGTGATATCCTTGAATTTCTATGGCATAACAATCCTCGATCCTAATCTGATCTGATGTTTTCCTCCAAGGGATCTCTACTCCAATGCACTCTATAAATTTGAAAGGTTACGAGGATATCCATAAAAATTTGTTATAAAAACATATTTATAGATCATGATAGGTCATGGAGAATAAATTAAATAAAATTAATAATTTATTTTATTCATTTAAAAATACACCCGCAACTATTCTCAACCTGATCATCTAACACACTCCAAGGTTAAGTCATTCTTAGGGTAAAAACCATGATTTTAACTCCACAATAACATTATATTTCATAATATGAGCCTCTATTGAAGAGTTATTCCACATTTTCAGGAAAACTGCACATGTGAGATATTTAATATATTTAAAAAATTAATTTTGGGATCACTAGGCCTCATAATATCACGTCGTTTTAGTTCCTAGATCAAAAAACATTCCATATAATATTATAAAGTTATATATAAAAAATTAGAGTTGTTAAATTCTCCTCACCTTGGGGATTTACATCCCATAAATCTAAACAAAAGACTCTACAAAGAGATGTGGGTACTGAGCACACATTTGTGTCTCCTACTCCCAGGTGATCTCCTAAAGATTCCCATGATGCCACTATACATGAACTAAAGTAATCAATCACCCATGTAGGATCCTATCCTATAAATCCTCAATATTTGTCAGGTACTCAACAAAATAGCCCCATCATTACTGTCTAGCTCACCCCAGTCGATAACATGAAACATGTCATGCATGTACCTCCTCAGCAGTGACACGTGGAAGATGTCGTTCACCCATTCTAACTATGGTAGTAAAAATAATTGGTAAGCCACCTTTACAACTCTACATAGTATCTAGAAAGGGACAATGAATCTCATAGATAGATTTCCACCCTAGCTAAATATTTGAAACACACACTGTGGTGAGGCCCTCACGAACACATGGTCTCCCCCTCTGATCTCCAAAGGCCTCTGTCATCAGTCTTTATAGGACTTATAATAGATTTATACAGTCGTCATAGACTCTTGGATGATCTGAACATTCTTTTTTTTTTGGTTTTCACCAACTCCAGATCTATACGAATCAACTCTCCTAGGTTGGTCCAGTATAGTCATGACATTCATGGTCACCCATACAAGGCCTAGAATGGTGCCATACCGATGGTGTAATGGTAGCTGTTGTTGTACGCAAATCTACCAATGGTAGGTGATCCTTAAAACCATGGAAAAGGTATAACATTAAAGACTGCAACATGTCCTCTAGAACATGAATGGTCCACTCATTCTGGTTATCAGTCTGGGGGTGAAACACTGTGCTCAAACAAAATTGAGTCCCAAAGGCCTCCTATAATCCCTTCCATAACCGAGATGTGAAGTGAGAATCATGATCAGAAATGATCACCAAGATAACTATATGGATTTGGACTACCACCTGCATGTAGAGAAGTCTTAATAACTCTACTGAAATCTACTCTTGGATAGCTAGGAAGTGGTCTAACTAACTAAGTTGGTTTATGATCATCCTGATGGAATCATGTCCTCTTGACATCCATGGTAACACCATAATTAAGTCTATAGATATCCTATCCCAATTACACTCGGGAACCACAAGAGGTTGAGATAAACCTATTGGAACCTTGTTCTCAACCTTAATTTGATGATAAGTAAGGCATGGAGAACAAACTTTCCAACTCCCTTATTCATCCCCGACCACCAAAACTGATGTCATAGGTCCTAGTAAATCTTCTCCACACCTAGATGTACCACCAAGGGAGATATATAAAACTCCATTAGAAACTTCTCCCAAAAAATCACTGGTACCATCGTGCATCCTCTAAAAATAACGACATGCTCCCCACCTCTAGAAAATTTACTAGGAGCATGCCCAGGGGATATTTGAGTATGTACACTACAAAAAATGGCATTTCCTGACGTTTTTTTCATGACGATTTCGAAAACTGCCGGTAAATATTTTACTAAAAAAATGCATTAGCGGTTGTTAAAACCACCACTAATTTTTTAAAATATTTTTTTTTACGTTTTTTAGTGGCGATTTTTTAAAAAAAATCCGGGAAATAGAAGTGATTTTAAATAACCACCGCTAAATTAATGGATTTTTTTAAAATATTTATTTACGATTTTTGATTTATGATTTACTATCATATATAGTTTATTATCTATAATTTTAATTAATTATAATGTTTTAGTTAATAAATAATTATAATTATTAGTTAATAACAATTTTAAACTTAAAACAAATGTTCAATAAGTTAAAAATTAGACTTCAACATCAATTGGCCATAACTTTTAATCCAAGAGTCTATTTTAGCTTCAAAACCAGTTAAATCAAAGCTAATGAAATGAAATAAAACCACATTAGATTTAAATTTTATAATAATTAAAAGAATAAAATTTATTATTGTTTCAAGAAATATAGGAAATCATACTTAAACTTCAAACGACCATAACTTTTGATCTAGGTGTTTGTTTGGGCTCTACCACATATCAAATAGAAGCCTACAACGAGATATACATTTTTACAACAAGGAAAACACTAATAATTATTTTTTTGGAGAAAATATGACTTAAAGGGATCTAAAACTGAGTTTTTAGTTGGGGTACCTTAATTTTTTAACATTTGAGGGAATTTATGCCTCATTTAAGGGGGTATTTTTGACCGTTTTTAGTGGGGATTGAATTTATTCCTAGGGATGACGTTCATATTGATAATATGGTTTTAAAATTTTATTATTTTTCACAATGTAGTTTTATTTATAATTAAATATATGCATATTTTCTTATATTTACTTATAATAAATCACTTGTTTAAATACATATTTATATAGAATTGTATTTTCAAACATATATACCATATGAAAATAATTTTTTTAATTCAATTCATTTAAAATAAATAATTATCGATTTTATTTACCTTATACAAATGCATCAATTTGTATATATATATACCTATATAAGAAATGTTTATATATAAACATGTGAGTGTCAATAAAAAAATCTATATTTATGTGTATATTATAATATATGTAAATAAATACATATATATATGTGAGTATTTGTGTATATTTATATATATATATTTGTAAAGATTTATATATATTTATGTATATATTTTTATATCATATATGTGTAGATATATATAGAGATGCTTATATTTATTTGTGTTTATATATATATTTATATTAATATAAAATTATATATTTGAGTGTGTTTATAAATATTTATGTAACATAAATATGTGTTTATATATATTTATGTACTTTTTTTATATGTATATATATATTTGTATATATTTATTTCCATTTATTATTTTATTATTTTGTTATTTTGTTATTTTATTACTTTATTATTTTATTATTTTATTAATTTATTATTAATTTAATTTTATTATTCTATTATTTTATTATTTATTTAATTTTATTATTTATTATTTATTATTTATTATTTATTATTTACTATTTATTATCATCAATTAATTAATTATTTTTATTATTTATTGTTTATTTATTGATTATTTATTCATTTAATATTTATTTATTTAATATCTATTTATTTTTTATTATTCATTTAATATTTATTTTATTATTTATTATTTATTATTTATTTATGATTTATTTATTAGTTATTTATTGAGTTATTTACCATTTAATTATTATCATTTATTATAAATTATTATTATTATTTATTAATTATTTTTTTATTTATCATTTATGCAATATTTAATTATTATTTATTTATTATATATTATTTATTTATTTTATAATTATTTATAATCTATTTTTTATTTATCTATTATCTATTATTTATTAATTTATTATTTATTTATTACTTATTATATATTCACTATATATTCATTATTATTAATATTATTTAATATCGTTATTTTTTATTTATTAGTATATATATAAGTATATTACTTACTACTTACTCATCAGATAAAGATCTTACTGGAGTGGTAAAGTCTTTGCAGTATATCCAAGGGGTAAGGGGTTCAAATCTCTCCTAGTGCATATACATACTAGATTTATGCATGACGTGTATGACATGCATGGAATATGCATGCATGGTATGATAAATAATAAGTAATAATAATAAATAAATAATTAACAGGTAATAATAATAAATGAAGAATAAGTAAATATATAGATAAGAATAAATAAGAATAAATCATAATAATAAATTAATTAATTATGTAAATAAAAAAATATAAAACAAAAAAAAAAAACAAAAAAACAGCCGCTAAATATTTATTGGTGATTTAAACCACAACCAAACAAAACGCCGCGAAATAAAAAACCACCACCCAAAAAGTGTCATGAAATGATTCCCAACACGAAAATATGCTGTGTTTTTAGAAATCATTGCACATCATTTAGTGGAGGTTTAAACCGCCGCTAAATTCCAAAAAAACTATCAGGAAATTCCATTTTTTATAGTGTCAGGGTATCATAGTCACTATCCCCAATATATACCTCCCTGAATCACTATAATAGTAGAGGGGTAACAACCATTGACTAAAAGTAAGCTTCTCCATCCCCATCCACAAAGGATAACTATAATGAGGCCAACTTCTCTGACGCCACACTCAGCATTTGTGAACAAGATCTCATATTGTGAGGATTTACTACCATTTTCCCCTTCCTAGAAGTATAAAAAATCTCAATGTCATAATCCATAAGGAAATATATCCATTTCCTTTATCTCAAGCTAAAGATACTTATGAGATGAAATATAATTGAGACTCTTTTGGTCAGATTAGATGATAAACCACTTTTCCATCAGGCAGTGTCATCACATCTTCAATACGAAGACTATCACTACTAATTCACAATCCTCGGTCATGTAGTTCTACTCATGTGATCTTACTTAATGTAAATCATAGGCAATCACTGCATTCCTCTTCATCAAAACACAACCCAACCCAGTCTCTGATGCATCAAAAAACACCACGTACTCAATACCCTCCTTTGGAAACCTCAAGATGGGAGTGCTCGTCAATCTCTACCTTTACTCCTAGAAAGCTTGATGAAACCTCTATTTCCACATGAAAGGTATCCCATTTTAGGTCAAATCTATCAAGGTAGATAATATCCTTGATAAAATAGGTATGAATCACTAATAGTAGCCTACCAACCCAAGGAAGCTACATACCTTTGTCACACTCTTGGGTGGCTCCCAAGCTAACACCACCTCGACCTTTACTAAGTCCACTGCTACATCATCTTCTGAGATAACATGTCCCATAAAGTGAACCTCTTGGATCCATAACTGGCACTTTAAGAGCTTCCATAAAGCTAGTGATATCATATTATGTCCAAAACTATCCTCAAGTGTCTCACATTCTCCTCCTTAGATATTTATCACACTAGGATATCATTGATGAAGAATACTACAAACCCATCTAATAAGGGATGAAATATATAGTTCATGAGTCCCATGAACACTACTGGGGAGTTTATCACACCGAATGGAATCACCGAGTACTCATAGTGACCATAATGACATCATAATGTTTTATTTGATATATCTTCATCACGTACTCATAGTTGGTGATAGCCTGATTTGAGGTCAATCTTTGAGAACCATCGTGACCCTCAAAAATGATCAAAGAGGTCATCAATCCTCGATAGTGGATAATGTTTTTTTATAATCACCTATTTCAAGTGATATTAATCCACGTAAAAACTCAAGCTATCATCCACCTACTTGGAGAACAATACTGGGGCTTCCCAGGGTGAAACACTAGGTTTGACAAAGTCCTTCCTCTACAAGTCCTCCAACAACACTTGTATCCCGTGAAGCTCTGCAGGATCCATTTAAATGAAATTTTCACCCACTATATCCATCTAGTATAAAGAGAGGTTAATGAACCTTTATGAATACACATACACATTTTTAATACCCTACTGAAGTTTTAAAAGATCTTGGATGTGAAAAACTCTCAACATAGCTGGATAAAAATTATCCCTAAAACGGAACTTGATCTCTAACCACTAAAGAGTCACCTCATCATAAAAATGGGTCACTAATCCCCACCACCATCCTACAGATCCATGGATAAGGCTTGATTATAAGATCACTATCTGGTATGAAGGTGTCTTGATAATATGGCAGACTCACGTCACCACCTCAAGCTAGTGCTCAACCACCTAGGGGTTGGGATCACTCAGAACTTGAGGGGTCGTAGTAATTGAAACTCATGAATCATGCCAATACTATCTTCTTCTTAAGAGGTAGTGGTAAGACCGGTGCAATATCTACAGGTAACACCTACTAAACATGTCCTTATATCAAAGCCTCATCATTTAGGGGATCATTGTCACTATTATACTGTTGAATCCCAGTTGGAAAATATCATGGAGGAATCCTAAAGTAGTCAAGATGTACCACAATCAATGAGTACACCTGGTTAGTTGACTCAAGAAAGGCATGGAAACCAAAACCTATTCCTATATGATGCATGTAGAAATGTTTTCTCATCATCCAATTTCTATATGTACCAATTAGAAAGGTAGGTCATCAGAGTCCTGATGTATGGATTTGTTGTCCACCACACTAACATTAGATTCACTGGTCTGAAATCCTAACTCGAAACACTTAATACTATTTCCCCAAACAAATCTCACATACTATAGTCCTACGGTAAAACCTACCTCTGATACCACTCTATCATGAACCAAACCAATCGGTCCTAAACTATGACTACCCCAAGACTGTCTCCAATTGGTCAGGGGTTAGGTACTAGCAGCGAGTAGACATATCACACACATGTGAGGACTTAGCCTAATTTACTTTCATACATGCACACATCTCCAAGCCTATACAATGCTGAAATATAAACAATTTACAACCATGAATGAATATATATAGAATCCCACAATTAGAATATAGAAACAAGTACTATAAAGGAAAAGGAAAAAATAAAATCCCACCCAAAAGAAACTAAAATTAAGTCTTACATGAAGAGATAAAAGAGAAATACTATCAAGGTAACTTCAGGAACACACCTCATTATGTCCAGATCACTAAGATTGGTCTAGTCCATGTCTCTCTAGGACTCCATCAAAAGGTCTATTATCATCATAAGACATGAAACATGTGTAAAAATACCATGTAGGGGTGAGTATAATAATACCCAGTTGGATACCCTGAAATTACTAATCATATATCATCAAGAATAATAGTCATCTCATCACAGGGATATGTCAACAACATACATAACAAGAATATCCATATATACTCAAATTAGACATATAGTATTAAATTAAGGTCACAACCATGAATTATATCCTAGGATTCTTGATCAAAGGTTCCATATAACAGTCATCCTGAAGAACACACTTCAGGAGTTAGATATCGCTGATGGAATCCATTCAAGATTTCATGCTCATTAGGTCTTGCTATAAGTAGTACACACTGGAAGTATGAATATAACATTACACAAATGGGGATCACACCCAAGGCCATGTGGTATACCAACAACACAATACAAATTAGATTACTAAGTATGAGATCAATGTCTGCATAGTGTTGGTCACAATGATACCAAGAACCCCACCTAGGGAAATGATGATGATGATAGAGGATCTCACTCTAGGCATCACAAAAGGATTCCAGTAACTCTATCCGAGATTGATGTTCCTGAGAGGGGATCACTATCCTTTTCATAGTAAATGACTCCATACTAAACCCTTACAAAATGGATTAAAGGAACCTACCCTAATGAAATGTTTCCAATTTAAAGAGGAAAATGGATCCAAGCCATTATTGAAGGAGTACACAGTGTGTACTAAAAGTACATGGTAAGTCCCTTCGGCACCGAGTTCTACCCATGATCATGACCCATGCCTGTACCCATGTCTTAGTATATGGCGTGGTTATGCCTATGTACTCCTGACCGTGTATGACAACCTGATCCCGAGCTACCGGACTCATCCCATATAAGTACTGTGTATTTTTTTTAAAAGAAACATAATACATACAAAAAATTTAAATTACATATCAAGATCTTTACTAGTTTAGGTTTTAGATAATTATAAACCAATAATACATTAAAATATGACCGTACAAAATAAAAAATTTAATAAAAAAATAATCTTCAATGCACTACCTCCACAATAGAATTACATCGCATCATGTTTAGTAAACCTGTAAAAGTGATTATAATATATAGGGTTGACATTAAATATCCCCAGTAAGGGTTTTTGAAAACATTAATGAAAACATCTAAATAATATTTTCTTTAAATAATATATTATATGAAAATATATTTGAATAAATATATTTAAAAGTAAATTTCTAAATCATTTAAATTCTATATAATTTATAAAATATAATTTTCATAAAATAATTATATTGGAAAAGTAATTTAGGATTTCTCCTTTGAAAATAATAATTTTCTATTGGATTATTCCATAATACTTGGAAAACCATAATTAAAAAATGTAATGTAAGACCACTAGATATAAATCATGTGGAAAAAAGTTCCCTTAAATCTTATGGGTTCACTCACCATATCATAACATTCATCATACTAGTGTCAGTTTGAAAATAATTTTCTATGGAACTAACTTTCTCAGTTCTAACCCAAATCATTTCTAAAAAACGTATATGGAATAATTTTCTTTTCAAGAAAATAATCTTACTTTTTTAAAATCATAAACCTTTAAACAAAAGAGTTTTCTAAAACCATTTAAGGAGAATCCCATACTTGAAAAACTATTTCTATTTGAAAACTACAAGTATATGAAAAATGAAATTAGTGAGTGAATGATCTCAAAATTTGTGGAATGTCACATATGAACTAGATGATGGCTATACCTATCCATGCATGACATGTTAGGGGATTCCAATGTAATTTTTTCACAAAATATTATAGCCCGACTTATAATCGCACATAAAATGATAAGAATTATCGAGGAATACATGTAATTTTGTAAACAAGGTGATTATAGGAAATAAACTTTTACATAAACTATAAACATTAATTTTATGGATAAAAATACCATTTATAACTTCTGAAAAATAAATAAGAAATATTAGTTATACTTAAAAAATGTATTTATATACATATACACACACACACACACACACACACACACACACACACACACACACACACACACACACACACACACAGAGAGAGAGAGAGAGAGATATATATATATATATGAATTGGAAACATTTTAAACATAAATCTCTTACAAACTATAGGTTTTAGGAATAAAATCTTTAAAACAAAATCCAAATCTCATTTATACTGAAAATAGTTTGTTATATATGTGTATATATGCACATATATACACACACACACACACACACATATATACACAACTTATTAAAACTAAAATAAAATAAAATAATAAAATAAATCTTTACAAACCTTAGGTTCTATAAATAAAACTTTAAAACAAAAACACTTTTTATATATATAAACACCCAAAATAGATGGATTTGAATACATATATGTATATACATACATACATACATACATACATACATACATATATACATATATATATATATAACATAAATTGATCAAAAATAATTAAAACCTTACAAAACATGGGTTTTAGAAATTAAGTTTAAAATAAGAACCCCTTATATATATATATATACTGGAAATGGATATATATATATATGTGTGTGTGTGTATGTGTGTGTCTAACATTGTAAAAATGAAAATAACTTGATAAAATAAATAGAACCTTACGTAATTTGGATCGAACTAGGGTTTGAGAGCTTATGGAAACAAGAGATGGTTTGGGTAGAGTGAGGATAGAGTGTGCTTGGGTGTGCAATATATATCAATATGTTTGAAAGCTTCTTCAGAAGCTATTTTTTTTAAAAAAATAAATAGTTTAGATATGAAAATCCCCAATTAAAAGTGACCGTTTTGTGATTTCCAATTAGAAAAAATGCGATTTTCATTTAAATTTATTATTGTTATTTAAACTTTCATCATTTTAATATTATATTATATTTGGTTTTTTTAATTCATGAGTCAATTTTTTTTTGTCATGTCATTGGGTTTTTTTCTTTCCTTTCTATCCAAACATCTCACGATTCTCTCCTCTTTGGTTGTGTAAAGTGAAAATATTATTAATAAATTATTATTTTATTATATAATCATTACAATAATAAATTATTATATTATTCTTTATCATCTTAATTAATGATTTTTTTTATCAAAAGACATATCTCTTTTTTTAAACAACACAACATTTTTTTAAATAGTTTAGCATTATATATATATAATTCATTTTTTTACAACTAATTCAAATAATTTATTTAAAACACACACACACACATATATATAATGTGAGTTTTTTTTAAAATAATTACATATATTTATAATTTATAATTTTTTTAAACAAAAACATAAATTATTTTAATATATTTATAAAATATATTATCTTAAAAATAATATAAATATTTTTATAAATATTTTTTTTCATTAATTATTATTATAAACAATATTATCATTAAAATACTCTATTAAATAGCCTTTTTGATAAAAATAAATTCTATTTTGAAAAAATAATAAAAATAATTATTTTAAAATACTATTTTAAATAAATAAAAACCACATTTTTCTTTAGAATATTAATTTGAAAACTATAAACAACAAGTATAATTAATTATAAGTATTGTAATTAAATTAATTAAAACACTTGATTTCAAATATTATTTTTAAAGAAAATCGTCTCAAAATATTATTTGTTGGTTTTATTTATAAATAAATCCATTTAATAAAATATTTTTATAATAAAAATAAGTTTGGAATTTATGCGATGTTACACTGTGTTTGTTTCCAGATGGTCGTGTCCGTTTTCATGTCTAGCTGGTCATGTCCATGTTCGTGTACCTCCCCAAGTACAAACAGATCCTCTAGGTAAGGGTAACATGTCCTATGACAGGGGTCAAGCACTATGTGAAACTTATCTCCATGTGAAACCCTATCACTATATCCAGGTCCCCATACATGGTTCATGTTTCCAAAATACATATCATATAGTTTAAAATTTCACAGATCTTGTAAATCTATTTCACACGTCACCTCTTGCTCCTTCAAGCTCCAGTACCACCGTGAATCCTACTGAAGATTACAGATCAGGTCCAACCAATCATAGCCATCTCTATTCTCCATATTCTAACCATCTGTTTCACACATAAAATGGTCATTGTTGGTCCTAATTTCCATCGCATATCCCACCAGGAAGAATGAATATCGTTGATGTGATCCCAATACATTGTCATTTCCAATCATTGTAATCACAAGTCGATCATGATACCAAAACCATGATATAAATCTGTTGCACCAAATCTGGGTTCACAAAGATTTATTTCCAGTTAAAAGTCGAATCACCAGTCAACCAAAACACTGGTGATGAATGCACACTGAATGGGGAAAGAAATTTAAAATAAAAAAACATGAGGAACATACCTTGGATAATATTTTCATTAGTCTCATTTCATTTCTTTTGGGATGATGAATGAAGAGATAATAATATAATCAACAAATAAATCCCCTATTTCAGATAATATCTATCACATACCCGTAATACGCATGATCCAAGAATAAATTTGTTAGTTTATTGATTTGCATTCATCATAGGAATAAAAAAAGGGATAAATCCAAATAAAATAAAATTATACCTCAATATGTATCAATCATAGATGAAGAACAAATCCATATCATTTTCATCAGTGAGATCCTTAAATTCTGATGGCATAATGATCCTCAATCCCAATCTGAATTGATGTTATATTCCAAGATCACTCTCTTACAAAGATCTCTCTCAATTTGTAGGGTTATGCATCTAACCCTATAAATTGATCATAAAAACATATTTATAGAAAATTCTATGTCATGTAAAATAAATAAATAAAATAAATAATTTATATTATTCATTAATAACCCTGCCGTATTTGCACTCAACACCAACGTTAGATGCTCTCTAAGGTTAAGTTGCAACTAGGGTAAAAACCATGATCTGAACTCAAAAAAAGCCTCATATTTCTGATCCAATCCTCAATTTAATATTTATTCAACCTTTTCATGAAAAATATGCATGCATGATATTTAATATATTTTAAAAATTAATTCTAGGATCACCGGGGCTCGTAATCTCATGTCTTATTAGCGCCTAGCTCCAAAAACAATCCACATAAGATTCTAAAGTAATACATGAAAAAATCAGAGTAGTTAAACTAATATCACCAATGTGGTAGATCACTTCAAAGCATAACCATAATACAAATAAAGGGAAAACTATGGAAATAATTCAATATTTTTCCTGAAATCGCTTACACTATCCAAACTGCTCTTACTCAGCTTCTCGACACAGTTCCATTTCCCTTAACTAGATCCCTGATTATAAAGTATACATGCACACTGAGATTCCCATTAAGGGTTTGATTATAAAACCAGAAGGACACCACCTTTGTATCATGAACATAAAGTGAAAGAATATATAAAAATTTATTCCATGAAAATAAAGTAAATGTGAAAAAAAAACCAAGTGTCGAGTCATTATGCACTAACCAAGATTTCATGAACCCTATATCTACATGCCTTGAAACTATGCCAGAGAAATAATTCATCCCACTAATAAATGTACACATTCCACATTTAAGGAAAAATTCTATGTCCAACTTCAAGGTGTAGTAACATCTGGCTCATCAAATTATTATTCCTTTTCTATATGGTGGTATGTAAACCTAACATACCTAAATCAGTGGAACTATGATCATGATAATAGAAATTTACCATTGATATAATATGTTAGTTGTTCCAAATTATGGACCTATTTCAATGTCACATTGTCATTCCCACATTATCTAATCTTTTACATGTTATGACTCTTACCAATATGACACCCAGATCCATGATAATTAAATATGTCTTCTCTATCCCCCTCCAAGGATCCAACTATTCATTCCAAATAAACTCAATCATCTTTATATCTATAACAAAGTCACCACAGGCTATGAAGATGTCTAAATACAAGGTATAACATTCCAAGGCACGATCAAGTTATATCATGCAAGGTTTCTATAGGATAAGAATATATTCACATATAAGGCATAACAGGGAAAGATGGAACGTGTCACATTAAGAAAGGTCTCACAGGCTACACATGTACCCAAAAGAAAATCATAACATACAATTCCATACAAGGGCCCCAAATGATAAGGATATCCTACTTTAAGAGTTTCTATGTCAAAAGTCAAGAATCACCCCTAGATCATTCCCCACACACCAACGATACTTAAAAATATCCCCAATTCATTATTTGAGGACTCTATAAACAAGATTAAGGAAAAATACTACAACAAGGGGGAGAATTTGATTAGTATTTACCAATGAGAACTACCATCACCAAAATATCTAGAATCGATCAAGAGGGAGATGAAAATTCTCTACATACAACCACCTATCCATCAGTAATTATAGAATTATCCATTATATTACATTATAATCCATATATCTATCCAAAATAGCTTATATATGTGATTTATCTCAAGATAAAAAGAGTATTATATCTAGAATGAATGAAAAATACTATTTGTATATGAACAGGTTGATCTAAGAGTGAATCACTAAAGAGAAGGGAAAGAGAGAACCAAATCCATCAAAAGAGAGCTCCTAGGGTCATTATGGTCAAATGAGGATTGAATATTGGGATGAGATTATAAAAATCATGTTAGAGGAAATTTAGTACTCTTAATGACAGGGCTATCTGAGTAAAACTAGCCAACCATTGGGCCTCATCAGCTCACTAGTAGAACCAGGAAGAATCCTGGACTACTACCATAGGCATCGGCTAGCCACTGGATTACTACCAAATAGCTCATGGATCCTTGATCCTTATTTAGCTACTTTCACCTATTTTAGCTATCTAGTGGAACACTAGTTATTCTAAGATGATGTTTGGTTCCTCTGATTCCTTTGATTCTGATTCCATACCCCTATACACCTCTATCTAGCATCATAAACAAAACCAAAATATGCCAAAATTTAAATTGATGTAACTTTTAAATTTTAGGGTGTCACATTTTTTCCCATATCTTATATTTTATTTCTTATTTATCTATTGCTGATTATTTTTATATATATTTTATTTTAGCATGGATTTCAGACTTACGAATAGGTAATGGTAGATTTCTAGGAGAAATTATATAGTTCATTAACTCTTATTTAAAGGGTGATACTATTCCCCCTATTTTTTTCTGATGCGATGACACTCATCATTAGCTAGAGGGGATAGAGAAGACCCCTCAGGCTAGTGGAAAGATAGATTGGGAAATAATTCCAGTGGTAGCCTAAGATAATTAATTACAAATGGCATCTAAGTCTAGGCTATACTGTTAGAGCCTAGGTCTGTGTGTATCCGTTTTTTATATTTGGGATACTATAGTAAGATTGTGATAGAATGTGTAATCTGAACTCGATTAGTACATGGAGAGTCCAACTAGATCTTTATTTTCCTAAGCCTCAATTTTTCAAGATAAGTGGGTAGTAAATTTTGAATTTGGTATTTTATTTGATTATTATTGATTCTGTATTGATCTCCATTAACATGGTTGAGTTCCTTTGGGGGTTTCTAATGGATTTCGAGGTGAAAATGGAAATGATATTGGTATAATGAAGTTATCTTGTATAACCTAAGAAGCTGAACAATGAAAAAATGTTTGATCTTGTGTGGATGACTCATGGTCCCTCAAACCATAGGAAAAATTCAATAATGTTTTGAAATTACATTTAGTTTTGATATTTAGATATCCATTTAGTATCATCTAGTAATTGAGGATTCTTGTGATATGTGGTTGATTTGATTTTAATTTTGGTATTCCTTATTCGATTTTATAAATTTTTTCAAGTTTTTTGGGATAGAAAAAATGGTATTTCATAAAAAATTTCCTTTTAAACCATTTTTATAAAATTATTTAAAAATAATATTTCACTTTTTATTATGAGGGTTTAAAGAAATTGGGTGATTTTGAAAAGGGGTTTGGGAAAACTTTTTGAGAAGTGGGAGTTGGTTGTGTCTATTTTGAGGTGGTTTTCAATAAAGAAAAATAGAAATGAGGTGTTTTATTAAAGTTGAGTTTAAGTGTATTATTTTGGTAAAATGGGTTCTTAATGTCTTTTGGTGGGAAATTTAAAAGAATATGAGACATTTATGGTGTTTGATTGATGTGCTATGATTTGTTGGATTTTTTATTTTTGATTTGTCCCTTAGTTCAGTGGAACCTTTTGGTTGAGAGTGAGATACATGAACTAGTTTAGTTTATGCCTCTTGTTATTTTAATTATGAATCCTAAAAAATCATGGAAATGATGGATCATATAGTTCAAGAGATGAACCTATGAGTGATTCTATTCATTTCATAGGTGTATTTCATCTAGTTGGTGTCCCTAACTAGACTCAAAATTGAGTAGTAAGTCTGAAATATGTCATACTCTTATATTTGGTTAAAGGTTTCTTAAATTTTTATGCATCCCCTTTTTGTGGTGGTATAGGTTTATCATAGGTTTCTTGTATAAACCTAGCAAGGTTTTTTGGAATCTTATAGAATTTTTTCTTTGGAGACATTGGATGTTTGTTGAAAATGGTTTGACCCCATTTATGATGTGGAACAAATTCTATGTAGGGGTTTGGACCCATGTGTATTTCAAATGAAATAGGGCGATTTACAAAATGGATTGCAATGTAAGATTTAAAAAATGTAGAGTTTTAAGAATTTTTTTTTATAAATGATATTTTTAATGTGAAAATTTAATTAAACTACCGAGTTTATTTATTATTAAAGACCATTTTCCAATTTTAAATTGAATTTTTTAACATGTTAGTATATTTGACCTTTTTTATGACCCTTTTGTGGGTGGTGTTTTGTGTTTGTGAAGATGTGTAATATTTATTATGACTTCTCATGAACTTGTTTTGTCTGATTTATATCTCATTGATTTATTAGGTGTTAGTCATAGTAATTATAGGTTATTAAATAAATTTCTATATGACTGAAACTATATATTAGATTATGTGTCTATATAGATAGTGAATAGGTTTATGAGTGTTCCCAGATGGTTTCTCATGGTAAATTCACACTCCTGGGTTGGTGAGATTTGGCCTGACTTGTTGGATGGGACTACCGAGATATATAGGTTCTTATGGGTCAACCTAAGGTGATTGTTAGTAGTTTAGTATTATATTACTCAATTTCCTAGGTCAATATCCCATGGAACCAAATTTTTTGATTAGTGGTTTATAACAGGCCAACCTAGGCCAACACATAATGTCACCCAAATTGGACTGCTATAAAGCCTAAAGTGTGTTCTAAATTTCCATGGGATAACGAAAATCACCAGGGTATCATACAAAGTATTGTTAAAATTAATTCAACCTCAACAGACATAATAATGATATAAATAATAGATTATCATAGAAGATAACCAAAATACATCATATGTAAAAATCAAACAGACCAGAAAGGTCACATCTAACTAGAGGATAACAGGGTCTAAAACTAAATACCAAAAAAATGGAACTTGAAGGAACCCATGGGTATATCTCAACATGAACACATACTACCACTATCCCAACCCTCCAGAAGGAAACACAATCCAGGAGAGTCATCCTCAACAAGAAACTCTTTCATTTAGCGGTATCCTACAAAACCAAGGCTACAAGATCCAAAAGAAAAAAGTAGGGTGTGAGCACTAATAATCTACAGTATACCACCAAGGTATATATAAAATTTATATACATATAAATTTGTTATATATTATATAAAACATATTTCAAAAATATTTCTATAATAAATCATTTTCTTATATAAAACCATCCTTTGGTTTTCTTTTAAAAAACATTCCATATTCAATAAACAAAGCAATATGACATAAAAATTATCCATAAACAATAATAAAGTGTATAAAATAGGTTTCAAGAATAAATATCCATATCAATAAATAAAATAATAATATCAATATACATTCATTGAATACATCCTCAAAGTACCAAATGGAAAATCACAACACAAGGGAGTACACAACTTAGAAAAAAACACTAGCTGAAATAAGTTAACTCTAAAGTCTCAGAACCTCAGTCCCCTTGAAAAGATACCCTCAAGAACCTCCCCTAGTGATATCTAACTCCATTAGGTCTCACATATTTCTAGTTTTACCCTGATCCCCAAGGTATTCCTGATTTTCTATTACAATATCATTATATTCAATAAACCAAATTCATGCTTTATAAATCATTTTTTAAGGAAAAGAATCTTTTATTTTCATGCCCATTTTTATAAAAAAATTTCCATAGTGATACCACACAACTTAAATTATAGAAAAAAAATTTCATTTTCAAAATAATATTTGATACAATTTATCAAACACATCATGTGTATCAATAAAAACCATTTTTTAAAAAACATTTCCATAGACATCAAAGATCAATTAAACTCTCATGGATTTTAAATCATAAATTTCTTATATAAAAAACAAATGGAATAATAATATGATAAGTCATTCCAAGTTATATATCATAAGATAATGAAACCTAACTCAATAATGATGAAAACCTCATTACCTTGAAAAATGGAGATGATAAATGAAGAGATCTAGTCCTCACAATCCAAAATCTACAAATAAAATCATTACTTCTCCACTAATAACATTATATATGAAAATAAAAATCCAATTGGGTTCTAAAAGATCAAAGGGAAGAGATATTGATGTTAGATATAGGGAAAAGAGGAGAAATTAAAATAAAAACCACACACACCTTAATGAGATCCACCCAAAATGATAAAGGATCACTAAGGAATCAAGGAGAGAGACCTCAATAGAATCATAGAGGGACTGGTTCAAAATAATGATGGATTATGAAGAGATTAGAGTTAAAAATGATTAATGGAATAAGTTTATTTTATATTTTTAGAAGTTTATATTGGGTCACATGGTTAGGCCACATGGTTAGACAAACCATGAGCTAACTGTGCAGTAGCCACTATCCCTTGAAAAACAAATTACATGGTTTCTTGGGAATAACGAGAAAGTTTAGAAAAACATACTCAAGCCATGTGATATCCTCTAGACTAAACCCATACTATCATAAAATCTTTTTAGAGAATATCATGGTTTGATAAACCATGCTTATACCTTGAAAATAACCATCATAACTCACAAAGCAATATCACACGATTACCACATGGTTAGCACTAATAGTACATCTAAACTATGCACCTAGATTTTTTTCACCAAAATTCTAAATTTTCAACCCCTAACTCATGAAATAATCTAGAACCTATCTTGTGATAAACCGAGATTGAAAAAAATCATACCTATGACCTAGAGGGTTTCAAAATTATCCACACTATAAAATATTTCTATTCCCATATAGGCTTAGCATCATGAACTAGAAAAAAGATAAGTCCATATCTACACCACCAAGTCATTATTCTTCTATATGTCATGAATTTCCCTACCATAATACCATCTCACTTGAACCAATGAGATAATAATTCCATACATCACCTTATACTTTTGGTCCACTATCTAAATAGTCTTTTCAACCACTAATTTGTTGAGATCAATTTCAATATCCTCTCACTCAATCACGTGGGATGAATATGGATGATACTTATTTAATTGAAAGAAATGGAACAAATAATGGATATAACTCAAATTAATATGTATGTATAATCAATATTCCACCTTCCCAAGTTTCTATATAATCTAAAATAGGACATCATAATAATGTGGTAACTTAACTTGCTTCCCTAAACATCTATGTCCCAATTGAGGTGAAACTATAAGTAAAACCCTATCACCTAACTCAAAATACAATGGTGGATGACACCAATCAAAATATGATTTATAGTGACTTTGTTCTATCCCTAACATTTACTCGATCAATTTCATGACATTCATCAACTCTTGGATGACGCACAATATAACTAAGGACCATTCTCCAACCTCTTCTGAATAAAGTGGAAATCTAAAGGGCCTCCCATAAAATTATTCAAATGACGATATACTAATAAAATCTTAATAACTATTGTTAAAGGAAAAACCACTAAGTTAAGATATTTCTCCCAAGATCCACTGGAGTCAATTATTCATTCCTGAATCCTGAACTCATGAATCTAGATGGCTTGTTCCGACTGTCCATCTATCTGTGGGTGATATGTTGTACTCAACTTCAACTGAGAAACCATCAATTCCTGAAATCCACTCCAAAACTATGATGTTAAGTGAGGGTACCTATCCAAAATGATAGAATATGGAAAACAATGAATTCTGAAAATCTCATGAACATACAAGTTCCCAATATCCTCTACCTTCGTCGACTCTCTGATAGGTAGGAAATGCACTAATTTCATGAGTTGATCAATAATCACCCATATATCATCCTTAACACAAGGAGTCCATGGTAGACTAATAACAAGGTAAATGACAATCTCATCCCCCTTTCATACTAGAATAGGTGTGGGTTGTAGAAATCTAGTTGTCCTATGATGTTCTAGCTTAATTTTTTAACACATAAGGCATCAAGACACAAAATCTACAAATGATCACCTCATTCTCGACCACCAAAAATGAAATATAATGTCATGATACATCTTGGTATCTATAAGTCTCATTGAAAAATTGGATAAATTTTGAAAATATATCAATTCCTTTCTCATGTTCATTAGAACAACCATCCTACATCAGAAGCACAACAATCCATTAAGAGACCGAGACTACTCACAAGAGGTGTCTCCACCATCAATTTTCTTGCTAAAGTGATGAACCTCCATATTCTCTACTTGAACAAGTTGAATATAATAACCTATAAATGATATTTTAAATCAAATTCTAGGAACACCTAACCATAAACCCTACCTTCATCCAAGATAATCTGAAAAAATAAACCCATAAAACACAAATTTCAATGGATTACTTCACTACATGAGTCATATATTTTCTTCTTAAAGTATCCGCAAACATGTTCCCTTTTCCAAGGGTGCATGAAATATCAAAATAAAATGTCTAAAGTTAATCCACACAAAATATTTATTTTATGTTCAAATCCCACTGAGTGAAAATATACTTTAGGATCTTATGGTTTGAATATACTATAAATCGCTCCCTAAAGAGGTAGTGGTTCATAGTCTTAAGAGAATGCATCACTATAACCCACTCAAGACCATGAATAGAATAGTTCTTCAAATGAGGTAATGAAAAAAGTGATCCTTAAGACACTACCTATCTAACTTGAATTATAATAGATCCAAAAATTTAACATAAGGAATTGGAGTAAACATCTTATCCTGAACCCAAATTTGGAAGAATCAAGATTGGATTTGAAGTCAATATACCTTTTAACTCCTCAAATGATATTTGGAACTGATTACTCCAAAAACATTTCACACCCTTATGAGTAAAATCTATCATAGGAGATAAAATATGGAAGAAGTCCTGAACAAAGAACCTATAATAACCCGCTAATCCAAAAAGATATAAAATCTCAAACACATTCCTTGGTCACTACCAAGAAATAACCACCAAAATATTATTTGTATCCACTAAGACACCTTAAAAATTACATGGACCCAAAATTTGACTTCTCAGATCCAGAACTGACATTTGAATATATTTATATACATATAATGTTCTTTTAAGATTCCAAGGATGATATTTTAATTCCCAACATGATCCATATTTGATCTTTAATAAACATGAAATCCAACCATAAAAATGACCATGAAGGAATCCAGAAAATAATGGAGGATTCAATTTATCAAATCTATAAACATCATAGGATAATTATTAAGGCCAGACAACATGACCAAATACTCATAATTCCCATACCTACTCCTGAACATAGTTATAGTAATATCTTCCTCTCAAAACCTCATTTGAAAATACCCCAACTTCAAATTGGTTTTTGAAAACCACTAAGCTCCCTTGAGATAATAAAAAAGGTCATAATTCATTTGAAAGGGTCTAGTTGATTTTATTGTATTAAATAAAAATTTAGAGACTCACTTAAATATTTTTTACCAAGACCGCTAGAGATTACCAAGGTAAAATTCTAGGATGAATAAATCCATTAGCCTTAAGATCCTCAAGAAAAACCTATAATTATTTTAATTCAACAGGTTCTATATTGTATGATTGTAAGGAAATGTTCCTCATCCCTGAAAGTAAGTCTATATAAACCTCAACTTCCCTCTAGGTTGGAAACCCAAAGAAATCATCAGGAAATTTTTTGGGATACTCACTCACCACTACAAGAAGAGGGACACTAAGACGTTGATCAATAGTATTAAGAATAAGTTTTGAAAAATAGCATGATATAATCTTTATACTAGGGGAAACAAGACCTTATCTCTAATATATAGAATACCACTCACTCAAAAAGACATGGTGACCCCATCAAAAGAGAGGGACTTGACCTGAATATAACAATAACCGATCTAGGCTCTATAGATAATCATCCAATCCAGTCTAATAATGAGCTCAAAGATTTATATATCAAGAAATAGATAATACAATAAGGTTTCATGGTTAGTAATCACCAACTGGAAGTTATGACATTTAAAACACTACTCTGAATTATTTCCCAAAGGAGTTGAAAAAGTCATCATGAAAGGAAAAAGATATGATTAAAATACCAACACTTTTATAAACTTGGAAAAGTTAAAGGAATGAGTTGAACTAGTATCAAATAAGGCCATAACCAGAGAATATATAATAAAAACCACACCTCTCATAGAAGTCGGTCAATCTTTAGGCTCATATGGTGAATACTCTGTTGCATAGATACTTCCAATGTCATCCCACCCTTTATTTAAAACCTTAGAATCACTCTTGGAATGTGGTTGAGATCACACCCTTTTTACTGAATTAAATCTAAAATGTGAGCCCTTTATCAAGGTGGGTCTAACTCTACAACCCTAAAATTATATCTCACAGAAATAGTAAAGATGTATAGATTTTTTATATGTGTGACACACTTTGGGTGCTTCCTTATAATTAGGTTTAAGGTGTCCCTTTCTCCCACATTGGTAACAACCCAACCAAATCTTATTTGAAATATATTTCATATACCTTCAACTAGTTCATTGCTAGTCACCCTTCTTCCTCTTATAGATATAATAAGAACTCTGGAAATCTTCTGCTGTCATCATTGCTCCCAAGAGTCCTATATTTCCAACTATATTTTCCGTAACCTTAGTTTCCTTGTACATAACCTCAAAAAATGTGGGTAGGAACATAAGAATCAGTATATATTGAATATTATCCCTTAAACCCATCTCAAAACTTCATTCCTAGATATTTGAAACAAATACTAGAGATAAGTGCACTAACTTGAAAAATCGAGTAGAATACTACATGATATAATGATCTCCCAAATCTAAAGAAATAATCTCCAATGCCTTTTATACTCTTAGTAAATCATGGTAGAACTTTTTTTAGAGGATTTATTAAAATTAATATATGTGAGATATTTGTACAACTTGGATTTCAAAATATATCCTCAAAACTTTATTTCAGTCCCTTTAAATATATAAGGTATGAAAGCAAACTTGGATTCTTCTGAAGTTTTATAGAAGTGGAAAATTATTTCAATCCTATAGATCAATTCTTCTAATTAATAGGGTCCCTTTTCACTATGAAAGATCAATGGATGATGTTTAGTGAAATATCTTAAATAGTCCACCCTCTGTTATGGTTCAGCATTGGGGACTTGGACCATAGATTATATTAGTTGGACTATAGTTTCCACCAAATCCAAGTCAACCGGAGGATTATCCTATGGGGTTTTCTCCATTGTTTCCTCTATAGTATCCCAATATGTTCTTCCTGATAGAGACATAATATATAAAAAAATATGAAAAAAACAATTTAGAACATAATTAAGTTCCTTTATCATAAACCAAAATTTTAAAACTATATCCCAAAAGGTAAAAAATACAAACAAGGATGCTATAAAATCCTAAACTTCCTATGGTATCTATAGTCTTATCATGAAAGAGAGGTAGCTAGGAACACTCCCACACTACCTCTCGAGTTTCAATAGTCCTATCTCCAGTCTATCAACAACCCCCATACATAGGAGTGTGATACAAAATCTTGAGTGTAATATTCAATGATAACCTGACCCTTTGATACCAATTTGTAACAAAACAACCCGGGTAAACCCACAATGTCACCCAAATTAGCTTGTTAAAAGGGAAAAATAATGTTTCCAATCACCATAATATGGTGAAAATAACTATGGTATCATATAAAAATATGTGGTAATGTTTTCCCCCTAAAAATATAATAAATATAGAAACAATAGAGAATCATATAATATAACCATAATACATCATATATAAAAAACAACCAAAGTAGAAAGGTAACATCTAATAACCAGATAACAAGGTCTAAAACAAAATAACCAAAAAATAGAACCTAAATCAATCCATGGGTCCATCTCCATGTGACCATATGTCACCACCATCCCAAACCATTGGAAGGAAACACGATCAAGTAGATCCTTCCTATATATAATGCTCTCCCCTTTACCTGTATCCTACAAAACCAAGGGTACAAGTCCCCAAAAGAAAAAAGTAGGATGTGAGCACTAAATATTATAATGATATGACCAAGGAATCTATAAAATTTATATTCATATGCACATGTAATTTTTTTGTATAAAAAATTTTCTAAAAAATTTCAAAAGAAATCATTTTCCCATATAAAATCGTCCTTTGGTTTCCATTTAGAAAACACACTATTTTCAATAAACAAATAAATATGACATAACAATTACCCACAAGGCATAAAAAAGTGTGTAATTTTTTAAAGCATAAATATCCATATAAAATGGGAAAATAAGTATATCAATATTTATCCATTAAATATATTATCACATCACCAAAATAAAAATCACAACACAAGGGTATACACAACCCATACAAACAAACACTGGCTGGTATAAGTGAACAAAAAAGTCCAATAACCTCATTCCCCCCAAAAGGATACCATTGGGAACCTCCCCTAGTGGCTTCTAACTCCACTAGGGCTTTCATATGTATAGTTTCCCCTATACCCTAGGGTATCATCGATGTGCTACTATAATATCATTCCATTCAAGAAACCAAATTCATGCTTTATAAAACATTTTACATGGAAAAGACCCTTTAATTTAAATAAAAATTTTTATAAAACATTTTATATAGTGATACCACACCACTTTAATGCTTTAAAACCAATATCTATTTAAAAATAATCTTTGAGGTAATTTATCAAACACATCATGTGTATCAAGAAAAACCCATTTTAAGAAAACATCTCCATTAACCTCAAAGATCAATTCACCTCTCATGGATTTAAAATCATCAATTTATTATATATGAAGTAAAATAATTCATAAGAACATAAGACATTCCAATTTATAGACAATATGATATAGAAACCTACCTCAATTATGATGAAAACCTCATTTCCCTCAAAATTGGTGACACGAAACAAAGTGATCTAGTCCTCATGAGTTAAAATCTACAAATAATATCCTCAATAATCCATATAAAATCTTAGATCCAAAAATCTTACTTCAATTGGGTTCTAAAATATCAAGGGGAAGAGATATCAAAAACATATCTAGTGAAAAGAGGATAAATGAGATCCACCATGATCTGGATCAAGGAATCAAGGGGAGAGTCCTCTAGAGAATCATGGAGAGTCTATTTTAAGCTAATGAGATATCTGGAATAGATTAGAGATAAAAAAATACCTAGGTAATTAGTGTAATTTTATTTTTAGGAGGTTTCTATCGGTATTCATGTTTTAAACATATGGTTAGAAAAAATGTGCATTAACCTAGCCACTATCCCTTGAAAACCCAAGTCACACAGTTTCTTGTGAATAACTATACGATTTAAAAAACCATGATCAAGTAATGTGATAGCCTATGAAAAAACCCATCATCTCATATGGTTTTATTTTAGACTCACATGGTTAGAAAAACTATGTTCAAACTATGAAAATATCCCCTAGAACTCACATATCCATATCACATAGTTACTACATGGTTAACACCAATCATGCACAAAAATTGTGTTCCTAGCCTATTTTACCCCAAACCCTAAATTTAAAACCATCAACTCCCAAAATCCTCTATAACCACTCAAGAGATAATCCAAGATTCAAAAAAAAATCATTCCCATGATCCCAAGGGTATCACAGGGCTGATGTAATGGATTCCTTTCATATGCTTGATTTTTTCCCGTTTATTGTATTGATTTTGGAAACCTTATCTAGTTTATTTATATTATTCTCTTCTCTTTATGTGGTTCCGATTTCATAGCACACTCTATCCATTGTGCTTGTCTATTTTATTTAAAATGGGTTTTGGAGAGTTTTTGTAAATTATTTGAGTTAAAGGATTTTTAATTAGGTTTTGAAGAGATTTTAAAAAGAGTTTTTTGTTTTAAAATTGGATTTGGACAACGATAACATATTTAATTTTATTGTTTTAATTTAATTAAAATAAAAAGGAATGATCATAAAATAGAACTAAACTTGATATTAGTTTCTTTATAAAATATTCATAGGAGATCTATTTTCTTTTTGTATTTCAAAATAACATAAAAATGTTTTTATAATTAAAAGTTTTCCATGTGGTAAGGTAGGTAGTGGACTACTGAGAATGGATTGATCTATCCTATATTATCACATCTCATTTTGGTTCTTTGATTCAGTTATTGTTTTTTGATGGGGGAATTCTTAATGTCAAGGTTTATTAGTGACTAGTGGGGGTTTTTGGTTAGTAGTTTGTTTTTTTATTTAGTTTCCTTGCACCAAACAATTATTCCATTACTTATTTTAGCACTGGTTTTTAGTGGATTATACTATGTATATGGGAGACTGGTGATATTGGAGGTAACTATTTCTACTAGTGAGGGGGTTTGGAAGGTGAGAGGATTGATTTTTTTATATATTATATATAATTTCTTATTTGTATATTCCTACTTATTTTTATATATTTGATTCTGTCTTGGACGTAAAACTTATGGAATTATCATACCATATTTTTAGGAGAAAGTCCAGTGTGTGTAAACTATGATTTTAAGTGAGAAACCATCCCCATTAGTTTTTTGATGCATTGATTCCCATTATCAGCCTAGGGGGATTGGTAATTCCCCTTGGGTTAGTGGTGAGATAGGCCAAGCATAGGTTCCAATGACATATTAGGATGATTCATTATAGGGCATCTATAAAATATCTCAATGTTAGAAAAGGAGATAAAAAACATGAAGAATGAAAATCAATCTTCTATTAGTAATAAATCTATATATGTTAAAGAAAAATATTTTTTTTGAAGGAAATTAATTATTTGAAGACCTAAAAAATGAAGATGGAAAAAGAGTGAAATATAAAGAAGATGAGATTGAATTTATTTAATTACATTCATTGGTGGATAAAAAGGAAGGGAATAATTTTAAATTCAACTAAAAATATTCTATATAATAAGTTGGAGAAAGTCTGAAAAAGTTGTTAATAAAGTTTTAAAGAGCGATTAGAAACATGTTAACTAAAAAATATCACATAAAATAGTGTAAAGGATCTATAAAAATATAGCAGATATTATGAGAAGAGAAATATTATGAATAAGACTAATTTTGTTGGAAAATGGGGTGAATCTCAAAAATATGTAAATTCTAGGAAATCTAAATTTAATTCAAAAAATGATAAAATTGGTGAATTAAAAAGGAATTAAAAGAATCATAAATTTAAGAATAATATTTTAGTTTTCAATAATAATTTTTTTTGAAAAAGGGAGACCAGATTATTGACTCAAAGATAGAAGGAAGATAGATATCAATATTTGGACAGAAGTCTACCTACAGTAGAAAGTACGCTTTCTAGGGATATTATTATCACCATAGAGGCTTCTAGAACTTGGAATAAATGTATTGGTTCAATTATAAACATTAATATGATCCTAATAGGTTTTATAGGTATATTTCAAGGTGTATTTAGCCTTATAAAAAGTTTTATGTTTAGAAACATGTTATAAATTTTGGAAAAAAATTAGAGAATATGTTTCATGTTCTTAAGGAAGTCTAGGAAGATGTAACCAGTCAGGATGAATGAATCATGCTTTTAATATCTGAATAGATTATAAGTTACAATACACAAAAATCCTTATAAGATAAAGATTAAAGGTAAATAGAAATATTTGGTTGTTAAAGTGGCACTAAAATCACCAAAATGAGATAATCTATGAATTCTACATAATAAATGTTACTTTAATATGATATTGGATTTAAAACTCTTAATAAATGTTGAAAAGTTTAAAAATACTCAGTAATATTTGTAAATTATTGGTCTCTCAAAAACAAAGGTGTTGGATCAGTTGTGATTAGGAAAGATCAATTAAAATCCAAGAATACTTTATTTATTAAAGGACTAAAACCCAATGTGCTTAATGTTTCTTAGTTATGTGATAAATTAAGTTGAGTAATTTTTTAAAAATATTGATTTTAGTGAATAAATTAAAATATGGATGTATTTTGATAAGAAGAAAATAGACAATAGATAATCTTTTTTGGGTTGGTAATGTTGAAAATTATTATTATTTGAGAACAAAAGAAGAAAATATTCCATTTAATGGATGGATTGACCATTTAGGTCAAGTGAGTATGAGTAAGATTACTAGATTAGATAATATTCATGATTTTATTAAGTTAACATAATAATGTAATTGAATGTTATCCATATATTAGAAATAAATTATTGTGAATTCTTCACCCAAGGATTGTGAATCCTTCAATCTACTCAACATTTAGAGCTTATCCACTTTGAAATTTTTGGGATCATGATGAATCAGTAAAAAATTATAAAAAATTATTTTATTTCCTTAATTTATGAGTTTAATAAAATTAATTAAATCATTTTTATGAAAAAAATTTATAGGCTTTAAAAATGTTCAAAAGTTTCAGAAGAATTACAAAAAAGGAATATCATTTCTAATTAAAGAAGATCCAGACATACAATGGTGTTGAATATACATGTGTAATATTTTATTCTTATCTTCAGAAACATGGTTTTATACATGAATTTTTTACACCATATAAACCAAAAATAATTGTCGGTGGATGGAAAGATAGAAATCTACTAGAGATGGTTTGAACCATGCTGTTAGAGCATGAAATATCTTGATATTTTTGAGACATTATATTGATGTAGTGGTACATATTTAAAATCATTGTTTGTATATAAAAAAATAATATATGTCACCATATAAGATTTATTATAAAAAATATATAAGTTTAAAGTACCATAGAGTGTTTCACATCCCCTATATTATCAAAGTTATTGGTGAAAATATAGGGAAGTTTGACCATAAAGGTGTTGATGAAATCTTCCTTGGTTACCATCCAATTAAAAGATGATACATTTATTAAAAAAGAGTGAATGGGACATTTTTTATTCAATTTATTTGAAGTTTCCAGAACATAAAATAATAAAATATGCACTTCAAGAAGAAAAATTTAAAAGTGATGATGATGTTATTTTTGTTAAGAAGTATGAAAAAATTTCTAAATATGATGGAAATTAAAAATATGTGAATGAGGGAGAAGAGGATTAAACCATTTCACATGATTAAGAAAAAACACTTTCACATCATCCAAGTCTTATAAAGAATTTGTAAGTCTGAAAAATTATTGGATATTAAGGATAGTAGGTTCAAACTAGAAGAAATTAGAGGAAAACAACATGTGCCTCACTGTTGTCTCAAGTTAAACCAAGTGATGTGCAAGATGATTTAGTGAATCAAGAGTTGATTAATTTTATGAATAAAGAATTTGATTTTATAGAGAATAATGAATCTAGGGATTTTATTCCCTAGTTGTAAAAGAAAAATATGATTGGAACTAAATAGGTATTCTAGAACAAGTTGAATGAAAATGGATAAGTTGTGAGAAAAAAAACAATACTTGTGTGTAAAATATATTTTAAAGTAGAAGTAATTTATTTTTATGAGACCTTTATAATATTATAAATACTTGAAAACATTTTTATCTTTCTTACTATTACAACAAAAAGGAAATAAAATATATTTTCAATGGATGTCAAGTATGCCTTTCTTAATGGTGGATTGGAAAAATTGGTTTATATTAAAAAATCTTATAGATTCTTTCTTAGTGAAGAATACAATTACTATATTTTATCTAAAGATGGATTTATATGGTTTGAAATAAACCCTAAGATCTTGGTATTCCAAGTGAGATTCATTCTTTAAGAAGTGGAATTTTAAAAATAGACTAGTCAGAAACAAAATATACATCAAAAATTATAAATAGGTATATATCATTTTTATTATTTATTTAGATTATATTATATTTAATAGAAGTAAAGAAATATATTTTGAGGAGTTTTCTTTACAAATGAATAATTTATTTTAAATTTCCATGCTTTGTGAGATGATAAATTTTTTGGGTTTACCAATTTATCAAGTGAAATGTTACATATTTATTTCTCAAGTGAAGTATTCCTAGGAGATTATAAAGATTTTTTCAATGGATTTCAACTACTATCTCAATGATAAAAAGTTTTCCAAATATATAAAAGGAAATGAAAAGGATCAAAGGTTATTTCAAAATATTATTAGAAGATTTTTATACATTACAACTTCAAGGGTGATATTTTCTATGATGTTAATTTTTTTCCAAGTATCAAAGTAAACCAAAAGAGTATCATTTACAAAATAAAAAGATGATCCTCAGATATATTAAAGGATAAAAGATTTAAAATTTAAATATAGAATAAAATGACAACTTGATTGGTTTGGTTGTAAAGATACAAATTTGGAATTAAATGTTGATGATAGAAGGTGTAAATCTGGTGTAATTTTCTTCCTTGGTTATATGTACTCCTATTGGAACACAAATAAGAAAAGTTATATCCCCTTTAGCACTTCTGAATAAGATTATGATGATATTAGTCAAGGCATAACTCAATTGATGTGGATGAGAACTCATTTGGAAAATCTTAAGTTTGAAGTGAAGTTATCACTACATGTTGGATGTGATAATCAATGTGCTATAAATTTATCAATAAATATAATTTAACATTAACTATTAAGGAACATTGATATAAAGTATCTCTTCATCAAAGACATTGTGGAAGAATTTTTTTAAAAATTTTAATTTATTCCTATAAAAAATAAATTAATTGATATTTTCACAAAACCATTACTATAGGGTGATTTTTAAAGTTTGCAGTTTATAATTGGTGTTCAAACTCATCCCTATCAAGGTAAGTTATGGTAAATTTAGTCCCCTCTCTCATCTTCTTCTGATTATTATTTTTTAAATGGGAAGAAAAATGAAAACATAAAGCAATTTATTTTATTCATTTATATATTTATAAAATTTATTTACAAAGGGGTAATGAATTAAATTAGATATAATTTATTTATATATAATTTACCTATGTCGTAAGGATTCTTATTTAGGGGGATAATGTATTTTGAGGGATTTATTAAAATGGGAAGTCATTAACAGAAAACATGCAATGTGTGTGGGTCCTTTTTATTTTTTTTTAATTGTTTCGATGAGAACATGTTCATGAATGTGTATAATTTTTTTTGTTTTTAAGATATTTGTTTTTAAATTATAGATTTATTGAGTTAAAAAAGTGTTGATTCAATATTAAAATATCTAATGATATTTCTAGTGGTGTTAATGCTGATAAAAAGTTTTTTTTTTCAAATTAGTACCAAGAGGATCAAAGTCTATGAAGGAATTAATGTAAGAAACTATTTTATAGAGATAAATACATTATTGTAAAATATTATTATTTATAACACTTATTTCAATGAACTAGGATTTGAATTATGGAATGATGTTTCATTATTAAGTGGTTTGAGTTTGAAAGTGATTCATGTTACTTGGTTTCCAAAAACATCCAAAGGGGGAGATTGTTGGGCCCAATAACTATTTGGAAGTTTTTGAGTATTTTAGGATTTATTTGAGATCAATGATTCCTCTATAAATTTTTATTGTGTTTATAGAAGGAAAATTGTCAGTGTTGAAGTGGTTGCGGTTAATGTGTTATATTGTTTGTCAATGTAAAAATCATGTTAAAACTCAAAAAATATAAAGTATTCTATGTGTGGTGATTGTCTTTTGGATTTTTATAAGTGTTTCAAGTAGGTTTGTATATGATTAGAGAATATTTGGAGATATTATATGATTATTTTATTAATTTTAGAAATATGGAGTTAAGTTTGAAAATGAAAATGGAATGATTTTTTTGTAAGACTTTGGGGAAATCTGTTAGACTTTATGTGGCTATGTACACCATTGAGTATACACATAAGACTTTCATTATTTTATACGAATTTTTTTATTGGTGTATGACTTTTAGTGAAACAAATATGTCTTTACACAAATATATAAGACTTTTTTAGCATGTTTTACTTTATATTTTACCAAAATTTGATCTTCACATAAGACTTTGGAATCCCACATCAGAATTTTATGCAAGGTCATAAGACTTTACGAGTCATCCTTTCTAAGTGAGGAAGACTTTGTTACATGCATATGTTTTTTATAATCTTTATAGGAGATTTATTTGTGCATTCAAGACTTTTTTATTAGTTTTGTAATAATTCTGAGATATGTATGAATTTGAACATGGTGGAAAATTTGAGAATGTTGGTGAATGTATATATGAGTTTTCTGGAATTAATATTCTAAAGAAATTATTATTCAAAAAAATACTCAACAAATTATTTCAAGGTTTAAACATCACAAAATGGGATTTGGAATTACTATAAAGGTATAATTAGATTCATAACATGAATAAGATACTTGTTATAAATATAATAAGAATAATTACTAAGTATTTTTTAGTCATGTTGTAACCACCCCTTCTACGTCATAGTGACATAGAACTAAGTTTGAAATAAATAAGAATGATTGGGGATAATTAGAAAAAAATTAAAGGAATTCACTCATTTTATTTTGAATTCCAAGTTCAAATTATAACATGTTTTTATGCTATTAGAATGTGATATTATTAAAATATCATACATGAAAGAGTAATTGTGCATGAAATTTAGAGAATATGTCTCTCCATATATTTATTGAGAATATTTTTAGTGAGAAAGAATAAGAAGAGTTTGTGGAGTTCACACAGATAGAAGAGAAGGAACCTATGCAATACAATTTGTATTAGAAGAATAGAAACAACATTACAACAACACATTAGAAAAATGATTAGGTTGAAGGATTACTTGTTTTTTTTAAAAATAATTTATTATTGTTACTATGTGGGAAGCATTGAACATAGTCAAGAGACTTGTATCACATTATTACATAGATATTATCTACTTTTTTTTAACTCATATGATGATACTAGTGAGTTTTATGGTCTTCGTGAAATCAGGATCATGAAAAAGATTAACCTTCTCATATTGAGAGTTGAACCTTGTAAATTTGATGAAAACTTTGTGTGTGTGATTAGTTTTTTTTACAATAATAAATTTTAAGACTTTAATATGTGGTGATGTTTTTTTTTTCAAAAATAGAAGCTTAAAGGAAATTTAAATGTTATTTTACCCTCTATTAGTGTTTCTCATTAGTCCTTAGGATTATTTTAATTGACATCAGAGCCACAATTAATTTCATGTATGATATACTATTTAGTGTTTGAATGAATTTTTTTATTTGTTTTTAAACAAAGTCACTTAGTTATTTTTACTAAATTTTGGATAATTACAATATAGTGAACAAAAACATAATTCCTATGTTCAATGGGAATAATGATCATATTTGAGTATATCATATGCTTCCCTATCTACTATAAATTAGTTTGGATTTCTTGGAGGTTGTTACCAATATATGTATTCCTCATTTTGAGAATAATTCCATGAAAAATAGAAATAATCTAAAGAATTATAGACATGATAAAAACTCCATGTTATATTCCATTGTAAAGAAATAATTTCTAAAAGTTAAAGGAATCAAAATAGCTAAAGTATTATGGGAAAGAATGTAAATATGTATGAAGGAAATTTCAAAGTGAAGTGAGAAAATTTAAAAATTTTATGATTAAAATATAAATATCTAAGGATAAGGATGATCAACTTATAGATGAATTATTTATAAGGGTAAATGATATAGTGAGTATAATTAGAAGTAGTGGTGAAAAATTGGAAGACATCATAATAGTTGAGATGATATTGCATATACTACCTGATAGATTTGATTCTAAAGTCTCATCCCATAAATATTGAGACCTAGGTACACTTCCTATTGATTAATTACATATTATTCTCATAGATTATGAGACGAGGAAGGAAAATGTTACCAAAAATAAGATTAAGGATGAAAATTATATATATTTTAATTACTTAAAGTAGGAGAAAATAAACAAAGAAGTTAAATATGATAAAGTTATTTTTTTTATTTAGAAGAAGAAGTGGGAGAAATTTTTGAAAAAATTATGTCTCATTTATATTGAAAAATGAGAATATGACTAGTAAATAACAAGGGTAAGTTAGGATCTATTGGAAAATTTATAACAAACTTTCCAAAATTTAAATATGATGAAGATAGTGACGATGAAGAAGAAAAACCTAAAAGATATTTTAATTATAAGTCTAAAAAGTCAAATATTACTTTTATAGTAAAGGGTATTAATTTTTTTAAATAAAATAGAAACTCATTATATGAGTATGATGAATTTGATAGTAGTGAAGATGTATTTAATGTAAATACTTCCTAGGAATGAGATAATTAAAAACTTATTATTTCTAAGGTAAGTAATGATAATTTCACTAGTGATGAAAGAAATAGTTCTAGAAGTAAAAAAGAAGATACAACGATAGAATTTATGTTATAAATAGAACTCAAAGTGTGTATCTCAATGATATATAATATAGAGAAGGAAATAAAAATATTAAATAAGGAAAATCAATATTCTAGCAGTAATGAATATGTTCTTATTAAAGAAAAATGAAAACTACTAAGAGGCATTAATTATTTTAAGAGAGTACTTGATGATGATAAGACCTAAAAAATAAATATGTAAGAAATATTTAATTTAAAAAAAAGGATATTGATTTCATTCAATAAAAGTTGACGGAGGCTAAAAAGTAAGTGAACAATTTCATATTCAACTTAAAAATTATATGTTAGAAGCTAGATAAATATATAAAGAAACAGTTATTGAGAAAGTTTCAAAGAGTGATGAGAAACCTTTTTACGAGAAAATATAATGTAAAAATGGTGTAAAATATCTGAAAAAATCTATTAGAGACCTTAATTAGAGGAATAAAGTGAAGAAGACCATGTTTTTGGAAAAATCAAGTGAATCTCAAAAATCTTGAAATTCTGGGAGCTCTAAATTTAAGTCAAAAACTATGAAAAATTGTAAATATCAAAGGGATGGAAAGAATAATTCATTTAATATTAAGTTTTTTGGAGTCTATAATAAATTTTATCTAAAAAATTAAATTGTGATTGGTTACTCAAAGAAAGAAGGAATACATATTTCATTATTTAGACAGTTGTATGGTTATTGAATAAAGTATTATTTCTATGGATATTGTTGGAATTATGGAGGCTTAAAACACTTGGAATCAATGTTTTGGTCTATTATAAACATTTCTATGAGACTAGGAGGATTGGGAGGTTGTGTTTAAAGGGGGGTAAACCCTCTTAAAAGAGTAAATGTTAGAAATAGATTGATAATAATGGATAGAAATTAGTTAAAATATTTTAAATTTTTAAGGAAGTTAGTAAAATATTTGATAAGGAAGGTAACCATAAAAATCAACACATCATCATTACTTCATCATAGTAGAGTATAAGTTACAATAATCAAAATCCTCAAAAGATAAAGTGTACAGGTGAAAAGATATATTTGGTTGTTGAAGTGGAAATAAAAGCATAAAAAGTGGATAATACCTTGATTATGGATAGTGGCTGTTATTATCATATGATAGAGGATTTAAAACTCTTTAAATATATTGAAAATTACATCAAGTCTTAGTGACCTTTGGGAATGATGTGACACTAAAAAATAAAATGTGATGGGCCACCTATTATTGAGAGAGATTAATTGAAATCCAATAATACTTTATTTGTTGAAGGGATTAAACACAATAGGATCAATGTGTCTCATTTATATGATATAAGAAATGAAGAAAATTTTGAAGAGGAAATTTTTTTGGTGAAGATCTTGAAATATGGATGTATTTTTACAATAGTACAATTAATACATGGTAAGTTGTTTCAGGTTGGTAATACTGAAAATTATTGTTATTTAAGCCTAAAAGAAGAAAATATTTTGTAGCATCAAATAATTAGTCATTCAGGAAAAAATATCAGTAAAATTAATAGTTAAGATACCATTTTTGTTGTTATTAAGTTGAATATATTATGAAATTGGGTATGATTTATATTTAATAAAGAAAAGATTGTGAATTATCTACATAAGAAGGCAGATATTCAATATACTCATCCTTTGGAGATTATCCACTCATAAATTTGTGGGAAAATTAGGAAGAAATGAGAAATTGGAGAAAAGTATTTTATTTCCTTCATTTATTATTTTACTTTAATTACTTGTGTCATGTCTATGATACAAAAATCTTGGGCTCTTAAAATGATCAAAAGTTTCTGAAGTAGTGAAAAAAGAGTGTGGTTTATCCTTAAAGAAGATCTAGACATATGATGGTTCTAATATAAAAGTGAAAGATTTGATGATTATCATGTGAAGTATGGTTTTAACCATGAATTAAACGTACCATATATGCTATAATAAAATAGTGTGTCTAAATTAAAAAATAAAATTCTAGTGGAGATGGCTTGAAATATGTTGATAGTGAATGACACATATTGATATTTTCTGAGATAAGATATTAGTGTAGTGGTTCACATTCAAAATCATTTATTTTAAATGATAAACTTATATATTTCCACATATGATATGTATTAAAAAAATATCCATGTTTTAAGTACCTTAGAGTGTTTTCACCTGTTGTATTATCAAAGTCAATGGTGTAAATATGAGGAAGGTTGAACAGAGAAGTGTTGATGGAATCTTCATTGGTTACCCACTAAATGGGAGAGGGTACCATTGTTAAAAATTATTAGGGATAATTTTTTATTATTATAATGTGAATTTGTTTGAACATATAAAGAAATAATGCATACTTTAAGAAGAAAGTTCCATAAATAATGATGAAGCTAGGTTTATTAAACAACAAAAATAAATTTTTAAAGATGATTAATATTCAGAAGATGTGTATATTATAAAATAGGATACAGACATTTCAAGTGATTAAGAAAAACAAATTTTACACCATAAAATAATGGGAAAGGAATCACACGTCCAAAACATCATTAGAGATCAAGGACAATAGGTTCAAATAAGAAGAACTATGATGAAATTAACAAAAACCACAATTTTGTCTTAATTTTAATAAATATATGTTCAATAATCTTTAAAGAATAAATAGGGGATTAATGATATGAATAAATAATTGTATTATATAAGGAATAAGGAAACATTGAAGTTGGTTTCCAAGTTAGAAAACAAAAATTTATAGGAACTAAAAGGGTATTCTGGAATAAGATAAATGAAAAGGGAAAAATTTTGTGAAACAAGGAAATAATTGGGTGTAAAGTCTATTCTCAAGTAGAATGAATTGATTTTTATGTGAACCTTACACTAGTGTTAAGAATATAAACCATCATAATATTTATTACTATTTTTTCACAAAATTAATATAAGACATTCTAAATAGTTGTATTGTCCATCTTCATCAATGAAAACTTATAAGAAGAGGTTTATATTTAAAAAAATGTGTATATTATTTCTTGGTTAATAATTTAATTATGTTTATAGGTTAAGGGAGTAATTACATGGATTAAAAAAATACCCAAGATACTGGTATTCCAAGTAAGTTTCCTACTTTAAGAAGCTAAATTTTAAAAGGAGAAGAGTAAAAAACAACAAGTACATAAAAATGGAAAATATGTATCTCTCATTATTATTGTTTATGGATATGATATTATATTTTCTAAAAATAAAAAAAGGATTTTTTGAATAATTTTATTTATAAATGAAGAAGTTATTTGATATTTCCTTGTTTTGTGAGTTGAGATATTTTTTGGGTTTACAAATTTATCAAGAGAAAGATCACATATTTCTTTATCAATAGAAATATTATCTAGAGATTATAAATATGTTTAGCATAGATGATTCAATGATATTATCTAATCCCATTTAAGTTGGATTTTTTCAAAGATGTAAAAGGAAAGTAATTACATCAAAGATTATTTTGATGGCATATTGGAAGTCTTTTATACATGAATTTTTCAAGGATAGATGTTATCCATATTGTTACAATTTTTTATAGGTATCGAAGTACACAAAAAAAGTATCATTTCATGTCTGGAAATAGGGTTCTAAAGTATATTAAATTCATAATATTATTTTACATGAAATATTCTAGAAACAAATAGCTTGATATATTTTGTTATATAGATGCATATTGGCAAAAAATGTTGATGATAAAAGGTCTATAATCAAAGGAGTTTTCTTCCTTAGTAATAGGTATGTTTTTTAACACAAATAAGTGAAGTTATTTCAAATTTAGAACTAATATAGATGAGTATATAGATTCAACTCAATACAAAACTCAATTGATGTGGATGAGAACTCAATTGGAAGATCTCAAGGTTAAAGTGAAAATTCTACTACTTACTGGATGCGATAATTAAAGTTAAATTATTTTATCAATAAATCTGGTTTAGCATTCAAGATCAAATCACATTAATATAAATGATCACTTTATGAAATATCTTTCGGATGGAAGTAAGTTAATGATGTAATTTTTCACCATCAGGATAAAGTGTCTAATATTTTCACTAAACCATTTCCAAAGGATTATTTTCAAAGTTTGAGGTTGATTATTAGAAATCAACCCCATTACTCTCAAGGATATGGAATGGTAAATTCATTCCACTACCTCATATTGTTCTTTGTATTCTTGTTTTAGGAGGGGGTATAAATAAATTAAGGTTATTCCATTTTGTATTTATAAATGGTGTTTACAAAGGGAGAGTAAATTATTTTGGAGATAATCCATTGATATGTGATTTACCTATGGTATAAATATCTCTTATTTAGTTGGATAATGTATATATAGGTATTAATTAAAAGGGGAAATATGTTAAGGACAACATGTGGTGTGTGTGGGTCATTATGAACTATTTTAATAGTTTTGATGAGAAAATGTGTAGGAATATTGAATGTTTATAAGTTTTAATTAGATTTTTTAGTAAGGATAGATTTTTTGAGTTGAATAAGTATTGATTAAAAAGTAATATATAAATTATATTTATAGTAGTTTAACATATGATAAAATATATTGTTTTCATTTTAATAAAGTATGAAGAGGATCAAAGGCTATAGAGGTATGGATGCATCTCACTATCTTATAGAAAAATTATATTAATATTAAATTTTATTATTTCCTACACCAAGTTAAATAAATTAGGATAATAACTATTGAATTATGACACATTTATAAGTGTTTTGAGTTTGAAAGTTATTTATGTTATTTGGTTTCCAACAAAATCTAAAGGGGGATATTATTGATCCCAATAGGTGTTTAGGAGTTGTTATGTATTTAGGGAGTTTGTTGAGACAATAATTTTCCCTTAATATTTGGAATTTTTATAGATAAATTATAATAGTCTATACCTAACTATTCGGTGATTACATGTCTTAAGTAAAATATTTCATTACTATTCATTCCTAAGACCTTTGAGTTTAGAGTTTTATATAATTATGGAAAAACATTAACTAAAAAAACCCATGTTATTTGTATCAACTATAAAATTTACCAATAAATAAGAAAATAATTAACCCATAATGAGTCTTAAACATCTCCAAAAAATTCTCCACATAAGTAACTATTCTATATATTTCACACTTTTCCTATCTTCATAACTTGGGGAATCAAAACATAAAAAATGGGTGAGATCAGACTCTCAGTAAGGGAAAACATATCATATGATGGAGACATAAATATCATAATAAAATATTAAAAGACCTTAAATGATAATCATAATTTTTTTAGAAACATAGGATCATATAAATATTATTAAGAAATCATAAAAGATATTTCATGGCTCAAAACACATCTCTATAATCTTAATACATGTGAGCATGAAATAAAATAAATAGCAATTTAAAAATAAGATATAATCCTGATTTTTTTTTATGGAAATGAAATTCCTCTTTAAATTTTTTTATAGATCTGTAAACAACATGGAAATGTGGAACAACCATAGGAATAGGAAAACATGTGTGATAAAACACATTATGGACATACTTATGTGAACCAACTCATTATATCCACACCAAAAATGCGAGAAAACCCATCATTCCCACACATGTGTGAAAAACTCATTATATCGATGAATAAATATCTCATTAGATATAAGATTAAACCAATGAATTTGAGGCTTATTTAGGACCCCACCCTTAATCATACATATATATGTGTTTTCCACTTAAATCCATTCATAAACATATGCCCCCACCTTTCATCTCAAGGGATTCAAATTTGATATAAGGAATACCTTACTTTTTTCCCTACTTAGTCAAATTCTCTCTAAGATCCTATATAAAAAACATAAATATCATAATAAATAATTTCAAGAACATATTAATACCTGTTGGTCATAGTGGAATCTCAAGAGGGGGGGGGGGGTGAATTGAGTTCCTACTTAAACTTTCTGTTTAAAACTTGTTTTATAATGATCCCCTAATTTTAAAATGACCCAGTTAATTAAGGCAGTGGAGATGTAAATGTCTAGTTGGACAAAAAGTTTCTCAAAGGGCGTTTAGTCCTTAGTTGAATTGGTGTAAAACACTTCTTCAGCTTTTGAAACAAGATTACTAATTAAACATAAAAACACACTAACCAAAACTAACTATCAAAATGAATGAAAAATAGTTTTATGTTTTATTAATTATAAGCAGTGGAAAATATATAAAATAGAGTATAAAAAAATATAGTTCATAGTAAAGTAAAACAAGAGGTTCAGTCTCAAGCTGAGACTTAATCCTCTCCACTTGGCGATCACCTACCACTAACCAGTTTATGTTAACAATAAACTTGATACACAGCCTGTATCGGGCTTTACAATAGTTTTCAAAAACTGTCTAGGGTTCACACCCTCTTATACAGTTATTCATGGGAAAAAAATAGTACAGACCACACATGGTATCTTCCATAATTATATGTGGAAAAAAAAATAGTAGGTGAAGTTTGATGTGAGGATATTCAGTATCCTCTAGTTCAAGAACATGAGACAATGTGTGTAACAGAAAAAAACACACACTTCTCAAAAATGTAAAATGAAATAATACAAAAGATCTAAGATTATAATATTGAGTTTAGAAATATCCATGTGTTTGTAGTTTAGATCTTGAATCCTTGGAGGGAATAATTTGATGTTTGAGTCTTCATTTGGAAGTTGTATCCAAAATAGAGTGTCACAACTCCAGGTTCAAGCTTTGAGTGTGCCTCTGGTGTTGATCAAGAGTTGATGAAGCACATAAGGCATCTTTGAAATTATTCTCCTGAAATGATCTTCTTAATCTTCTTGGATTCTTATTGTAAGCATCGAATGGTTCTACTTTGATGCAGCAAGTAAGATATTTTCATGTACAGACTTTCTTCACCACTACTCATCACATGCAACTTTATCTTCCTCAGTCTTACCTTTTATACATGAGGACCGACAATAGGAATGAGTAAATCACGTGTAGTCTTTCTCGTACCTCATACTTTCCCCAGATACAGTTTCCTGAAATGTCTACAATCAACATTAATTAATGTCATAAGAATTTAATTTATAAAAATAACCGTTAAAATAATATTAAGAATTTTGAAAAAGTATGGAAGAGTAAACATCGATAGACTGGTAACGGTAGCCTTCTCATTGGAAGGCTTCAATAGCAGGTGCACATCGACAACCTCTAACTATAACCTTCCATCAGTAACTTTCCATCAGTAACCTTTAGTGATAACCTTCAATATTAGGCTTGCATCGGTGACCTTTTCATCAGTGACCTTGCATCGGTAACCTTTTCATCGGTGAACTTGTATCAGTGTCCTTGCATCAGGGACCTTTGAATCGGTGAAATTTGCATCAATGACCTTTGCATCAATAACCTTTTCATCAGTGAACTTGCATCGGTGACCTTTCATCGGCGACCTTGAATCGGGGACCTTGCAATAGTGACCTTTGTATCTAGGACCTTGCATCATTGACGTTTGCATCTAGATAAATTCTGCACTGTAAGATTAAACCAAAAAGCAGTGAGATTAAAAGTATATGAATATTAATTGATAGAGACAAGGAACATTAATGAAACATTATTAACATAGAATGAAAATATGATTATCACATAAATGAATCATTATTTGGGATTATCAAAATAGGTGAGTCCAACAATCTCCCCCTTTTTGATGAAAAAAATTATATCATTTAATTTTTAGGTTTAAGTTGTTTTGAATAAAGGTTAAAAACATATGCTAATTTCATTAGTGGTGTTAGTATACACACATTTTTAAATCATTAAAACTAAATTGAATCCATAACATATATAAATTTATTATAGACAATTGAGACACTAAACACTTCTCCCCTTTATGATTAACAAAAAGCATACATAACAAAAATAGATAAAAGAGAGTTTTTATATGAATAAAACAGTAATACAATATACAAAATGGAATACACCAATCCCTATCATTTAAGATAGTCTATGCTCAATCCACATCAGATATTTACATTGGAGCTTTGTCTTTAGAAGCTGAGGAGGAAGGTTCTGAAGGTGGAGGGATAGGATGAGGTATGGTATTTAGCAGTGTAGGAGGAGAAACTACTAAGGCATCAGTAGAAATACAATGAGTATATCTCTGAGGAATCATTGGGGTGAAACTGATGATGGACTAAGTAGGAGTCATCAAAGGAGCAGTACTGGTGGAACCTGAAGTAGTAGAGGAAGCAGGCAAAGCAGGAGGAACAATGATGGGTGTGCAGTCCACATGGAGGAAGGGTAACAAAAGATTCCTGAAGTCCATAATGATGTTTCCCCTTCTTTCCATAGCTGAGATGAAATAATATTTTTTTTCCATAAATCTCTCCAAGGCAGGAGTCAGCTCTCTAAGCTTGCTCACTTGATCCTTAAATTCCTGAGTAATAGGAGGGAATCTCAAATTTTCCAAAAGAAGCTTAATGTGACGATCCATATGATGCTTAGTGTATACCCATTTGAAATAGAAGTAAACATGATCTTTTATGGCCTTATGATATTGAGAATCTTACCTTAAATAATCTCCCACAAGCTTATGAATTTCCCTGGTAATGGAAATGACTTGAGTCACATATTGAGGGTCCTAGGTACTGGCACTAGATAATCTTTATACTTCTTCTCTAACAAAAAATATGAAATCCTCTATATCAATTGGAGGATAGGCTGAAGTGGAAGAAGATGCACCTAGAGGTTCTAGAGAGAAATCCACTACCTCTTTAAAGAATTTATTCAGCCCACAGATCCTCCTTTTCACATCACCAACTTGGCCAATCACATGTTTTTCCATAGACTCTTTGAAGTCCTCAAACACAGTTACCAACTGCTGAACCAAACTCTTGATATATCTGAGGTCTCTATCCACTTGAAACCTTGAATACATATATGAGTCCAAGCTTGTAATTGACTGTTTTATACTTTCCATAGATTCTGTCAAGGTTTTCATTTGACTTTAGTATCCATTCACTTCATGAAACTAACTGGAGTGAAAGGAGGAGATCACCCTTTCTAAGGAAGATTCTACAATCTCCTCATTGAGACCCACTGATCTCTCTATGATATATGATCTCTCATCAATGTTCCTCTTCAAATCTGACTTCAATGATTCCAAATCATCTTTCTTCATATAGTCTCGACGTAAAAGAACCACTGGGTGCACAATAGTGGTTTATGAAATAGTAGGAATTGGAGGACTTCTGATAGGATGGTCATCTTTAAAATCTCCAAAATCTAAGCCTAAGACCACAAATCCAAGAGCTTCTGTCTAGTACTCTATTCCATGAGCAACAATAACTGATCTTGTAGCAACATTTTCCTCCCCCTCAAGTGGAGAATTCCTCTGATCAACCACATTTATCTATTCCATAACTCTTTGATCAATAACATCAATAGGAGAGCCCACTAGCTCTTCTTATACTAACTACTCAACTATTGCCATTTCAACTCCAACTTCAATCAAAACAACAACTTCTTCATCTCCACTTTCTACTCTTTCTATATTTTCTATAAGAGGACTAAGACTTAGACATTCCTCTTCACTTTTAGAAGCAGCTGTATCAAATTCATCATGACTTGAATCAGTGTTCTCATCCTCATTCAAGGTTTATGTAATATCTCTTAAGACATGGTCTGCCCCTTATTCTTTACTCATCTCCTCATCAACACTGTCCCTTAGGACAGTCTCCCTTCTAGGAAACCTCTTTGGTGGACTGGGCACACTAAAGGATACAATACTAGCACAAAGATTTGAAGGAAGGTCCGGATTACTCATGTCATGTATAGGAGAATCCTCCCTTTATTTCACAACAGCAGATTCTTCATCATCAGAATATGCAGGCTCTTCTTCATAAGGCTTAAGACCAGGGTCTCTGTTTTTTAGGCCTAGTAGGATAAGCAACAGGGTTAAACTATTCATATACCTTAGCCTTATCATTCACCCATCTCCTCAGCCATGGATTCCAGTTGATCTTCATCATCTTGAAAATCACTTTGGTGATGCAATGGTTATCCCTCACAACAACAGTTTCCTCCTTATCTCAAACAACTCCTTTCACTTTCAACATAAGGGATATCAACTTAGCATAAAATAGGGTATTGTATTTGGAACTGGGATTTTTCATATCTTCTAGTTAAATCACCAATAGACTACATAAGTTGATCTTCTATTCATGCTTTAACAGATATAAGAGAGAAGCATCCTAAAACTTTAAAGTTTCAAATTCCCCTCTCTTGGGACTTAAAACATGCTGGATAAACTTGAACATTAGCTTATCTTCTCCTACCATTTCAGTAGAAATTAATTTCATAGGAATCCCATTCCCTATTAGTTTGGCTAAGGATTCTTCATAAAAAAAATACTCAGTAGATGGAAGCACCACTCCTGAGTAGTAATCACAAATCCCTTCACGTGGAACCCTTAAGCAGTCCACCCACTCAGTAGAGGAGAAACTCACACTTACTCTATATACTCTGGAAGACATCCGGTTCTCATTCTCAAACTGCTCAAATCTTAGATATTCATAAAACTCCTTCACAATATTTGGATAATAAGGTCCATTATTGTTTTCAAATAACTCAACCCAACCTTGAGATTCAAGTGCCTTCAACACTAAATACTGACTCGTCAGTAACCATTCCGAGCTAAGATCCTTCTCAATCACTATTTTCCTCTTCGATAAATGCGGGTTAAGCACCTTTTACACTATATGGATTCTACTACTGGACTCATATCTAGGTCTCTTAGGATCTGACATGTCTCCTTCATCAACATCCAATGGCCTTTTCTCTCTTGCCATCAATCTAGAGTGGTTCGAGGTTTCAGTAGAGGTTTAGGTTTAGGATTAGGGGAAAAAAGGTTCAAGAGAGGGTTTTATGTGGATTGAAATTTGGTCAGTGTTTTATTTTTATCATTTAAGGATTGAGAAAAAAAAATGGGAGAGAATAGAAAAGAAAAAAAATGAAGAAAACTAAAAACATTTCAGATTCCAGCAGAAAACACAAATAACGCAAAGACCCAGACTCAAGTTGACTATTGGTAAGGAATCATCAGTAAGGTCCTAACAGTGAGGTCCTATCGTTAAGGTCCTATCGGTAAGGTCCTATCAGTGAGGTTCAACGGTGAGGTCCAATGATGAGGTCCAACAGTTTAACAGTTTATCATACCTAACTCATTTTTGATGTAATTTAACCTCTCAGAATTCAAAGGCTTTATGAATATATCATCCAATTGATGTTCAGTATCAATGAATTCAAGAGTGAAGTCACTTTTTTGATAATGATCTCTCAATAAGTGATGTCTCACATCAATATACTTTGTCCTAGCATGAGATACTAGATTTTTAGAAATGTTAGTAGCACCTGTATTATCACAATTTATAGAGACATGTTTTAATTGATATCCATATTCTAGTAAAGTGTGTTTCATCCATAGAATTTGAGCACAAAAACTACCAGCAGCTATATATTCAGCTTCGGCAATAGATAATGCAAAAGGATTATGTTTTTTATTACACCATGATATTAGTGACTTGCCCAAAATGTGATATGTTCCATAGGTTCTCTTTCTATCTAACTTGCAACCAGAAAAATCAACATCCGAATAACTTATTAAATCAAAATATTATCCTCTTGGATAAAATAGTCCAAGGTTTTTATTATATTTAAGATATTTAAAAATAATTTTAATAGCAGTTAAATGAGGCTCTTTGGGATTGGATTGAAAATGATCACACATGCATACACTGAACATAATATCAGGTCGGCTAGCAGTAAGATTGAGAAGACTCCCAATCGTACCTCTATAATTGGTTTGATATACTAGTTTACAAATTTCATCCCCATCCAACTAACAGGTGGTACTCATAGGCGTGTCACTGCCTTTGTTTCCATCCAAACCAAAGTTTTTTAAAAGATATTTGGTATATTTACTTTGATTTAAAACAATACCATTTTTATTTTGAAAAAAATTTGAAATCTAAGGGAGAATTTAAGTTCCCCCATTAAACTCATTTCAAATTCATCTTGCATCATCCTTGAAAAATCAATACATAAATAATTTTTCGAATATCCAAAAATAATATCATCCACATAAATTTTTACTATTAAAACATCTTTTAAAATCCTTTTAATAAAAAGAGTAGGATCCTCTATTCCTTTAGAAATACTTTTTGAAATAAGAAAAGAACTAAGTCTATCATACCATGCTCTTAGAGCTTTTTTTAGACCATATAAGGCATTAGAATGTTTTAAAACATGATTTAAAAAATGGGGATTTGTAAAACCAGGGGGTTGTTCAACAAATACATTTTCAACTATGTACCCATTTAGAAATAAACTTTTGACATCCATTTGATAAATTTTGATGTTCAAATGAGCTGCATAAGCAAGTAGTATCCTAATTTCTTCTATTCTAGCTTCAGAAGAAAAGATCTCCTCATAGTATATTCCTTATTCTAGACTATATCCTTGTACAACTAGTCTAGCCTTGTTTCTAACAATGTTTCCAGATTCATAAACTTTATTTATAAACACCCATTTAGTTCCTTTGGTCAAAGTGTCTTTAGGTCTATCTACTAATTCCCAAAATTTGTTTCTTTCAAACGGATTCAATTCTTCTTGCATAGAGATCACCCAAAATTAATTAATGATTGCATCATTAATATTTTTGGGTTCAATCTATGAAAGAAAAGCTTGATGTTTAACCTAGTTTCTCAAAAAATATCTAGTTTGTGCCCCTCTATTTAGATAACCTACTATAACATCTAAATGATGATTCTTGAGAGTTCTAATAACTCTAGAAAGAGTTGAAATAGACTCCTCATGATTATCTATAGGTTCAGATTCACCAGGATCAAATTCTAGAAAATTTCCAGAACTGGTTTTTTTCACAGGGATATTACTGTCTTTATCATTAAGATCCAGAATTGACATATCTTACTCTAGATGTTCAAGAGTGGTTTTGGGTTCATGTGGATCAGTCTCATAAAATTTGATATGAACTAATTCTTCCACACATTTGGTTCTCTTATTTAATACTCTATAAGCTCTACTATAGATTGAGTAACCTAGGAAAATTCCTTCATCACTCTTAGAGGAAAACTTGTCAAGATTGTCCTTAGTGTTAAGGATAAAAACTTTGGAACAAAAAACTCTGATGTAATTAACCTTAGGCTTCCTATTATTCCAGATCTCATAAGGGGTCTTCTTAAAAATTGGTCTAATTAACACTCTATTGATAATGTAACAAGTTGTATTAACAGCTTCTGCCCAAAAATAGATAGGTAGATTATAATCATTAAGCATAGTTTGGGAAATCTCTTGAAGTTTCATATTTCTTCTTTCTACAACTCTATATTGTTGAGGTGTTTTAGGAGAAGAGAAATTGTGAGTATAGCCATTTTGTGAGTAAAAATATTCAAAGTCCATATTTTCAAACTCATGGCCATGATCACTTCTCAAGGTCTTAATTCTAAGTCCACTAACATTTTATACAGACTTGGAATATTTAATAAAGTAAGATCATGCTTCACTTTTGTGAGCTTGAAATTATACCCATTTATATCTAGAAAAATCATATACAAGAACATAAACATAGTGCTTCCCATTTAAACTTGAAACTATAGATAGTCTAAAAAAGTCTATGTGAACCAACTCAAGCAGTTGAGAAGTAAAAACATATTTCTTTGGTTTGAAAGAATCTTTGTGTTGTTTTCCCTTTTGATAAGGATTAAACACTTTGGTAAGAGGAAATTCTAATTTAGGTAAGTCTCTAACTAAAAATTTCCTAGTTAGTTTCCTAAGTGAGTGCACATTGTAGTGTCCTAATCTTCTATGCCATAACCAGGATTCCTTATGAAAAGAATTTAAACAAGAAACATTTTGCTTGGATAAAGTGTTTAAATAAAAAAACATATACATTTTAATTTCTAAGTGAAATAAATATTAAATCGTTTTTAGAGTTAAAAAAATTGCACACATCATTTTCAAATTTAACATTGAATCCATCATCACAAAACTGATAGATTCTTAGAAAATTGTATTTTAACTCATCAACAAAAAATAATTTTGAAATTAATACAGTATGAGGGTTACCAATCTGGCCTAAGATAACGATATTCCCTTTAGCATTATCATAGAATGTGAAATGTCCACCATCAACTTTAATTAGGCTCTTAAAGCATGAGTAGTATCCTATCATGTGTCTTGAAAAGCCACTATCCCAGTACCATAGAGTTTTACAGGAGCTCTTCAGACAATTTTCCTGAAAAACAAATTAAGTGTAGGGTAACTTTGGTAACTATATTTTCTTGGGTCTAGAGAGGCTAGAAATTAAAACTTTGGGAGCCCATGATTATCTCACAGGTTTCTTATAATAAATAGATATGTTTTGAGACATGAACACTCTGTTTGGTCCTTTATAGAATTTTTTTTAAAAATATGGTCCAGAACATCAACTAGTTGTGAATTTTCTAGACTTTGGAACAAATTTAGTTTTAATAATCCTTCTCTGTCCGGGTTGATATCCTATACCAATTTTGTATTTTGGTGCTATCTGTTTTCCTAGAAACTGAGTTAGGGTATATCTACCAGCAGTAAACTTTTCCAAAACCCTTTTCAATTGCACATTTGATAGTTTAATTTTGGTATTTTATTTTAACAACTGAGCACATTTTTCTTTCTCAATATCCAGACCGGACTTAATATTATCATGTAAAGCATGTTGTCTTTTCAATAGTTTATAATTATCCTTGAGTTCATTAAAGGTTTCCTCAAGAATTATATAGTATTCAAATAGTTCATCCTTAGTTATATTTTCATCATTGTTTTATTCACTTTCATTCCCTGAATAGTAATTATTATGTAGAGGAGAATTGGGTGTTACCTCAGATATTTCTGTCATGAAACACATATTTTCACGTTTGTTCTTGTCACTATTAGAAGTGTTAGATCCACTTAAGATATCTTATGAGGCACTACAAGTAGCTTTTATAGCCATTTTATAACCCTTTCCCTTGTCTTTATACTTCTTTTTAAATTTAAGTTTGGGGAAATCAGCCTTCACATGGCCTTTTCATTTACACTCATAGAAAACTATCTCATTTGTATTGTCATTACATTTACTATAATTTTTACACTTTCTTTTTTTTATCAAAATTTCCTTTATAGTTTGTCTTTATAAAGAACTTCTTCTTCAGGTAGAACTTCCTGAACCTTATAGAAATATGATCCATCTCATTATCACTATCAGACTCAGAGTCTTCACTGGGGGAAGTGTATGTAGAATCTTGATCTTTTTCTTTATCCTTGTTCTTTGAGGTAGAAGTCTTGAATTCTATAGACTTATTTATTGGTTCTTCATATACTTATTGATTTACCTTAAGCTGTTATTTTTTACATCATAAGATTTACAATTAACTCTTTCACTGGAAACTTGCCTATGTCACAAGTTTCTCTAATGTAAACAGAAGTTTCTCTCCATCTGTTAGGTACTAATCGAAGTAATCTCATTATCTGGTCCTTGTTGTCCACTGGTTTCCCAAGTAGACTCATGGTATTCACTATTTCATTGAACATGAGATACATTTCAGATATAAGTTCATCAGGATTCATCTTAAAATTATCATATTTAATAGTATAAGTATTTAATCTCATTTATTTAACATTGGTCGTTCCCACATGGGAAAAAGCTAGAGTATCCCAAATTTCATAAACAGTTTTGGAAGAAGATATTCTATTTAATTCTTAATCACTTATAGAACAATAAAAAGCATTCATTACTTTATAGTCATTGTTATATGTTTCTTTAGTAAACTGAGACCATGTGTCCCTACCAGCAGTAGGCAATACATGTTGTTCTTCAATTGTGTCCCAGATTTTAGGACATATGCTTTCTAGATACATTCTCATTTTTAATTTCCAATGACCATAGTTATTTCTATTAAAGAAAGGTGGACTATTAGTAGCAACACCCTTAACTCTGTAATCCATTGTTAGCTAGAATTTTAAAGAACTGGAAATTTAGATATTACAGAAATTTTAAGATATTTAAGATACAACTAAAATCACAGTTAAAAATAATTTGACAACATGCACAATAACTAAAATATTAGCAATAAAAACAACCTCTGATACCAAATGTTTGTCATAGTGGAATATCAAGAGGGGGGGGGGGGGTGAACTGAGTTTCTAATTAAAATTTCTATTTAAAACTTGTTTTATAAAGATCCACCAATTTTAAAACGGCCCAGTTAATTAAGGCAGTGGAGATATAAATGTCTAGTTGGTCAACATGATTCTCAAAGGGTTATTAGTCCTCAGTTGAATTGGTGTAAAACACTTCTTCAACTTTTGAAACAAGTTTACTGAATTAAACATAAACACACGCTAACCAAAACTAACTATCAAAGTGAATGAAAAACATTTTTATGTTTTATCAATTATAAGTAGCAGTAAATAGATAAAACAGAGTATAACAAAATATAGTGCACAGTAAAGTAAAACAAGAGGTTCAGTCTCAAGCTGAGACTTAATCCTCTCGACTTGGTGATCACCTGCCACCAAGAAGTTTATGTTAACAATAAACTTGATAAACATCTTGTATCGGGATTTACAACAGTTTTCACAAACTTTCCAGGGTTCACACCCTATTCCATAGTTCTTCATGGAAAAAACAAATAGTACAGACCACACACAGTTACTTCCACAGTTATATGTGGGAAAAACAAACAGTAGGTTAAGTATGATGTGAGTATATTCAATATCCTCGAGTTAAAGCATAGAAGAAAGTGTGTGTAACAGACAGACACACACACTTCTCCCAAATTTAAAATGAAAGAACAAAATAGATCTAAGATTATAAGCTTGAGTTTAGAAAGTTATATGTGTTTGCAGTTTATCTCTTGACTCATTGGGGTGAAGAATTTGATGTTTGAGTCTTTATCTAGAAGTTGTCTCCAAAACAGAGTGTCACAACACTAGTATCTAGCTTTGAGTGTGCCTCTGGTGTTGATCAAGGGTTGATGAAGCATAGAAGGCAGCTTTGAAATTATTCTCCCGAAATGATCTTCTTAAGCTTCTTGGATTCTTAGTGTAAGCGTCGAATGGTTCTACTTTGATGTATAAAGTAAGCTCTTTTCATGTACAGATGCACTTCACCACTACTCATCACACACTACTTTATCTTCCTCGGTCTTCCCATTTATACATGAGGTATGAAAATAGGAATGAGTAGATCACATGCGTTCTTTCTCATACCTCATACTATCCATATATATGGTCTCCTAAAATGTCTAAAATCAGCATTAATTAATGTCAGAAGCATTTAATTTATCAAATATTACTATTAGAATAATATTAAGAATTTTGACAAAGTATGGAAGAGTAAGCATTGGTAGACTGATAATAGTATCCTTCACATCGGTAGGATTTAATAGTAGGTTCACATCGATAACCTCCAACTATAACCTTCCATAAGTAACTTTCCATCGGTAACCTTCAACAATAGGTTTTCATCGGCGACCTTGTATCGATAACCTTTTCATTGGTGACCTTGCACCAGTGACCTTGCATCAGTTACCTTTTCATCATTGACCTTTGCATCGGTAACCTTTGAATCGGTGACCTTGAATCGGTGACCTTAAATCAGTGACCTTGCATTAGTGACCTTGAATTGGTGACCTTTGCATCAGTGACCTTGCATCAGTGACCTTGCATCAGTGACCTTTTCATCTAGATAAATTCTTCTCTATAAGCTTAAACCAACCAGCAGTGAGATTAAAAGTATATGAATATTACTTGATAGAGACAAGGAACATTAATGAAACATGATTAACATAGAATGAAAATATTATTATCACATAAATGAAACATGATTTGGGATTATCAAAATAGGTGAGGCCTACAATACCTAATATTATTTATAATTTCCATTTAAATCATCATTTAAGTGTATATTAGTTAATCTTTTCTTATTTTACCACATTGGTTGTTTATAGTTTCGATCATTTTTAGTAGTTTCATAAGAGGGGAATCATTATTAGTTACTCATATAAAGTTAGTGATTCCAATTTAATGAAATCTAATATAATGGATGAATTATAATTATTTATAAAGTATAAATTTATTTTCATGATTACTTTAGTCTTTTTCCTAGAAAATGAAATTGACAATGAACATTTTTGTTGGTTTTCAACCAAAAAAGTTGTTTTATTAATTAATGAGTTAAATATTGATGTATCTTTAAAAAAAATCATTATTTACATATTTATATAATACTATAAAATTAATTATGTTTTCATACTCATTCATGATATAATTTCCTAGCATTTATCAAGTAGGTGTCTAGACTGACCCAAACATAAACAGACCTTGATTATCGATGATTATGAGGTGATTTAGTTTTAATATAATAAAAAATTAGCATAATGATATAATTTAGTGTTAATTATTCTGATATATTATAATTATAAATTAATTATAATATTAAGTAATGGATATGAAAATATTACATAATTTGAATTAATGATTTTCATCTTATTATACTTTTTTAAATGATCCAATTTATGATAATCGTTTGTTGATTATATAATTAATAGGTTATAAAATTTTCATAAAATAACCTTAATGATATAATAAAAATCATATTTATGCTTTAAAATAATTCTCATGACCATCCATATAAGGTGATGATGAAATAAAAAACAAAAATTAATCATCCCATGGAGGCGGTAGTCTACACATACACATGGTTAGGGATTTCATTTTCCATAGAATGGGGAAAATAAGTAATATAGTTTATCATATTATAATATAAAATATATAATAGATATAATAATTATATATTAAATTCCATTTTAGGACCATCCTTGTAAGGAGGTGAATGAAAATTAAAAATGTTGCCTTGTGGAGGCGGTAGTCCGCACAACACACAATTCACATTTTCATTTTTCTTAATGGAAAAGGGGAGGGTGTTTAATGATTATAAAAACATTAAAAAAACATAAAAGTATAATAATGAATTTTTTTTTATAATTTTACTATGTTGAAATGAAATTTTATGAATAATAAAATCACTTATTGAAATAGAAGATTGAAAGAGAAGGTAAGGAACTTAGACCTCAATTTTTGGATTATATCCTTTGAGAAGAAGACTAACCCTTTAAGGGATGGTATTTTTAGAATAAAAAAACCTAGATAATATGTATAAGAGTATTTATGAGATATTTGGGTATATTTTGGGTTGATATTAAGAGGTTTTTTAGGATAATTGGAGAAAGGAGTTCGACTTTTATAAGTGAAAAAATAGTGTCATTTATGTAAATACCCAAAACTTTTCAAAAATGGGAAGTTATTCTCAAGTAAAGTGACTCAAAAATTGATAAAATGAAGTGTATAGAAGATAATGTCAAGTAAGACCTCCACCATTCAAATATAAATTTTTAAAACATTTTAATCCTTTTACCTCTAAGGTTACTCACTTTTACCATTTTAGTTTTCATCATGACAAATAATTTTAACTTAGTTAATTTATCCTTTAAGACCATAAAATGGAATGTTAATTATTATATAATTTTTAACTAATGATTCTTTTTTTTAATTTTTTTGATTCAAATTTTAAAAGTTATAAAAATTAATTTTAAAATACCAGATGTATAATATATTATTTTTTTTTGAAAAATATAACTTAAATACTAAAACGTAAAATATGGACTTTTAAATTAGAAAAAAAAATTTCAAAATTATAAATTAACTTATAAAATACATATTTGGTCTTAGAAAATGTTTTCATAAATTTATAATTCACAATTATATAATAATAATTTCATAAAGTCATGTTATTTGTAAAAATGTTATTTTAAAATATTCACATAAATATTTAAAAAAAAAAATATAAAAAAATTAATTTTAAGATAATATGACCATAATAAATAAAAAAATGATGTTAAGTTTTTCAAATTCACATCCTAAAATTTATAAATTTTATTTTTAACTAAAAACATGAAATGTGGTGAATTTTTTTATAGAAAAATGTTTTTTGGTATATTAACAATATTTTATTTTATAAATTACTAATTAATATAGTGTTAATATATCTTATTTTTATTCAATAAAAAATAAACTTATTTCCTTAATATGAAATCCTAATTTCTAAAAAATATATTTTTTAATCATAAAGTGAATAAAAAAACTTTCCAAAAGTATATATATATATATATATATTCATGAAATATCTATATATATAAATATTTTATTATATTTTTATGTAATCCTAATTTATTTTTAAATAATCCCTTATGATATACATGTATGACCTAAGTATCAGATAAGCTCTGGTTACAGTTTCACATGGAAATTTAGATAACATGGATCACGTACCAATCTTTATGATCATAAACTTCTCCCATATATGGTTTTGCTCAAATATTAATATCTCAAATTTGGATTGGGACTGGTCAAGGTAAAACCCTAGTGAAGTTACCTCCCTTTGAAGTTTAGAAAAATGGGATTCATAATGATGACTTCTAATTTTTCATGCCATTTCTTTTTTACTTTATTTATTTGGTTTGTGATATGGTTACTTCAACTTATACCAGCTAATTTAATAACTAAGTTTTAATGGTCATATATAACATTCAAAATATATAAATGTTTTTATCTTTTTTTATGGTTTTCATGTTAAAGTTTCTATTAAAAAAATATTTATTTATTGATAATATATAGTGAAATATCAGGTCATTATAGAAGGATAATTGGAGGTGTTGGAGTGTACATGGTTAATGTGTTGGATTTTTTTGTCAATAAATAAATCATGTTCAAAATAACATAATGTAAATACTTATATGTGATTTTTTTTTGTTTTAGAGGTTGGTAATTTCTTGAAATTTATTTATAGATAATCAGAAAAGATTTGAAGAAATTATATGATTATTTTATACAGTTATAAATTTTGTAATTAAGGATGAAAAAGACAATGGAATGAAGTTTTCATAAGACTTTGGGAGAATTCATAAGACTACATCTGATCACATATGACTTTAAGTATATGCATAAGTATTTTATTCTACCATAATATTTTTTTATAATATATTAGTTAGAGTGAAATTAATATGACTTTACAATAACACGTAAGACATTTGGTGAGTGTGGAAGACTTCAATGTTTTCCAACAGTGGATATATACACAATATTTTTGGATTCTACATAAAAATTTCATTCAATGGTGAAAGGATTTTTTCATCTCAATTTATAAGGGATGAAGAATTTTTAGCATGCATATGATTTTAATAAGATGTATATGTGTTCAAATTTGAGTGTGAGTCTTTTTTCTTAGTCACACAATACTTATGAGGTGCATATGAATTTTGAATTGGTGACAATTTCAAGAATTATATATAATATAAATATGAGTTGTCTATAATTAATATTTTGAAGAAAATATTATTGAATACAATGATCAATCTATTAATTCAATGTTTTCACATCACAAAATGGGATTTTTCATTTATGTGAAGACAGAAAAAGATACAAAACACGAAGAATAGACTTCCTATGAACCTAAGATGATCATTTTCTGAGTAACCACTCAGTCATGTTGTATCAAATTATACTATATCATAGTGACCTAGAACTATGTTTGAAAAGAAAAATAATAAGTGGGAAGAAGTTAAAAAATATTTGAGGGAAGTTATTCATTTTAATTTGAATTTAAATTTCCAATTATAACATGTTTTTTTACTACTAAAATGTGATATTTTTACTTTATCATGCATGAAAGAAGAAGTGTTCATGAAATATAGAGGATATTTACCTCTATATATTCTTTAGGAATATTTTGAAAGAGAAAGAAGAAGAATAAGGGGTTGTGTGATTTTCACATATAGAAGAGAAGGAACCTATGATAGTATATGTTAAGGAAGAAGATGTGAATTAGTATTGACTTTTTTTAGAAATACAGTTTAGTTGAATGATTTCTTATTGTTTTAAAGAAAATAATTTATCATTATTTTTAGACTCTTAATGTATTAATCATGTTTTAATGATAACAAATATTATTCAACCTAGTTAACTCCTATAAATTATATCCAATCATGTGTATTTATGTTTCAAGTTATCTCATGCTTTATAATGGTTATGATTAATCCATTTGATGCATATTACTGTTTAAATATGAATATAGTTGTTTGCCTAAGTACAAGACACCATGAAGCATGACACGGTAATCCAGACACCGTGAAGCCAGACACCGTGAAGCCAGACACCGTGAAGCCAGACACCGTAAGCCAGACACCATAAGCCAGACACCGTAATCCAAACACAGGGAAGCAAGACACCGTGAAGAAGACACCGTGACACTCAGACACCGTGAAGAAGACACCGTGACACTCAGACACCGTGACACTCAGACACCGTGACACTCAGACACCGTGAACAAGACACAATGACACTCAGACCGTGACACTCAGACATCGTGCGAAGGAGACACCATTTTCATAACATACTGTGACACCGTTTCTTAAACTATTTTGTCATCTTTCAATTTAATGTTTAACGGTCATATTTGATTCTTTTAATGAACTGACATAATTAATGTTTCTTTGTAGACATATTACAAGGTATGAGGTACAAAACACATGGAACTTGTCAGCTAAAACTCATGCATTTGAAGATCAAGAGTGAATAATGCCCAACAACAACATAGCGCGATACGGAACTAAAAAAAACCTGTGATCATGACCGTGGAGAACACACTGCAATATTTTCAAAGAAAGCATTGTCTCATGCATGCAATCCGAATCTGCTAAAAAATATACAAAGTACACTGGAATCCAGAGAACATATTAAAATTATCAACACTCGTGAAGAACACAAGCTGAATTGAGACACTCTATTTTTCAAGACAAAAACCAGAGAAGGAATCAGAAGCATTTATGTTTAATAAAAGGAGTCCAAAGATGTACTTCAAATCACTAGATCATTCTAAACTCATATATACTCAATCCCAGTGATTCTTTTACTTACTTTTTGAGAAGTGTGTGTACTCTGTATATTCCATACACACATTGACTCCCGTGCTAAACTGAAGGATTTTTAAATCCTTACACCAATCTCTTTATACTTTTGTTTACCTATTACAACTGTGTAAGAGGTCCATATGTGGCCCGATTATTATTTTTTTTACCCAAGAAAAATGTGGAAGAGGTCCCTATGTGACCTGGACAGTCTTTGTACTGTTGTTAACCCCAATCCAGTGTGTGGATCAAAGTTTATTTATATAAACTGCTTAGTGGTAGGTGATCCCAAAGTGGAGTGAATTAGGTCTCAGCTTGAGACTGAACCACTTGATTCATATCCGCTGTGCTATTTAAATTTAGTCTTCTCTATTTTACTACTTTATTGCATAATCCAGAAAACTCTAATTGCACTTTGATAGTTAGTCTTAGAAGGAAGTTATAACTAATTTGTCTTAGTATGATAACTTCAAAATTAATATTAATAATACAAATTAAGATTACTGATAATTAATCAACCTTTTAAAAAGTTGTTTCATAAGGAAAACTCTTATAACAATATATCCTTGATTAACTAGGCTGTATCCATTTTTGAGTAAAACCATTTCTTTTAAAATAATATTTTTTGTAACAGAAATTTTTATAGTCCCTCAATTCACCCCTCCCCTCTTGAGTGAACTACTCTGACCAACATTTGGTATCAGAGAATGATTTATTAGGACTCTGTGTAATCTTACTCAACTATGATTGTAGTTTTACTTTAAAGATATGTAAATTTCTGTTAATTCTAAATTTATAGCTCTTTTAAAGTAATTCATTAGTATGAATAATAGATTGGAAGGTGTTGAAACCAATAGAACACCATTATTTAATGGAACCAACTATTCTCAATGGAAAATGAAAATGAAAATGCATCTATATAGTATGATCTTCGAAATTTGGTCATCCATTATAGATGAATACAAAATTCCTTTGACTGATAGAATTACATGGGATGAACCTACCAATCTTTCTTACAATAACAATTGTAAATCCATGAATGCTTTGTACTATTCCTTAGGAGATGAAGAATTTAATAGGATTTATACTTGTAAAAATGCCCATGAAATTTGGGATACCTTGTTTGTCTCACATGAAGGCACATCTAGTGTAAAGGAAATGAGACTTAATAATTATACTATAAAATATGATAATTTTAAAATACAACCTAATGATCCTATTTCTGACATGTATCTCAGGTTCAATGATATTTTCAACACAATGATTTCACTTGGAAGAGAAGTCACTGCCAAAGAACAGATCATGAGAATCCTTAGATGTCTACCTGACAGATGAAGGGGAACCTCTATCTCAATTATAGAATCGTGCAACATCAGCAAGACCTGTAAAAGAAATCATTGGGAAACTTATGATGTATGAGGAAGAGTTGAAAGTCAATAAAGAAGAGGAGGATGAACCAAAGAAAAAATCTGTAGCATTCAAGACCACCTTCTCGAAGCACAAAGACAAAGGGAAACTGGAAGCTTCTGTAGAAAGTTCCACCACTGAAAAATCATCACCTGATAGTGATGAGGAGATGGCTCAACTGGCCAGAAGATTCAAATGATTCTAAAACAAGAAGAAATTTTTCAGAAAGGATACCTTCAAGGGAAAGTATGATCTAAAAGGAAACTAGAAAAAGGACTGGAAAAGAAGTGACAGAACTGATGAAATTGTATGCTACGAATGTAAGTGAAAAGGACATATAAAGGTTGGCTATCCCAATCTCAAGTATAATAAGAAATATGAGGACAAGGATAAGAAATACAAAAATGAAATGGAATTAACTTGGAGTGACTATGAGGATAGTTCAAGTGACTGATAGACATCACATGATGAACAATATAACAAATCCAATATGTGTTTTATGACAAACACATCTGAGGTAACACTGAACTATTTTGTACATAATTCATACTATTCTGAAGAGTAAAGTGACTCTGAAAATATAACTAATGAAGAAATGTTTGAATATTGCAACATGCTTTAAGAGACATGCAATGAATTAAAAGATAAATATAAATCATTGAAGAAACAACATGCTCTCACTGTAAATGTCAAATCTGAACTTGCTATTGAAAAGGAGAAAAATGCTCAACTACTCAAAGAAAACAATGAATTAAAAATGTCTAATGAACAATTAAAAAGTGACTTAGAAAAGTTTACTAATGGGAAAAATATCCTTACCCAAATTCTAGGAAAACAAATTGCCCTAAAATATAATAATGGCATTGGTTATCAACCTGGAAAAAGAAACCTTGGTAGAACAAATTTTGTTTCAAAGTACAGGACATATATTTTTTTCCCAATTCTGGACACAACTCAACTAGTTCAAGTCATGATACATATTCTACTATTTCAATTTTTTGTGGACCAAATACAATTTATTTTTCAAATACTTTACATAATGATTATAGGAAACCTATGAGGCAAATATGGGTTCCTAAAGCACTTATTACTAATGTTACTGGACCCAAACAAGTATGGGTCCCAAAATCTGTCTTTGCATGATCATGTTATAGGAAAACTGCATAAAGAGCTCCTGCAAAAATCTATGGTACTTAGATAGTGGATGTTCAAGGCACATGACAAGAGAATACTCATGCTTCAAGAACCTAATAAAAGTAGATGGAGGACATGCCACATTTGGTGACAATTCAAAAGGGAAGATCACTGGATTAGGCCAGATTGATAACAATGATTTGATTTTAATTTCTAAAGTACTATTTGGTAATGTCTTAAAATATAATCTGCTTAGTATCTCACAATTATGTGATAATGGATATCCTGTTAAATTTGAAAATGATGCCTGTAATGTCTTTAATTCTAAAGATGAATTAGTATTTTCTGCATCAAGGAATGAGAATGTTTATTATGTTAATTTAGATTCCTTAGCCTCTCAAAATGATTTATGCTTAAGTGTATTTCATAAAGAGTCTTGGCTCTGGAATAGGAGACTAAGACACTGTAATGTTCACTCCCTTAGAAAGCTAACTAGAAAAGGGCTAGTTAAAGACTTTCCCAAACACGAGTTTCCATATGACAAAGTATGTAATCCTTGTCAAAATGGAAAAAACAAAAAATCTCTTTCAAAACAAAGAAAGAAGTTTCTACTTATCATCCTCTTGAATTGGTTCACATGGATTTGTTTGGACCATCTAAAGTTTCTAGTTTAAATGGGAAGCACTATGTTTATGTTCTGGTAGATGATTTTTCTAGATATACCTAGACATTCTTCATGGATCAGAAAAGTGAATCCTTATCTTACTTTAATAAGTATGACAAGTCCTTAGAAAAAATTAGTGGCCTTAAAATTAAATCTATAAGAAGTGATCATGACCGTGAGTTTGAAAATCAAGAGTTTGAATCCTTTTGCTCACAAAATGGTTATAGTCACAATTTCTCTTCCCCTAGAACACCTCAGCAGAATGATGTTGTTGAAAGAAAAAATAGAACCCTACAATAAATTTCTAGAACAATTCTTAGTGAATATGGCTTACCTATTTACTTTTGGGATGAAGCTGTTAATACAACATGATACATAATCAATAGATTCTTGATTAGAAAAATTCTCAAAAAGACCCCGTATGAACTCTGGAACAATAGAAAGGCTAAGGTTAATTACTTTAGATTTTTTCTTTACAAAGTCTTTATTTTAAACACTAAGGATAATCTTGAAAAAGTTTCATCCAAAAGTGATGAAGGAATTTTCCTAGGTTACTGAATATTAAGTAAATCTTATAGAGTATTCAATAAGAGAACTAAATGTGTGGAAGAATTTGTTCATATCAAGATTGATGAAATAGATGCACATGAGCCTAGAACCCTCCTAGAAAATTTTGAGGATGATGTATCAAATATGAACATCAACTCAAAAACCTCAAATTCATCTGTGAAAGAATCTGCAAAAACTTACAATTCTGAATATTCTCTACAATCGATTCATAATGAACCTGAATCTATTCATGAACCTGAAATCACTAGTCCCTCTTTTTCTAGAAAGTTTAGAACCCTTAAAAACCATCCCTTAGAAGCTGTTGTAGGAGACTTAGATAAAGGAACACAAAATAGAGATTCTCTTATAAATCATGTTGAACATCAAGCCTTCTTGTCACAACTTGAACCTAAAAACATTGATGATTACATCAACGATGAATTTTGGGTAATGGCTATGCAAGAAGAACTTAATCAGTTTGAAAGAAACAAAGTTTGGAAACTTTTTGAAAGACCCAAGGACACATTCATCACATGTACTAAATGGGTGTTTAGAAATAAGGTAGATGAAGATGGAAATATAGTTAGGAACAAGAATAGATTAGTTGCACAAGGCTATAGTCAAGAAGAAGAAATTGACTATGAGGAGACCTTTTCTCTAGTAGCCAGAATTGAAGCCATCAGAATCCTACTTACTTATGCTGCACATCTGAATTTCAAACTATATCAAATGGATGTTAAGAGTGAATTCTTAAATGGGTAAATAGCTGAGGATGTATTTTTTGAACAACCCCTTTTATTTACAAATACTCATTTTCCCAATCATATTTTCAAACTATCAAAAGATTTATATGGTTTAAAGCAAGCTCTAAGAGCTTGGTATGACATATTGAGTACTTTTCTCATTTCCAAAGGTTTTACAAAAGGAATAGATGATCTTACCCTCTTTATAAAACTAATTTCTAATGATGTTTTAGTCGTTCAGATCTATGTAGATGATATTATTTTTGTATCTTCAAAAAATTCATTATGTATTGATTTTTCCAAAATGATGCAAAACGAATTTGAAATGAGTTTAATGGGAGAACTAAAATTCTTTCTTGCATTTCAAATCTTTCAAAATAATGATGTAAATGTTTTAAATCAAAGTAAATACCCTAGAGATCTTCTAAAACATTTTGGATTGGATAACACTAAAAGTAGTGACACTCCCATGAGTACCACCTGTAAGTTGGATCTTGATGAAGATGGAAAATTTGTTGATCAAATCACATATAGATGAATGATTAGAAGTTTTCTCTACTTAACTTCTAGCCATCCGAACATTATGTTTAGTGTGTGTATGTGTGCTTGTTTTCAAGAAAATCCTAAAGAATCTCATTTAAATGATGTAAAGAGAATTTTCAAATACCTCAAGCATACACCCAATCTAGGATTGTTCTATCCAAAAGGAAAATCATTTGAAATAGTTAGTTATTATGATACTGACTTCGGTGGCTGTATGTTAGATAGAAAGAGAACCTCCGGAACATGTTAACTTTTAGGGAAGTCACTAGTATCATGGTGTAGTAAGAAGAAAAATTCTATTGCATTATCTACTGCAGAAGATGAATACATAGATGTTGGTAGTTGTTGTGCACAAATTTTGTGGATGAAACACACTTTACTAGATTATGGATATCAATTCAGACATGTACCAGTAAATTGTGACAACAAAAGTGCTATTAACATCTCAAAAAACCCCGTTTCACATTCTAGGATAAAACATATTGATGTAAGACATCACTTTTTTGAGATATCATTATCAAAAAGGTGATATCACCTTGGAATTCATTGGTACTGAATATCAACTTGCTGATATATTCACTAAACCATTAAATTCTGAGAGAATAGACTACATCATACATGATATTGGCATGATAAATCTCAAATTGATATCTTACTTGTATTACTGTTTGACATTTTACTATGTTATACTTTACTGTTTCATGATTACGGTTTCTCAGTTACTGTCTCTGATGATTACGGAATCACCATTAGCACTTTGTACTTATGGTCTGACATTTACTGTCTCATTGTAACGTGCACTGAAAAGTTCACTTACTGTGTCACTGTGACAACCACTCACTGTCTCACCATGATGACCACTCACTATCTCACCGTAACGACCATTCACGGTCTCACCATGAAAATTATTTATGATTTTCATTAAACCTGTATCGTAGTAATTTTTATTTCACCTCTTTTACTTTCCCTCATTTTTATTTTTGTGATGATTGGCATTCCCAAATGATAAAACAAAAAGTTTCACTCTGTTCTTCACTCATAATTTCTCTCGTTTCAAACCCTTTCAACCTTGAAACCCCTTCTCTCTCTCTCTCTCTCTATATCTCTCGAACCCTCAGTGGATTCCAAGAATGAAACATCCATCGTCATCCGCACCTGAGAATCACCGCCCGAAGAAGAAGAAAATTGCACCTAAGCTGACACCTGAAGGACCTTTGAATCCAAATCTGGTAAATCAAAGTGTTGTTCCTGAGAAAGAAATTTTCCCCAAATAGATTTTGTCTAGAAAATATCTAGTCTTGAAAGTGTTAAAAGAACAAGGCTGGTTAGAATGGTTCTCAAGGGAGAATAAACCCATCTATCCTAGGATAGTGGCTTAGTTCTACCAGTACGTGCAGTTCTCGTTTGATTTTGGTGAAATTTATGTTGTGAGTAGCTGGGTTAATGGCCAAAGATGATTCTTCTTGTCGAGGTTATGGGTAACATGCCTTAGGATACCTCATGAAGGTATATGTGAGGATTATCAGAGAGAACCTCCTCCTTCAACTGATTTCTTTGATCTTGAAGATGCTATGAAAACCCTAACCGGAAATGGCACCAAAAGAAGGGCCATCGTAGCTGAACATGATGGGGAAAAAGGATGCTATTTAAGTTTATTCAAAATCTAGTTAGTCCAAGAAAAAGTGATTTTGCTGTGTTAAAATATCAATATGGGTTTTTGATTCATCTTATGAAGAATGGACACAAGATTAACATGTGAAAGCACATCATTCACCATATGTGTGAGTTGATGAAGGTTACATCCAAGTCCACCTCTCTGTTCTACTCTCGGCTAATATCAGCCATGCCTGTTGCAAAAGGCATAGTAATACCTAATGAATAAGTGCTTATGGTCTGTGAATACTATCTCTATAAAGTCACTATCAGGAGAATGAAGATAAACCGGAACCCTTGGAAAATGAGTGGGTGGAAAACAATGATAAGGTTTATGAGAAGTTTAATCCTGTGGATTATCTATCACGGTTGAAAGAAATTTCTGATCTTGGTTTGGAACCAGATGAACTTGTTGAGTATTCAGAAGAAACGGAAGAAGAGACTGAAGTACCTCAAAGGGAAGAAGTTATTGTTGAAGAAGAAAGGACTATTGTTCCTCCTGTTGTTCTTGAAGAAGAAGTTCCTACCCCTAGTGAGGATGTCAATATGGAAATCCAACCTAAGGCTGAAAAAGAATCAGTGGTGACAAAATCTGAGCAACAAGACATGAAAGAGCCTATAGTAGAAGAACTTCCTAGTGTGTAAGAAGCAAATCTAGAAGAATTTCCTGGTGTGCAAGAAGCAAATCAAGAAGAACTTCCTGTTATGCAAGAAGCGAATCTGGAAGAAATCCATGTGGAACAATCTGTTCCTAAAATAGTACCCTCTACTGAAGAGAGGATGGATATAGCCTTTCATTTGGCTAGACAAGAAATGAATGAGGAACTTAGAGATGAAACTGTGGATTTAGACCAAGCTCCTGAGTCTCTCAGTCTTGAGAAGGAGGCAACTATTGAGGGGGTGAAAAACCCAAATATTGAGTCTGATGAAGCCTTACATTCAACTAAGTCAAGTCCTGTGGACACTCAGTACACATTTACTAGTTTTAATGATGTGAGTGAGTCTCACCAGGTTACTGAAATTGGGCTTGATCTCTCTTCCCTGTTTCAGTTGAAGTTAGTTTCAAACTTTGCACCTGAGAAGGAACCTGAACCTGAACCTGCCCCTATACCAATTCCTACACCTGAACCCTTATCTGAACAGCTGTCCTTTATCATTAAGGATGATTTGAAGGATTTTTGAGATACTCTCCTATCTGGAGTTGAGATTCTTATGAACTCCCAACCTCATCCTGTGACAAATCTGAGTGAGAGGGATGCCTCACTGTTACTGGAAAAGATCATTTGGAAGATTCAACCTAAGATACTCCATGAGATTCAAGAAGTATGAGTTGAAAATAAGTTCCTCAGTAATAAAGTCCCAACCCTAAGAAGCATGATTGAATACATGCATAAAGAGATACATTCGAGATCAGAGCCTGCTACTGCTCCTCTAGAATCCACTATTTCTCAAATCTCTCGAGATGTTGTGTCTCAGATTCACCCTTATCTATTATCCTTTGATGAAAAGATTGTGGTAAGGCACAAATAAATATTGAAGGAAATGAGATAGCTTGTGGTTAACCTTAATAATCTCACTGATGAGTACACTGGTTGTCTTCAAAAGGTACTAAATCAGATCAAATCTCTGACCACATCCGTCAAAGATTATAATACCTCTGGTCAATCCTTTACACATTCCTTGGATAGTAATTTGCTCAGATCTATATTCAAAGAAGAGATTTAGAATGCTTTTAGTGGCTTTAATGTGGATTTTTCTATGAAGTTGTCCAGAACAGTGATAGAGTGCTTGACCTTGTAGAAATTCACTCCAAGATTGAAAATGATGACCAACAGGAGATTTCTAAGAAAGTAGATTTCTATTTCAACCAAATTTTATCCAAGACTGACATGACCAACCACTTCAAATACCTTGTAGAGAGTCTACGATTTGCTCCTGTGACTCAAGCCTTCAAAACCCAAGTCCAGAAGCTAACCGAGTTTACCCGATTGTTGGAAAAGTTTATGGAAAACAAATATGACTTTGAAAAATACATGAAATATGGTGGAGAGATTATTACTGACTTCATCAAACTTCCGAGACCTTATCTTCATGTACAGAGTACAACAATTGTTGCTCCAGCGGTTGCACCTCTCAAACCTGGGCTGCCTAAATTCAACTCTACCTCAGCCTCAACTACCATGTATGTTGGCAAAGCTCTCAGTCAGATCAGGCCTATGATTCTACATCAGTAACTGCCTCGATCTTCTACTGCTCCTACCTTGGATCCCTTAGTATTTGAAGGCCTCACTTTACCCTCTCTATCTACCATGTCTCTGCCTTCTTCTACATCGACCACTAGCCCTATGGATTCCTCTTCTACTGCTGATAAAGGCAACAAGAAGGCCAATCCCCGAAGAAGACCAATGCTTACTCCTTCTTGATAGGGATGTCTTTATTTTTGCATCTCTTCTTATTTTGTACTAAACTCTATTTACTCTTAATGGAATATGCACTGTTTACCCTCTCTTATTTCCACTTTTTGATAATCCCAAAAGGGGGAGAAGTTTTTATATGTTATTTTCTCTATAGTTACATCTAATTTACACTTTAACTGTGAATGGTTTGTGATCATAAAAAAGGGGGATATTGCTGGACACCTCATGTATTAATCATGTTTTAATGATCACAAATATTATTCAACCTAGTTAACTACTATAAATTATATCCAATAATGTGTATTTATGTTTCAAGTTCTCTCATTCTTTATAATGGTTAAGCTTAATCCATTTTATGAATATTATTTTTTAAGTCTGAATACAATTGTTTGCATAAGTACAAGACACCGTGAAGCCTGACACAGTAAGCCAGACACTGTGAAACCAGACACTGTGAAGCCAGACACCATAATCCAGACACCGTAAGTCAGGCACCGTGAAGCAAGACACCGTGAGGAAGACACCGTGACACTCAGACATCGTGACACCCAGACACTGTGACACTCAGACACCATGAACAAGACACCATGACACTCAGACTGTGAAACTCAGACACCATGTGAAGGAGACACCGTTTTCATAACATACTATTACACTGTTTCTTAAACTATTTTGTCGTTTTTCAATTTAATCTTTAACTATCATATTTTATGCCTTTAATGCACTGAAAAAATTAATGTTTCTTTGAAGACATAGTACGAGGTATGAGGTATGAAACACATGGAACCTATTGGCTAAAACTCAGGCATTCAAAGATAAAGAGTAAAGAATGCCAAACAACAACATAGCGAGATACTGAATGAAAAACAAGCCTGTGAGCATGACCGCGAAGAACACACTGCAAGATTTTCAAAGAAAGCATTGTCTCATGCATGTAATCCGACTCTGCTAAAGATCACACAAAGTACATGGGAATCTAGAGAAAATTTTCACATTATCAACACTCGTGAAGAACACAAGCTGAATTGCGACACTCTGTTTTTCAAGACAAAAAATAGAGAAGGAATCAGAAGCATTTCTGTTTAATCAAAGGAGTCCAGAGCTACACTTAAAATCACTAGAGCATTCTAAAATTATATCTACTCTATCTCACTAATTCTTTTACATAATTTTTGAGCAGTGTGTGTACTCTATATATTACATACACACACTGACTCCTGTGATAAACTGGAGGATTTATAAATACTTACACAATCTATTTATACTTTTGTTTACCCACGACAACTGTGGAAGAGGTCCCTGTGTGGCCTGGTTATTATTTTTGTTTACCCACAAAAACTGTGGAAGAGGTCCCAGTGTGACCTGGACAGTCTGTGTACTATTGTTAACCCCGATCCATGGTGTGGATCAAAGTTTATTTATATAAACTACTTGGTGGAAGGTGATCACCATGTGGATTGGATTAGGTCTCAGCTTGATACTGAACCACTTGTTTCATATCCTTTGTGCTATTTAAATTTAGTATTCTCTGTTTTAATTCTTTATTTCATAATCCAGAAAACTCTAATTGCACTTTTATAGTTAGTCTTGGAAAGAAGTTATAACTGATTTGTCTTAGTAGGATAACTTTAAAAGTAATATTAATAATACAAATTAAGGTTACTAAAAATTAATAAATCTTTTAAGAAGTTGTTTCAAAAGCAAAACTCTTATAACAGTATAACCTTGATTAACTGGGATGTATCTATTTTTGGGGAACACCATTTCTTTTAAAATAATATTTTTGTAACAGAAATTTTTATAGTCACTCAATTCACCCCTACCCTCTTGAGTGAACTACTCCAACCAACAATTATAACAACGTGTAAAGCATTTAACACATTCAAGAGGTTTTTATCAGACTAATATTTGGATAATCCTTGCTCGTTATAACTCACTTGGTGATACTATTGGGTCATATGGTCTCAAAGAAATTTGAATCATTCTAATGATTATTTTTCTTGTTTTGAGAGGTGAACCATGTAAATATGTTGCACCATTTATGTGTGTGCTTGGATGTGTTGAAAAAAATCAGTATTAACACTTTAATAGGTGTAGAAGGTTGTTTCAAAAAAATCATAAAAAGGAATTGAAGAATTTCTTCACCCCCCTCTCAGTGTTTCTCACCACTATTAAGTGTTTTTTTCAAAAATATACATCATCTAATAATATAACCTATGGTTTAGGTCACTTAATATGTTATGTGATAATGTATTTTTCATTCTGGTTATAGTTTATGGTATCCAATATCATAGGTTACAACACAACACAATCCCTTGTTTTTTCAACATATAATAAGGTTAGATATGGGGATTTCATTGGGAGTGACATACTAGAAATCAAAGGGATAAGTTCATGATAACGCTATTTTATATGTAGCACTAGGGTTATTAGTAGTAAATTATGAATGATTTATTTTAAATTGTTTAAGCACCATGACACAAATCAGTCACATTTTATGATTCACTTAGAATCATTAGATATGATTCAAATGAAAAAATTTATTTTTTATTAAATTTAAATTATTAATTTATATAAATAATTTATAAATTGTCAATTTTAATTCCCAGGATTTAGTAACCTAGAGTCAAAAATTAATTTATTAAATTATTATAAAATACAACGATCATGTCATAAAAGACTGAATTGATTAACAATATTAGGAGGGCAGATACATACATGATTTATATATTACATAAGAACATCAAAATAAAAAAAAACATCTTGAAACATTATTATTCCTTTTAATACATCCCTAAATTTGGTTATAGATCACTTCTTGGTATCCTTAGGAAATGGAATCAAAAGAAGGATGGGATCAAATGCCCAGTAAGGGTACAAGTACAACATAAGTTATCATAACTAGAATACACATAGTTATAGAGTGATTAATAAATAAAATGTCCATATAATAAATATATTATGTATTAAGAACACCCATGGATAAAATAAAAATGAAAATAACACCATAGAAAATAATACTGGAATTCGCAGTGATATAATGCATAATGCTGGACATCTTGATCATTACCATTAAGACCTCATCCAAGATACTATTACTTCCATCGTGGTCTTTACCAAGATATCATTCTCTCCAAAAAATATATTTCCAAGACATTATTCTTGCATTGGGTAGTCATACACTAAATACCCAAACCTATTATCTCATGAGACTAACCGATGCATGAGGGGGATATATAATATCAGGCCGCACCCATCACTTATTTAAGTCTCATTCATTCACTATATTAAATATATGAGTATATATAAAATTCATAATCAAATTCACTTTGGAATTAATAAACATCCCTATTGAGATGAAAACATACAAATCATCAACAATTTCTTAATCAATAAATGGGGCAACATGGACCTAATCCATCTAGAGAAAGAACGCGGAAGGTTAGAAAAATCATAATAAAAATATAAGCATGGGGTTTTATCAATGTAAAAGTAAGTACACTTATCAAATAAATAAAGATAATAAAATGGTTAAGGGTACTTGAAATGTTATATTTTATGAAAGATCCCATATTTTTCTAGGTACATTTCTCTCTGAGTTTTTCATTTGAGCCTTTGTGGATGAGTCTTATTCGAATAAGAAGAGAATTTGTTGGGGAAAATGACCTAAAGTTGAGGGATGAATTCTTGTTTGAATTAATGGAGTCTGGGTATAAATACATTAAGTTCTACATAGGTTCTTGGTAAGTTGATAGGATTTAAAAGAGGTTCGGTTTTATTTAAAAAATAAATGAGCTAAAAAAGCAACTATAGAACGTTTACACATCATGTAAAGGGATTAGACATCATGTAATTATTTGAAGGTTTTAATAAAATTAATACAAGGTGATGAGTTTTTTTTACATTCCATTAAAAACATTTAGATAAAGTACAACTACATTACACACCATGTAAATGTTCGACCCACTATTTTAAAAATACAATGCAGTTGATTTTAATTTTAATCCTCCACAACTCCTATCCTATTGACCCTAGGTAGTTCTCTAGAATATTTTAGGGTGCCTAATTCCCTTCCAGATGTCCCATTTGTATGATAAATCCCTAGTAATTCTTTTTTGTTAGGTTCCTTCCTTCCCTTCTTCTCCAACCATTTCAGTGAAATATCTTGACCGATTATGCAGTTGATTTTGACCTTGATCAGTTTTGATCTAGGAACCTATTTAAAATCATAAAAAGATTCTTTATTTTGGATTTTGATGTTGTAAGTGTTGTTGGATCATATGAAAAATGTAGGGGTTTAAATATTAACCCTATGATTTGATAATTTCCAAGTTTATGAAATATTTTGATTACACAATCATAGCATGCACCCAAATTAATTAAATAAAAAAAGGAATTATTCCTTAAATTCCTCTGGTTTCAAATGTATTTTTAAACTGGATTATGGATACCCATGGGGTGAGATATCCATGATTATAATTTAATTGGAAAATGGTTTAAAATATGTTTATCATGACATGTGACCTAGAGTGATTTCTTATTATAGAATCCATAAATTTTTTCTTATTTATTATTGATATAATTGTTAATAAATTATGAATTTAATTAAAAGTGGAATATGAAAAAATAATGGTAATTATCATAATTTACCATTTATAATTGCGATGTAATATTTTGATATCCATGAATTATGAAATGGATTGTGTTACATGCTGAAATGCTTATATATCGGTCTTGGCCCTTGGAACTTGCACACTTTTATGCTGTACTGCTGATATTGATTGGTCTTGGACTCATTCCATGTTATAATTATTATAGAGAGTAGGTTATTCCTAGTTTCATGCTGTAATTATTATAGGGCTTTGACCAAGAATGTTTTAATTCTTATAGGGCCTTGATCTGAATTGTTGTGACTATACCTTATTTATAGGGTTGTGGTTGGCATGGCCATAAGAAATACTTTGAGATATTTTGTAATGGAAATGAAGTAGGTTATTTACCTTGGTCATATGTTTGCAGTTGGTATGGTCATAATACATGCTCATATATATTCTGACATGGAGCCGAACCAGGTTGTTGTTGCATTATATTATTTTTTGAATTAATTAATGCACCTATTTATCACTTTATTTCATACACGTATTGTCATATGGGGTTTTTTAGACATGGTGGTTTCGACCTACTGAGTTATACTCACACCCTATTTAGGTCTCCATTTAGTACCTGAGAAGATTTTTTGGATGCAGGTTTGGACAAGGGAAAATGAAATTTCACTTGATTGTTTGTTTGTGGTTGGGCTGGAGTTTGGAGATATGAATGAAATGGGATTCCAAACCTTGGAATTTGAGTCTTTTATTTTAGTCTTCTAGTCCTTTTTTTGTGTATTTCTCTAGCATGACATTTAGTTACATTATAGCACATAATTACATCATTCATTTATTATTTATTAAATTATTCAATTGGATTTTATTTTTTTCTTCCTCTATGTCATTACTTTGATTATTTCTATTTATTATGATTTTTTCAAAATACTGTGACACTTCATATCATGGGGTATTGTATCCACACTATAAAATTTATACCCCCGCTGCTAGTTGTCAGCATCTAGAATATGTGGGGGCATGCTTGAGGTCTCGTGAACAACCCTTTCTGTCCATGTGAGAGAGTGTTGGATTGAGGGATTTTACAAAATGTTATAAAAGTAGAAAGTTTCTTTTCTTCTTCTTTACTTTTATTAAAGGTACAAAGGAGAATTAGATTTGTTGAGACTTGTTAATGATCTTGTGCATCAGAGTAGATGAATCATATACAGGGGAAAATCTGAGTGCTGGGGGATGCGATTTCTTTTTGTGTTGTGTGATTGTTACAGTGGATGTTATTTTACCTTAGGTGGTTCACATGTTGTGTGAGGTTATTGTTTTAAGAAGTCATTGTTTCTTGAGATTGTACTCATGACTCGGTATGGTGTGAGACGAAAATGTATGAATCATAATAGGCACATAGGGATATATTGACATGAATTCTTCATGTTAGCGACATATCTATTTTTGAATGTGATATATAATTTTATGTTGAACTGTAATATGGGATATATGTTTCACTGGATAAATTAAATGGGGTTTTGGGTCATGATAAAATAATCGTATTCCATGTCTAGAGAGACCAAGAGTTAGTGGTTCTATGTTACAGTCACTTGTTAGGTTGAACTTATTGTTATCTAGTTCTCTAAGGTGTGAATTTGTATTGTGAATAAAATGAATTCACGTCATATTCGAATTGAGAATTAGGAGGGTGGAAATTATCATGCTCCTAACATAGCTGAACTAGAACTTCCCATAGTTCTTATGGAGAAAATGGATGTTCATATTCATGATAGATTCCGGAGGGTTATGCGATACATGTAAAGATAGACTATTCATACTGTTCCTTTGATGTATAAGCTATCAAGAGAGTTTCATATGAAATATCTGCCAATTTTTAATGGGGAAGGGGAACCCCAGACAGTTGAGTTCTGGAATGAGTTAGTCTAAATGATATTCATGCATCTTGAGACACTCACATATGGGAGGGTGAATCTTACTACATATATGCTTTATGGACCTTCCAAGAATTAGTGGGATATTCTGGAGGAAGATGGGAAGCATGATGAGCCATCTCGAAAGGACTTAGATATGAAGTTATAGAGCCATTTCTATCCTAATTCTTTTAGGGGTGAAAAATCTTGTGAGTTTTTTCATCTGACACATGAGAGTTTTTCAGTTCTGAACTATGATGGAAATTTTATCAACCTACAACAATTTGTGTTATCTTTGGAAACCGATTAGATCTCTAGATAGAGAAGATTCCAGGATGTTATTCATTATGAGATCAGGTCATAGTTAAATATTTTCCATTTAAGTATCTTGAAGATGTGATGAATCATGCACTCATCACAGAAGGGACAACCATCTCAACACATTGTTTCCTTCCAGTTCTATCTGTGTGGAGAGTTTGGTCACAAGTTCCCAAAGTATCCTTACCCCATAGCTGAGTGTCGTATCTTTGGAAGACTAAGTCATATTAAAAGGTTTTGTGACTACTTTCCATAGTAAACTAGTGGTAGAGGATTATGACAAGCACTAGAGTCATGAAGGGGCTTAGCTACCCCTCAGCAGACCGGTAGCTAAAGTTCTATAGGCTTTTCAGGATGAGGTAAGGAATGTGGTACCCCTGTGCATGAGAAATAGTACCAAGAAAAGGATATCACTTAGGGTAGTTAGAATAGATATTAGGGAAGAGGGAAAAATTAGTTACATATTATGCAGACTAATATGACTAATGTGGATGTAGGACTATCTACTATTAGAGGTATGATTCTTATATCATCTACCTTAGATAGTGTTTTGTTTGACATAGGATCATCACATTATTTTCTATCATTTATTTATTAAAATGATTTTTTATTTGATGTGGAATGATTAAATGGTGTTTTAAACATTGAAAAACCGTTGGGAGTGCGGTCATAGAATATCAAACATTGCAAGGTGTATTCTATAGAGATTGGTTGTTTCCACTTATTTTGGGAACCATTTGTGCTAGAAATGATAGGCTTCAGCTTGATTCATTTTATTAATTGGTTAGTTCTATAATAGTATCATATCGACTATTACATGAGGTGAATTTATTTTCTATCTCTATAAGAAAGAAACTATTCTCACCAGGGTGAGTGAGATCTTCAAGCCGATCATTCAGGACCAATTCAATGTAGATTAGATTGTCTCATGGATTATATAGAGGGTCTTTCTATAGATAATGGTGGAACTAAGAAGGATTATTTTCCTCTAGTTGTATACCATTTTCAGATGTTTTCCTTAATGATTTCTATGGCTTACCACCTAAGCGAGCTATCGAGTTCATGATTCAGTTGGTGCTGGGAGAAAATCCAATTTCTATACCTCTTTACCGAATAAATCCAACATAGTTTCGAGATTTGAAAGTTTAGTCAGAAGATCTAGAATCTAGAGGCTTCATTTGACCTAGTAAATCTTATTTTGGTTCTCCAGTTCTCTTCTCCAGAAATTTTGATGTGTCTTTATTATTATGTGTGGATTATCATAGGTTGAACTAGATAAGGGTCAAGAAATAGTATCCTCTTCCACTCATTGATGATCTTTTCAATCAGTTGAGAGGTGCTAAGATCTTATCCAAGATTTACTTGAGATCATGATATCATCAATAAAGGGTGATACTATCATACATACCTTGAACTACCTTTAGGATCATGTATGGCTTGTATGAGTTTGTAGTGATGTCATTTGGATTAAAAAATGTGCATGTGGTATTTATAGCCTTAATGAGTAGGATATTTCATCATTTTTTGGATTAGTTTATGGTGGTTTTCATCAAGGATATCTTAGTGTACTCCCAGTAATTAGATGATCATTCCAAACATCATGAAATCATCCTAAGTAAATTCAGAAAGTATCAGCTTTACGCCAAACTTACCAAATGCAGTTTCTAGATAAGTAAAGTGAACTTCTTAGGCCATGTCATCTCATAGGCAGAAGTGTTAGTGGATCCAAATAAATTTTCAGTTGTGGTATCTTAGTAACATCCCAATAATGTCTTTTAAATTAATATATTTCTAGGTTTAGTAGGTAATTATTGGAATTTTATCCAAGATTTATCCCATTTAGCAGAATAAATTTCTTGGATCACCAAGAAAGGGGTGAATTTTGTTTGATAAAACTCTTATGAGGGATATTTTCAAGAGATTAGGATGACCTCATCACCTATCCTCACTTTACCTATCCTTAGGATCACAATTTATTTTAAGAAAAACCTATCATCCACAGACTGATGGTCAATCTGAGTTGACTATTCAGGTTCCAAAAGATATATTACCGGCCTATGTTTTAGATTTTAGTGGTTCATGGGAGGAACATATAAACTCTTGGAGTTTACATATAATAATAGATTCTAGGAGTCAATCTAAATAGAACATTTTGAGGATTTTTATGGAAGGTCATTCTGTTCAACTCTTTTTGGATGGAGGCAGGTGATTCAGAAATTTTTGGGCCTAGTTTTATACATGATACATTTGAACAGGTTTAGGTGATTAGAAAACAAATTGTGACCACAAAAAGTAGGTAGAAATTATATTATGACCATCAGAGATGACCTATATTATTTGAGGTTGGTCATCATGTTTTCCTTCAAGTGTCACCTTGGTTTGGGAAACCCCATGTCAAGAAAAAGGTAAATCTAGAACCCAAGGTTTTTGGACTGTTTGATATAGTGGAAAGGGTCAGTCCAGTGGTGTACCATTTATCCCTTCCACAACACTACAGTTCCATGAATAATGTGTTCCATGTGTCGAAACTATGAATATATCATCTAGAACTATCCCATGTGATAGACATAACATACGTTAAGCTTTTTGTTGATGCATCCTTTGAGGAGAATTTGATATGGGTTATGGATCATAGTGAGAAATATCTTCAGGGTAGGACTATACCATTGGTTTTGGTGTAGTGGCTGCATGGGAGAGTTTAGAAGGAGACATGGGAGAGGGTGTATGATATAAAAAATAGTGTCCAAATGTGTTCACTAATACCTCATAGTGATTCTTGTAGTAGCTTAGGGAAGAGCTCTTGTAAGGTGGGGTGATTATAAGATATAGTATTTTTTCAGGTACATCTCTCTCTATATTTTTCATTTGAGCCTTGGTGGCCAAGGATTTTTCAGAGATAGAGATCATTTTTTGGGGAAAATGGTCAAAAGTTTGGGGATGTATTCTTGTTTGAATTAATGGAGTTCAGTTATAAATGTGTTGAGTTTTACATGGGTTTCTTGTAGGCTGAGATGATTTAAAATAGGATCAGTTTTGATTAAAAAGGAAATGGGTTGAAGAATCAACTGAAAAATATTTACAAACCATGTAAAGATATTACAAGTTGTGTAGTTTTTTGAAGGTTTTAATAAAATAAATCCTAGGAGGTGGGTTTTTTGATGCATTCCATTAAAAACATTTACATGACATGTAACTACATTACACACCATGTAAATGCTCAACCTACTATTTTAAACATTTTGTGCAGATTATTTTCATTCTAATCCATTGAAAATAAACTCCTATCAAATCTAGGGAATTTACCATCTGATTTTGGAGTAAAAAATTCCATTTTGGATGTCCTGTTTGTGTGAGAAATCTTTGGTAAGTATTTATGTTTAGGTTCCTTCCTTCTCTTCCTTCTTCTCTAACCGTTGTGGTGAAATCTATTGACCAATTTCATTTTTTGTTTTTATCATGATCATTTTTGATCTAGAAACCTCTTTTCAATAATCCACACTATATTACTCATGGAGTTGGTCATTAGAAGCATTGTTGGATAGTCAGGTAAAGGTAGGGGGTCTAAATCTTAACCCTATGATTTGATAATTTAATGTTTATACAATATTGCAATTATTCAATCATTTTGTGTTCCCAAATTAGTTAAATAAACAAATGGAATTATTCCGTGAATTCCTTTGGTTTAAAATGTTTTTTTAAACTAGCTTATAGCTACCCGTGGTGTGACAGAGCCATGATTACAATTGAATTATCAAATGGTTTAAAGTATTTTTAGCATGACATGTGATATAGGGTGATTTATTATTATAGAATCCCAGAATTGTGGATAAATTGTTATTGATATAATTTTTAATCAATTATGAATTAAATTTCAAGTGGCATATGAAATAAAAATGGAATATTTTCATAATTAAATGTTCAGAACTGTGATGTGATATTATGATATCTCTACTGTATGACATGGATTGTGTTCCATATTGAAATGATTATATATCAGGCTCAAACCTAGAACTTGAAAACTTATATTTTGTAATGATGATATTGAGAAGGCTCGGCCCATTCCCATGCTATAATGATTATAGAGAGAGGTATATGTCCTGCCCAATGTTGTAATGATTATTGGGCTTTGACCTGGAATGCTATAATTATTATAGGGCTTTGACCTAGATTGTTGTGACTATACCTTGGTTATATGGTTATAGTTTTTATGGTCGTAAGACATGCACAGAGATATTATGTAATGGTACTGAAGTAGGTTATTTACCTTGATTATTAGGTTGTGGTTAGCATTGTCTTAAGACATGTTCAGAGATATTTTGGCATGAAATCCAAAGTAGTTTTTTTGAATTATATTAATTGTTGAATTAATCAATACACCTGTTATTTATATTTATTACATACTCTTATTTTTAGACTGGTTTTGTTTATTCATGGTGTTGTAGACCTAGTGAGTTATACTCACACCCTATTCAGGCCGCCGTTTGGTACCTAAGTAGATTATGTGGATACAGGTTTGGGAAAGAGAAAAGGACCTTGTGGTTGATTATTTGTTTGTGGTTGGGATGTAGTTTGGAAATAGGATCAATGTGGGATTTCAGAGCTAGGACTTTGAGTCTTTTATTTGAGTATTCTAGTCCTTTTCTTGTATTGTTCTATCATGACATTTAGTTACATTCCAAGACGTCATTACATTATTCCTTTATTTTTTATTATATTATTTAGTTGGATTTTATTACTGTCTTTTTCTATGTCATTACTTTTATTATTTACATTTATTATGATTTTTTACACTACTATGACACTTCATACTAGGGGGTATAGTCTCCCCACTATACACTTTACACCCCACCACTAGTCGACATCATATGTCATATGGGTTAATGTGCTTGAGGTATCGTGTCCAACCCTTTCTAGACACATGAGAGAGTGCCAGATTGGGGGAAATTACAATTTATAAATAGAATATATTTCTTGAGTTTAATACTTTTCACTGGTTGGATATTATATAAATGGAAGAAAAATCCTTCATTATGGTTATTGAAAGGGTATCCTATAAGAGTGTCTAGCCAGGTGTGCAGTCTTAGGCCCACACATCATGCACCAGAGTGAATATTTAGTTAAAACTCAAAAAACCTTTTCCAAGATGATTACCACTAGGTGAATCTGTTCCACAACCATATCCATTTTCTAGTATCTAGATAGGGATTTCATTTTTTGGAAACCATATATTCTTTACTTTCCCAAAATTTAGGATTTTTGTGAATTATGATTGATTATGAAAAAGTTTTAATGAGGTAAAATATCATTGTTAATTTATCAAATGGTTTATAGTGACATATAATTACAAGCATGACTAAATTATAATAAAGGTTTGTAATTGAAAATAGAAGGGGTGGAATGATAAACCTTATGGAAGTATAATAACAACATAGAATAAAGTCTATAAAGAGAGGGGATAAATAGTCTCTCATTAGAAAAATATCAAATGGGAGTGAACTGAAATTCATGATCAATTATATTAGGGTGGATATGGATGAGAGAATCAATGGGAGTGAGCTTCTTATACATGTGAAAAGGAGGCAATTTTTGAATAGAAACTAAAGTTAGGTAAGTAGTAAGAATGGAATCAAATGGGTGTTAGGTGAGTTCAGTGAGTTAGGTGAGTTAGGTAGGGAAATGTTGGTGAGACATGTAAGTATGAATTTAAAACATTATAAATTATTCTATAAGGACTAAGTATGACATTAATTTATTAAAACTTGACCCACATTAGATTTCCCATTTTAACACTTATTTATCTTGATTAAATATAGATCATGGTAATTATTTTATCAATAAAAATTTAAGATGACCATAATTATAAAATTTCAATTTTTCGAATATAATTTTTGGCTTCATTTAACAATTTTCAATTTCTAAATATGTTAAAATGAACTTCTAAATTAAAATATATAGTTTTTAAAAAACTGTTTTATAGAAAAATAAAATTTTAATTATTATGTTTTATTAATCTTATTTAACATTAATTATCAATGAAATGAATTTTAATTTATTTTTAAATATTTATAAACACAATTTTAGAGTATTAATTTATAATATATACATTTAATTTAAAAATACATAACATTAATAAAAGTGTAATTCTTTGAAAAATAACCAGTTTATTGTAGTAACTAATATTTACCTTGGTAACTTAATTTTATGCCTAATAATAAGATGTAACTAGTTACATAATTTGAACAAACTAATTAAAAATATGATATGTAATTTATAAATTGAAATTTCTATGTGTAAGAAAAATCAATTTTAACATTAGCACATGTAACTCGCAAATACCAATTTTTAAGGAAAAGTGTATTCTTAAGATAATAATTTATGTGTATGATACAATTATCATAGTATTTTATTTTTATGATATAAATAGTAATATTCTAAAATAAATAATATTTATTAAACTTTAAAATAAATCTTAAACCTAATTTTACCAAAATAATATTTAATTAAAGGAAATTCCAAAATCATCTTTTATTGGAAATTATTACTTATATCCTTAAAATGTTAATCATAGGATTTATAAATTCAACATAATATTTTTAAAATATATAGTTTTAATAACTAAAAATTTTATCAATTAAAAGTTATTATAAACTTCTTGTTTTTTCTAATATAACTTTACAGTTTTGGTAAAAAAATTATTTTTCACTATTCACCTAAAAATCTAATATTTTAGATTTTTTAAAAATTCACCCTAAGCCAATTTTTCATGATAAATTAAAAAAAATCCCCTTTTTATATTATATAAATTATAGGATTTTAAAATTTAACATATAAAAGTGAATAGAGTCTCTTTCTATTGTGATAAAGTGGGCATTGTGAGATAATTCTCAAGATATAGTGTTTACCTACTCTAATTGGGTCTTGAGTATTAAATTCTAAAACCCTTAAATAATTTAATAATAAGAAGTGTATATACATTATATAAAAAAAATGTGGTTATTTATTCATAAATTTATCTTTTGGTTCCTAGGTTGCCTCCTTTAACTTGTTATTTCTCTAAAGCACATTTACAGGTCGAGTTTTATGATTCCACAACACTTTTTCTATAATGTCAAGAATTTAGATTGGATTTTCAATATAAAAAAGTTAGGTTCTAATTATAATCCCTTAGTGGTGAGTACATGAATTGGTACTGTTATGATCTTCTTCAATAAGGAAACATGGAAAATTTCATGAACTTTAGATAGGTTGTGTGGAAAAGAAAAATGGAAGGCTACACCTCTAATATTTTCAAAAATTTCAAAAGAACCGATGTGCCTAGGCTTTAATTTACCCTTATTTATAAAACTTACAACTCCCTTCCATATACGTAAAATCAAGAATACATGATCCCCCTCTTGAAATTCCAAATAATTTATTAGATTATATGCATAGCTCTTCTACCTTCTTTGATATGATTTTATATGATTCTAAATAGTTCATACTTCCCCAGTTGTCTCCTCCACATGTTATATGCCTACTAGCTTCCTTTATCCAAGTTCATCCCAAAAAGTTGGAGTAAAACATCACTTAACATAAAATGACTCATATATTTCCATTTGGATGCTCTAATAAAAACTATTATTATATGAAAATTCTACCATAGTTAGATACTGATCCCATGTACCATGGAAGTTAATATAACATGATCAGAACATGTATTATAATTTCTGAATAGAGCATTAAAAATTACAATCACTTTGTTATGATAATTATTGCTTAAATGTATCTTATTGATGATATCCTCAAAAAGACTTCTCTAAAATTTAAATGTAAAATGAGGGTCACGAACATATTTAATTGATAGGGGTGCACTATGAAGTCTCACTGCTTCATTGATATAGAGTCATACATTACATTAGAGAGGAAATTCCTCCCTTATTTATATGAAATTTACATACTTGCTAAGGTGATCCACAATGATCCAAATAGTATTACTAATTTTATAAGTCTTTATAATTCTAGTGATAAATTCCATTGTAACATTATCCCACATCCACATTGGTATAGGGAGAGGCTACTTTAATCCTTTAGGATATTGTATTTCAACTTTTACCTACTAGCATTCCAATAATATGGAAACATATTCTATAATTTACCACTTTATACCATTACAATATAAATTTTATCTTAAATCCTTGTACATATTTTTCTACCAGGGTGTATAGAGAAGTTTAATCTATATGCATCATTTAGTAATTCCCTTTGTTGCCCAAACATGGATAGAACACATTGCATATTTCCAAACCTAAACACACTATCTCTATAGGCAAATCATGTTAATATCACATCATTCATGGCTCTTTTAAAAATCCTTATATTCATGTTAGAATTTATTTATCTTTTCTAGTAAGGATGGTTTGGTAACCATTTTGAAAAGGAGTGACGTTTCACCTTCCATAATGATTCCCATATCCACCTTTACAAACTACATGAATATAAAATCCTTGTATATCATCATTTTGGTAAAAAAATATATATGATCTTTCCTACTTAAGTATCATGAAATCATAGTCTTTGAGTAGTTATAACCATCTTCTTTGTATTATATCGAGTTTATTTTGATAGAAAATGTATTTCAAAACCTTATGATCTTTATATATCTCATATCTCCCACTATAGAGATAGATACTTAAAATATTTAAGTAAAAGATTATAGATTCCAATTCAATATCATGGATTTGATAGTTATATTCATAGATCATCAGTTTCCTTGATGCAAAATAAACCAATCTATCATTTTGTATAAGGAAAAAAACCCAATCCTTTCTTTAATGTATCACTTTATATTACAAATACTTCCTTTTTTATGGTAGATTCAAAAATTATGCGTTGAAAAATATCCTATTTTAATCCTAAATTTTTTCCATTTATTCCTTTAATTATGTGAATTTCACCCTTTTAGGGGTCAAATTGGTTGATGGATTTTTTAATCAATAATTTTTTTAACAAATCATTGATAGTAACATGCAAAGAAAAGTAATATATGTATCTCAATTATATTATTCACTGTATAAAATTACTTGAATACATTTTTCTTTGAATTATTTACACATATTCTATTTTTAGAGACAAATTTACCATGAAAAGAAACATTATGGATCCAAAATTAACACTTACTAAATTTTCTATACAACTCCTTATCTCTGAGAAATTCAAGAATTATTTTTAAATGATTCCCATTATCCCCATAGATTTTAGAGTATATCAAGATAAAATCCATGAATACCACTAAGAAATCATCAAGATAATCCTTTAATACCATATTCATCATTTATAAAAACAAAAAGGGTGTATTAGTTAATCCAAAGGGTTATACTGAAAACTCATAATGTCCATACCTCATAAAAAATGTTTTCATTGGTATATCATCCTTATTTTCTATTAATTGGTTATAATCTAAGTGAATATTGATCATTGAAAAATGTTGAGCTACCTTAATTTTATCAAATAATTCATCAATTCATGGGCGATGATATTTATTCTTTTTAGTAATGGAATATATCTCCCTATAATCAACACATATCATCATATACCCATCATTATTTCTAATAAAAGGAACAAGTCTCCCAAAGGTGAAACACAAGGATGAATAAATACCTTATCACATAACTCCTACAAATGTTTCTTTATATATACTAATTCCATTAAAGAAATTATATAGGGTTTCTTAGACATAGTTTTTTGCTTTTGGTATAAATTAAATTGAAATCTCTACTTCATTCTCAGGCTCATGTCCATGTAATTTTTTAGGAAACACATCAATGTATTCATGGAAATTATATACAAACTCTATTATTATGTTTTATTTTCTAACTATAGGTTTCATATTATTTTCCTCTCAAAGTATTTAATTAATGTAGGATACTTGAGGAGTATCCAAGTATGACTCAAATAATGAAGAATCATCTATAAATACAAATTACTCCACCCCCTCCATGAATCGTAATATCATTGTCTTGGTAATAAATTTTTACATTATACTTTGAAATCCAATCCATAACTAAGATTATATAAAAGTAAAAAAATTAGGCTAATAAATATTTAAAGTAGGGTATATCTCTGTATCATAATGAGGAATGATTGACATAACCTCATTGTAATAATATTTCCATTAAGTGTATTGATTGAAAACTCATTTCTTAGGGTGATAAGAAATGTTTTAATATTATTAGTAAATAAAAAGGATATAAAGGAGTGATAATACACATGATTGAATAAATCATTATCTATATTTGAGTTTATTATTGATATACCTACTATCATATATTTAATAACTTTGAATTATTTAGTGGTAATCACATAAGCTTGTAATTTTCCTCCAAGCCTCTTTTGAGTTAGATTACCTTGGAGTATTATTTAGAGTAATAATATATCTATTTATAGTTTAATTATTGTACATTAGTGGATTCATTATTTCCATTTCATTTAATACCAAGATATACCTTATCTCCATACTTCAAATAAGCTCTTGTTTCCTTTTACAAAGTAAAAGTGTGTTTGTTTCCACAATTATTTCATGCTATATGTCTCATCATCCCCTTCTTCATCCCCACATTTATTTTTCCATGGTTCTCAACCATACTATTCCTATCTTCAATTCCTTTGAAAATTCATGACTTGGATATTTTTTTATTTCTTGATGAAACTTGGTATTATATAATCTTATGATGAATTTTTTTGAGAGACTAGTTCCCTTTGGAGGCCCAGTTTAATCAAATCAAAGAAATGATGGATTATACTTCTTAGTTTGCGTATGTAGTCCGCATCATGTGTAGAAAATCTTATATGATTATCCTCATACATAAAAACACTATCCTACTACTTCTACTTAATATTAAGTAATTTAATTTCAATATGAGTTCATTTCCCTTGAGGGAAGTATTTCTCAAATAATATAACCTTTAAAGTCTTCCATTCAATGTTTTCTAGCTTCAATTTCTCCTTACTATTTTGAACCAATGACTACCTTTGATAGGAATCTCCCCTTAGAAAATAAACCTCTATGATAACTTTCTCCCTTTAATTACTTCCCAATGCAATAAATATATCTCTATGGATTTGATCTATTATTAAGCTTCTAATGGATCAATGTTACAATTGAATGATGGAGTTTTTTATTGCATAAAGAAATCAAATATTATTGCACCATGTTTTGGAATAATAGGTTTCTCCATTAGAAAAAGTTTATTAGTGATATGTTGATTCAATTACCCTAATATAATGAAAATATTCTATATTCTGACATTATCCTTTTTGACTTTATCTAGAAGGAAATATATACATTTATTATGGGTTCTGATATGATTTCTCCTACTCATGTTAAGAGCCATCTCTAAATAACTAAATATATCTAATTATCTTAAAAATTTATGAATATTGAGCCCAAAAAATACTATTTAAAGTATAAGTTCTTGATAATAATAAGGGTTTATCATAATGCTTTTGATAGTTATATTCTTCTAAAATTTAGTTCCCAAGGTTCCAATTAAACTTCCCCTGATAAAAAATGTAACACCCTAACTCTAGTAACCTAGAGTTTAATATTACATTCTTATATTGTTATAAAATATAAGGATCACATCACAATGGAACAAATAATATAGTAGTATTGGGAGACCAGATACATACATGATTTACATATTATATCAGATCATCAAAGTACAATATAAAATAACTTCTTGAAACTTTCTTATTATTTTCAATGTATCACCGAATTTATTCATAGATAACTTCTTGGTACATTGGGGAAATTGAAACTTAAAAAGGGTGAGATAAAATTCTTAGTAAGTGAACAAGTATAATAGAAGCTATCATAAGATTCACACACATAGAGAAAAAGTGATTAATCAATAAAATTTCTTTATAATCAGTATATTGAGCATGAAAAATATCCATGGATAACATAACAATGAAAATAACCGCACAAATAATAATAATTTAATTCTTGGTGATGAAATGAATAATTCCATATATATTGATCTTTATTGTTAAGGCCTCATCCAAGAAATTATTCTTTTCATAAAGGTTACAACCAATACATCATTCTTACTATAAATTATGTAACCAAGAAATCATGATTAAATTAGGAAATCATACAAAAAATAACCAAACCTTTTGTCTCATGAGACCAATCGATGCACTGAGGGGATATAGAATACTAGGACCCACCCACTAATTCTTTATGTGAATTGTATTTTTCATATGGAATATATGAATATCAATACAATGCATAATAAACTTTACTTAGGAATTAATAAAAATATGTATTGTGATACATATATAAAGTCCATCAATAAATTATCAATCAATAAATGGGGTAACATGGACATAGTCCATCCATATAAAGAAGTTGGATAGTTAAAAAATATATAATCAACATATAAATTATGGGGTATTCTAAATGTAAAAGGAAGTACCCTTATCAAAGAAATAAATATAAGGTAGTGATGAAGGGTACTTTCAAAGTGTTGGGTTATTAATAGAAGATAGTAGTTGAGTTCAATAATTTTCACTGATAAGAGACCATAGTAATGATAGAGTGGTCAAATATTATGTTTTGTAAATATCATGTGAATTAACCAAAGCATATCCACTGGGAGTGTCTAGCTAGGTTTTGAGTCTTAGGCCCACTCATCATGTAGTAGAGTAAATATTGAGTAAAAAAGCAACCATAATTTTTAGGGTGATTACACCTAGGAGTATATGTTCCGCATCCATATCTAGTTGCTAGTATCTAGATAGGTATATCGTTGCAAAGAAAACTATACATTATATTCATTCTAAAAATTTCAGAATTTTGGAAATTATAATGGAATTGGAAAAGGATTTAATGACCTGAAATATTTTTTAAAATATATAAAATAGTGGATAATTCCATATAATTATAAGCATGATTCTATTAAAATATAGGGTTTTAATTGAAAATGGATGGGGTGGAATGAGAACCCTTATGTCTACATAGTAACAGCATAGTATAAAGGCTATAATGAGAGGGAATAAATAATATCTGATTAAAAACATATAAAATTAGAGATAATAACATGAGATTAAAATCAAGGAAATATGTTCAAATGGAATTATAATAAAAGAATTTCAATTAAAATGGAAAGATAAGGATTGTAAACCCTTACTTTGCTAAGTAGATTTTTAAATATTGGGAGTAATCCTTAAAACCTTAGGAAATATTTGGTAGGTATTTAGAGAGAGATAGGGAAGGAAAATTTATGATTAATTCCTTTTGGGTGGATAAGGATGAGATAATGGGTTGGATTAAACTCCTTTTATAGGTGAAAAGGAGTGTCTTTTCATGTAAACTTAAGTTAGGTAAGAGGTAACAATGAAATCACATGGGTGTTAGGTGAGATAATTGGTCAAATTTTGGTGATACATAAATGTATTAATTTAAAACCTAAAAAAGGTATTATAGAAGGACTAAATGTCACATTTATTTAGTATTTATTTAGCCACATTGGATAACTCATTTTAACACTTATTAATATTGATAAAATATTAATCAAGGTAATTATTTTATCAATAAAAATATAAAATGAACCTTAATTTTTTTTGAAATGTTGAATCATAATTTGGGATCTATTTAAACTAAATAAATTTCTAATTATGTGAAAATTAAATTCTAAATTAAAATATATAAAGTGTAGAAAAACTGTTGGATAGAAAAATGACTTTTTAATTGTAAAGTGTTCTTAATCCTATTTAAACTTAATTATAAATTAAATGAGTGTTATTTTTTCTGTATATATTTATAAACATCATATTAGAGACTAAATTTATAATAGATCCATTTAATTTATAAAAACATAATATTTAGAAAATAATTATTCATTGAAAAATAATTGTTTTACAGTGGTAACTAATATTTAACTTGGTAACTTAATTTTACACCTAAATATAAGGTGAAAGTTATAAAATAATTTGGAACTACTAATTCCAAATATGAAATCCATTTTATTAGATAAAAATTCTATGTATAAGAGTAATCATTTCTATCATTAGTACATGTAATGTTTAAAGACCCATTTTTAAAAAGTATATTTTTAAGATTATAATTTATGTGTAGGATAATATTATTATTGTATTTGATTTTAATGATAGAAATTGGTTTATTATAAAAAATTAATAGTTATGTGGATTCCAAATCAATATTAAACCATATTTTACTAAAATAATATATAGTTAAAAAATGCCTAAAATCAATTTTTAATGGAAATTATTACTTATGTCCTTCAAATGCTAATCATAGGTTTTATAAATTCAACATATCATTTTTAAAATATATAGTTTTAATTATAAAATATTGATCAAATTAATTGTATTAAAAAGTTTTAGGTATTATATAAATTTATTGTTTTGGTAAAAACTATATTTTTCTCTATTCACCTAAAAATCAATTTTTTAAAAAAAATCCCAAAAAATCACCAAGAAATTTTTTGTCATTGTGAATTTAAATATTAATTCCCTTTTATAAAATATAATTTATAGTATTTATAAATTTATCTTATATACTTGAAAAATGATCTTTTTATTATACTAGAGTGTGCATTGTGTAATAATTTTTGGGATATAGTATTTACCTACTCGAGTTGCATCTTGGGTATTAGATTTATAAATCTTAGAAAAAGGTAAAATGAAATATTTATTTATTTAATTTTTTTATAATTAAATTAATTATAAAATGATTATAATTAATTATATATATATATATGAAACATTTTTTAAATATCCCATAATATTTAATATTTAAATACATTTTTCAAATTATATGACATAACTTAAACTTTATATATCAATTGTTTATATGGAAATTATAATCATGAATTATAAAATATTTATAAATTAAAAAATAAGGCCAAATATAAATATAAATATATTTATAATTTTTAATTATTTATAATTAATTAATATAAATAGTTAAAATTAAATCCATATTTGATAAATTATTTAAGACCCCTCAAAATTAATTTTGGTAATTGATTTGATAAAGGTTTAAATAATGACTAATATATGATATTTAGATTATGTAAATAGTTTACATAATATAATTGCAATATAAAATGTTTTTAATTCATTAAATATTATATATTTATAGTGAATGTTGTATAATGAATAATATAAAAGAGTTTATATTAGGACATGAATATAAAATGTTCATATTCAAAATTATGGACTGTTCATAATGAATTATTAAACTATATAGTATTTATTATTAGATATATTTATGAATTTCTCATAAATTATTTATCTATTCTTCAAATATGTGAAATGTTCATTTATTTAAAATTCATTACCTTATTCATTCATAGTTAAAATTATTATATTTGGAGTTTTTATATGTTTTATTTAATATAGAGGTTTTTAAAATACTATAAATTATCATACATGCATATAAGGAGTTAAATAATAGGTGTGATAATGGATTTAGTATCTTTATACCTTGAATTTAAATTTAATTGAGTTATGAAATTTAATTTCGTAGTTAATTGTGATTTATACATATTAGGAGTTAGAATTATAATTTAATTGAGATCAATATTATGTAACGTATCATGGGGAAGAGGGAATTTTGGTGTCAGACTGATCACTGTCCTGGAGAATTATACCTTATTTAGAAAAGTTTGGGCTGACTATCTATGGATCCATGCTTAATAATGTGGGTAATGTTGATTTCATATAATTCTAAACCTTTATATTAAATGTTTGTATGCACCTTATGAATGATATGAATTTGTATGTTCATAAATATAGTTGGATTTTAATTTGGGTTAGTAACACAAGCTATGAGTTGTGTAAAGGGTTACACATTGGTATAGATTGAACATATTGATTTGGTGAAGAGAATAAGATTTCAAAATAAATCATTAGAAGTATGTATACATGTAAAGGGAATAACAATAGATAATATAGTGAGATTAAATACCCTTATAAATATTAAGTATTATATTCCTTCTAAAGAAAACAGATGCTAAGACCTCGATCATCAAACCGAGTAAGCTCATTCCAAAGTGAGGGACCCATATATTATATTGTGTATGGCATGGTGGAAATAGATAACCCTAAGAATTTTATAAAAAAATATAGATATGATATTTGGGTTACAGTTAACTGGGAAACCCTAAGAGTTGGGATACTAGAGGAATATAGTTGGATTTATCCATTTGATGAATTGGGAGAATTATTGTCAGCTCAACTATCTAATATTCATATATGATATGATTAGGATGAATCCCTACCTAAATAGATAAATAGTGAGGTTTATTCCAAAGAGAAATCATTTTATTAGTTTAATATGGATCATGGACAACTAAGGTATATGATGAGTTGAAAAGGGGTCATCATTTTAGTGGGATAACAGTTGATAAAAATCCTTACTAAATATATATAAAACATGATAATAATATAATAAAATATTATATTGTATAGAAATGAAATAATCATTATTAAAATAGGGTTTGAAATCAATATTTGAAAAGAAGAAGATTTATTTAAAAAATCATAAGACTAGTAACTTACGAAAATGACTTATGTAAGGAATGATTATATGTGTTAGATCAAACCCTTCATAAGTAACCAAATATTGATGTTGTTCTCAAAATTAATAAAAATGTTTATGAGAGAATAAAAATATTCACTTATGTTTTCAAAGAAATTATATGAAAAATAACCTAAGGAACTTTAGCCTTTACTCATATACTCAATATGGCTGAGTATGTTAATAAATAGCTAAGACTGAAAATATTATATAAGGATTGTTTTGGTTGAGGTATTTATTTTATTTTCATTTATAGAAATTTTATAAAAATGTGAATGAATAAATATTTACCATAAGTGTTGAGAAAATATGTACTTAGACATTTTATGTCAAGGTTCTCGTGTTATATTGACAATATAGATGGGTAAAAGTTCCAACCAGAAGAAGAAAATCAAATTGCAGAGTCCACTAATGTTTATTGTAGTATACAATTAAGGCCATTGAAACCTAGAATATTTAGGAAGGATGAGTGAATATTCTATAGGATGTAATTTCATAGGATACCTAAGGGTGATAGGAAAACTCTATAGAATATCCATGTTAGGTATCAGTGTTATATAAAATTAATTATTATATTTTAATTTCTATGTGATACCAAATGTATAATTTACAAATATTTTGAGTATATAGGTGTTAAAAATCATGGTGATAATTGAAATAGATTTTATTTTACATTAAAATTATGAAAGAAAGTATTGTTGAATCATAAATTTGAATATAGATGAATTTACCATGATCATATGGATCTAAATAAATGATTAATATCTTTATCTCATTTATCTTATATGATAAGATAATTTATTTACTTAAAAACAATTATTATGAATAACATGATATGTTACACATGGTTTATGATTCATCATATTCTATAAAATGTTTAAAAAAATGTGGATATGAGTGTTTTATCTTAGATAAAGGTGTTTATCTAGTCATTTGTTAAAATATGAGGAGTTTATATTCCACCACCATCAGTGTCATATTTTAAAGAATAATATTTTTCAAGAAAATGATACAAAAACACAGAATACCATATATTATATAGGAATAATAATTTATATATTTAATATTACCACTAGTGGAAGGTAAGTTTGATCTCCTAATACAAAGGAGTTTGTGTATATTAACATAATATTTTGAATAGAATATAGTGTCTAATAGGCTAGTGGGTGTATGTTTGGAATTATTGAAGCTCAAATTTAATAAATAAAATATTATTCCATTAAAAAAAATTGAATATCACTTTATATCTTATATGGGTTTAGGGTGTGTAAGTAAACCAATATTATAAATAGTTACATTATTTACCAAAACATTTCAAAGAAAAAATAGTTTAATGAAAGGGTTAAAATAATGGTTATAATGTATTTAAAAATATTTATAAGTTTATAATAAAATTTATTAACATCATACCATTGAATGGTATGGAGTTAAGGAGTTTGAATATGTTTAAATATTTAAAAATTAGAAATATGATTCCTAAATCTTACAATTATTAAAAATATCTTACATCATAGATATTAATCAATAAAGATTTTAGTGAGAGTATTTTATTATATGGTTACATAAATATGTTTTATGAATTACATAGAGATATAATAAAATTAAAACCCTCTAAAATTACATTAAAAACATGGAGAATCTAGAAGTTTATATGAAATTACCAAGTAATATTATCCAGTCACTATGGGGGGAGGGGGGTGAATCAGTGTAGACCTATTTTACCAAATTCATTTTTTTTATTTTAAGATACCCTATTATTATTATAACCTCTACATCATTTAATATGGATGAATCTATATATGATTACCCAAAAAACCACCACTTACAAAATAGTAAATAAATAAGATAATAACACATGTTATTTTTATATGGTTCACCCCTGATGTGGGTGATGGAATCCTTTCTCTGTTTGGGCCGAGTCCAATTCATAGATATACATGATCATAATTAATTTAATATAGATTATATATATCCTGAAAAACCATTACTATCACTCATAAAGTTATTTATACTATGTCACTCTAGTTTATGGTTTCCTGAATGATTTCTTTATATTAGTTCCCACCACTTTACAATAGGCACTCCAAAATTTATATTGAACATGATCTTAAAGATTATATATATATATATATCTAAATAAAAATGGTAAGATATTCTTCCAAATAAATACTAATTCTTATACAAAATGATTAGATACTATAGTTGAATGAATGTGGGCCTCTGTATCTCAACTCAAACTCAATATTATTATTATTCTTCTTCAAGTGATTCATCCTATAGATCAATAACAAGTAATATCCATGCCAAAATCAATCAAATAAATTATTCTTCTTATTCCTTAATCAATAGTATATGATTTAAAAAAGTAGTATCAAATTATATCTCAATATTTGATACATGGTATATTCATTAAGAATATAGTATCATGTTATGTTCTCTCTCATATAAATAATATTCTTTCTTTTACTCTCTTATAAATTTATAGAATCATGTGGACATAATTTATATATATTGAATATATAAATTCTATTATATTTTAAATAATGATATTATTAATAATATTATTTAATACTCAACTAAATAATTTTGGCCTACATCCCATGACATCCTAATATTCATCTTCTTGTCTGAAATGGTATTCCAAAAATACTCATCTTCTCATTTAAACTAGTTGAAGATATTCTTAGAAAATACACTAGTTATTATATTCATAAATTATTTAAAATATTCTATTTGAAATCCTTGTTTTATCAGGAAAAATCTTCACAATTTATTTTTATTTAATCCCCCTTTTGACTTGACTAAAATCAGGTTATAATCAAACCATCCTGATATTCAATATCTGAAGAATTTCTCAACATCATCTGAATTTTTTATTTGGTGAAATCAAATTTTTTCAAACTATTAAGACTTATTTAAGTTTTTTTTAGAATTAAATATCTATTACGAATACCAATTTATCCTTATGTATCATCTTTAAATCCATTACATATCCCTTAAAACCTTCATGTCACCATTGTATATCCTCTGATTAACTCTCATGTATTTTCTTGAGTCACCCTTACATACCACAGAAAGGCTATGGTAATTTTTAAAAATTATTTACCTCTAAGTACAATTACATATACTCTTAGTAATTCTGATAAACTTTACAAAATGAGTAACTAATATTTACATATCACTATGCGACTCAGTAAATTTATAACTTCTAGTATGAAAGTTTTAAGCATCCCGTACACATTAAATTTACTATAAATAAACCCTTAAATATTTACTCTTCTATAGGTTAACCCATAAACATATTCAGGTGAGTATTATATATATTCATATTGACTCTTATGTTCCCACTAAAAGTTTTCCTTTTCTAATTTTCCATATACATGTTTTAGAAAATCCTTATTTATTAAATTTTTCAAAGGGTAACCAATCCATCAACTATGACATATTATCTAGAAAATTATAGTGACTCTTACTTATAATCTAGATAATATTATGTATCATTGTACCTTCCAACACTATTTCAATAATTTTTATTGTGAAAAAAGTATGCATGAATTTTTAAATTTTTAATCTTTAACTTAGAAATCTATAACTTCTTCAAATCATCTCATAACTTATTAAAATGTTCATATAGAATATTCAATAATTTTATCTCATATAAATTTATTTTAAATGTATTTAGGAATATATCAAACCTTAACCAATCTCTTCATCACAATTTTAAAATCATCTTGCAATATATGTGAATCATTATTGAGTATTTCCATGAAACTTCACTACCACAACACATTTATCATCTCTTTTAAATAGTTTTTCTTTAATTGATAATGACTTAATAATTAATAATTATAATAAAAAATATGTAATATTCTATATAAATTTAAAATCGAGAACAACTTCATCATCAAATTGTGTTAACAAAAATATATAATAGACTTCATGCTTTTTAAAATAGGCATGGTCACTCAATCTTCTTTCTAGATTAGTTCTTCTACAATATAGCCTACACTTAACCTCATCAATAATATGTAGTTGAAAGTGATCTCTTTATACATCATTATAAAAAATTTATCAAAATTAATTCCAAATCTACAATAATCACATATATAGCTTACCTCATACTGAGAAACATCTTATCCTTTTACTTTAATAAATTTTTTCTGACTTATGAATAAATCTTCCTCAGTATGTAAAATGGATGGTGTCACATTCAAGTATCATAATTATTTTTCAATGTATATATCACACCTTCAATAAATTCTTTTATTAGTATCTTTAAAATTCCCAAATTAAAATTTATATCCAAATTAATTTTTGAAAAAATTTATCAAAATCTATTGATATATTCAATCCCCCCTTTGTAATTGTTATGAATACCCCGAAATACCTCACATATATTACAATAAATATGCATTAAAAAATTATCCTTTCGTATACCTATTATTGAGAAAAAATATAATTCTCCAAGAGTTAGGGGTAGTCATACTCATCTCAAACTTTGATGAAATATCATATTCTCTCCTTTAATGTTCCCCTTATTGAAGGTTAAATAATGATTCACTTGAGTGAAGAATGATACAAAATATATCTATGAAATGAGACATAAATTAATCAAATATAACTATATGTGAAAACTTATTGGTGTAAAATATAGTAGTGACTAACTAATACATTAAATCTATCCATAAAATTATTGAATATGTGATACCATCTTAGATAATCTCTTTTTTGGGGTTATTCAAACATATTTTAAAAATTAATCACCTTCACTAATCTCAATAAACACATAAAAAATATTCATGTGTAAGAAAGTTTCTCCCTCTTTCCATTTGAACAATTTTCCCTTTTAAAATACAAAATGATTAAACCAATACAATAATGGGAAAGTTTTATTATCATAGTCACAATTATTCATCATCTTAGTGACCATTCTTTTTTAATTTTCCATGGAAATTACCTAAGATTTAAAATCTATTTGAAGTAAATAGATTCTAATTTTTTATTTACTTTTGTTATTCTTAACCTTACAAAATTTGATATAGTGATTCTATAATCTCTATAAATTTACATATTATTCTAATATTATATTTAGGTTTTTAAAAAAATTACACAACAACAACAATGACTAATAAACATTAATCTTTTTTCCTTTAACAAAATTCTTTCTTGATTTACATTTTTGTTATTTTTTGAAAACACATCCCTTATTTTGGAATTATTTTGTGGAGATGGTATTATTTAACAAGATCACATCCACCCTTGATGTAGTGGCCAATTTCTCAATTTTTTTATCCACCTATATTTTTCAAGAGTGTGAATAAAATCTTGTAATGTACATTAAAAAAAATAGTACATAATTTTTTTTTCTAGGTAATGGGTTAAATTTTTGGTGATCTTGTAATCAATATAATCATGGATGAATTAAAAATATTCTTCATGCGAAATTGAGTTTTTTTATAAGAAATAATCTAATAAAAACCTTTCATTGAAGTAACTATTATTTTAAGTTTGGAGTGCCCTTTTAATCCTATATAGATTTTAATCTATCTTCACGTTCCTCTCTTATCTTCTTAATTTTTTTTTTCATGAAACTTAAGATTTTATTATAGATAATTTTAAATATCCTTTATACTTATATAATTTATTTATAACTTGGAATATTTAAACCTAGTTACTTCATTAAATACAAGAATCATTACTTTAAATATTTAATTAATATAAAAATTTTCACCAAATTATTTCTATAATGGTTCTTTAACCAGGGTAATATTTTCTGTACAAATAAATATAGTTTGATTTTTTATTTAAAAGTTGGGTGAGAGTTTTGAAAATTTAGAAAAATTTAGCCAATATTTCCTCTATATCAATAGATTCAAATTACATATCGGTTTTATCATCATGTAATCCCTTGATAAAATAAAATTTATAAATTAAAACATAGATAATAACCTTATTTAAGTAACACTTAACATAAATTATTAGTCTTATACTTATTCAACATAATCATACTCTTGACAACATAAAATTTATTCTTATAGAGGATCATTATCAATAAATTAAATAGATAAAACACCACTTTTATTTCCTTTAACTAGAGGTATAACCTCTTTACAATATTAATCCTTTTCCAAATTCATTTCCTCTTTATTATACCTATTCCTATAAGGGTTTGTTACAAAACATTAATGTTTGTATTAATAGAGATAAGAACTTTAAATTCCATTTTAGGAAACTATGATCCTTATTCAAATATAAAATTCATATTTATTTGATAAAAAACTAGTAAAGAAAATCATCATGCCATAGGAAGCCTGATTTAGCTCTAAAACGACTTGAAATGACCTAGAAATATTGTGTAATAAATCTGAGGGGGGGGGGGGGGTTGGAAATTAGTGAGACCCTATTTTATCAATTTTGTTAACTATTTTAATTTCCCCTATTAATATTAAAACCTATAAATTTGTTAATATGAATGGATATTATTAGGATTACCCAAAACACACTGCCACATGAAATAAAGTGAATAAATAAGATAACAACCCACAATATTTTTAAATTGTTCACCCTGAATATGGGTGAATATGTCCTTATGGTGTTTGATTAAAGTCTAAGAAATAAATATATAATTTAATAGTAAAGTAAATATAGATAAAATATTTCCTTAAAATCTTTTATCATCTATTTATAGGTTATTTATACTATCTATTAGCAATTTACAATCTACCAAATGATTTTTTATATTAGATCTAGATAGTTTACAATGGGTCCTCTAAACACACCGATGAAAAATATCTTCATGCCACTTTGAATTTCACTACATAAAAATATTAAGATATTTTACCTCAATAATAGTTCTTCAACAACCAAATGATAGTTTTATATTATCACATGCACATCAACCTCTCCGTCTCAAATCAAACTTAATCTTCTACTTCTTCTTCAAGTGACTTGAAAAAAAAATCAATAATATGTAGCAACAGTGTAAACATTTATTGAGTAAATTATTCTTATTCCATGATGAACTATATCTTATTTCCATATATATTTTTGGATTCTCTCTCACTCTATAAAATAGAATATGTTCTTTAGGAATAAAACATTGGGGTTTTCTTCCTCTTACTTCAACAAAATTATATATTTAACTAACTTTTATATTCATAGAATCACATTAATATAATTTATATATATTTTAATATATAAATTAAATAATATTTAGCATCATTATATTCTCAATAATCCCATTTAATTTCTCAACTAAATCACATGGGACTCATCCCCATGATCTTAGAATTTTCTTCTTCTTTCAAAACTAGTATTATAAAAATATCAATCTTCTCATTTAAATTGGTTGAAATATTATCAATAAATAATAAAGTTTTCATCTTCATTAATTATTTAAAATATTCTATTTGAAATCCAAGTTTTTTAATGATAATATCCTCTCAATTTCTTCTCATTTAATCCTCATTTTGATGCAATTTGAATCATAGATTAATCACTATAGTGTGATATTCAATAATTGAATAATGGCTCCACATAATCTAACATTGATCATGAGTAACCTCACATTTTATCAAAATTTTAACCATTATATGAGGATTTATTACTCTTATGTTTCTCCTAGTAAGACCAGTTTACCCATACATATCAGCCTGAAATCCCCTATATGTATATTGAAATCCTCATGTTACCCATATGTATCCTCTTGCTAAATATTACATATCTTCTTGAGTCACCCATACATATCATTATGAGTATCTCATACTTTTATAAAATATTTTCCCTTAGAGTACCTTTATATATCTTCTAGTGAACTATGGTAACCTTTACATTTTGTGAAATTGATCTTTACATATCACCGCGTGACTTAGTACATTGCCTTTTTCCAGTCTATATATTATTGGAAACCCTTAAATATTTCCATTACCACAGGTAAATGTTCATATATTTTCTTCAAAATAGATACATACTTGTGTATCTTTAATTGAATCTTAAAAATGATCATTTTCACTCTTATATATTCATTAAAAGTCTTTCTTCACCAATCTTCAGTCAATAAATTATGGATAACCCTTTCGTATTTCAATTTTCTTTGGGAAAACTCTCCATCAAATCTTTTTTTCTATATAACTTTAGATTTATTCTCACATATAATTCTTGAAATATTAGGTATCTCAATATCTTCCAATTTTTTTAATATTCTAATTCTTTGACATAATTAGGTTTTCTTTTTCTAATTTTCCACATTCAACTGAAAAATACAAAACTTATTAAAATAAGTTTAAAAACATTTTCAAATATTTAATTATAATCTTCGATCACTCTATATTATCTCAAAACTATTTAAGTAACTATAATAATATATTAAACCTTCTAAAAAAATATTCAGTTCAATTCTGAAATTATCCTTTAGCATGTGTGAACTCTTCTTGAGACTTTCAATGATACTTCACTACCTCAACACATTTATCATAATTTTTCAGTTGTTTTAAACAATTGATATTGTTATAATGATTACCAATTACTACAACATATATCTAAGCTTTTATCCACTATTAAAATCTAAAAAAACATAATTATCCATGTGTGTTAATCAATATATGTATGAACCTTTACTCAAGAAAACATAGGAATGGTTACCTAATCTTCCAGCCAACTTGACTCTTCTTTAACATAGCCATATCTCAACCTCATCAAGAAAGTGTGGGAGATATTTATCTAATCATATATAAAAAAAGTCATTTGTCTAAAATATATATATATATCCATAATCATCACATATATATGATGCTTCCAATTGATAATCATCTCAACCTTTTGTATCAATCTCCATTTCTGAATTATGGATGAATCTTTATCGAAATGTAAAATGGAAGAACATTTAACTTTCATAGAAATTATACAAGCTACAAATCACATGTTCAGTCTATTCATTCATTAGGCTCTTCAATATCACAAAACATATATTGATTTCTAGATTACCTATTGATAATAATTATAACCAATCAGATCTATTAGGATATTTAATATCCTCCTTTGAAATTGTTATCAATAATATTTACCACCTTAAATAGATTAAAATCAATATTTTTTAAAAAGGTATACTTTTACCCCTTTATTAAAAATAAATATAAATATCTTAGAGTAATAGGTATTCATAATAATCTCAAACTTTATAGAAATATTATCTTCTTCCATTTATTCCCCCCCTTATTGAAGGTTAAAGACCAATTCTCTTGAGAAGAGGATGGAAATTCATTTATATATTCAATAAAAAATAAATTCATAAATATAATTCCATGTCATAAAACAAAAGTGCATAAAAAATATATAAAATTCATCCATAAAACTATTTAACATTTTATACTTACTTAAATAATATCTTTCTAGAGGCTATTCATGTGAATTTTAAAGTATGTTTTCACATATTCAATGTAGATTTTACTTTGTTTCTCAAAAAATCCCTTAAACCTAGTACCTATGTCATGAAATTATTGGGAGTATATATACTATACTTTCACACTCCATTCAAAGTTTCCTCTATATTTGAGTTACCTATCTTTGGAAACTTCTCAAGTTATTCTTAATGGATGTCTCCCACCAAACCAATCCTTTTTTAATTTCTTAGATTGATTTTGTATATTTATCCAATTTTATTCCTCTAAATTTGAAGTTCATGGATAGTTTTCAATAGAATATTATGTAGTATTTTATTCCATAGTAGAAGCATCTCTTCTTTGGTGTGGCATTCTCCAAAAAATTATTCTTAGGTGTATTTTATTCAGTACTCTTCACTTTGTAGCACCTTAAGGATGAATCAACTTATTATATACCTTGTTTCTTTTTATTTTAAGATATTATACTCTCATAAACCGATGAATTATTCATGGTATAATTATACTGGTATTTAACATTATAGTGACCACACTTATAATATTTTTCATAGAAGTTGTCCATGATTTCAAATATGTTTGAAGTAAATTGATTTATCGTTTTCTATGTACATTGATTCTACTTAAATTTTCTCTCCCTTAATTTAGGAATTTATAATCTCCATAAGTTGAAATACTATGAAAAAAATTATTTTTATTATATAAAAACATTCCATAATACTAAAAATGACAATAAACCTCAATTGTTTTCCCTTTAACTTCAAGCTTACCATATTTAGCTTCTTACTATTTTTAGATCACACAACCCTTCTTTTGGACTTATTTTGGGTAGGTTATTCTTCTTGTACATGATAATATACTCCCATTTATATAGTGGTTTGTTTCTCAGAATATTTATCCACCAATTTTTTGACAATATTAATTGTATCGTATACCATCCATTAAAACAATATTAGTAAATAAAACAGTTTTTTGGGACGTATCATACATTTTAATATGACCTTATAATGGATATATTCTTGGATGATTCCACGTTATTCCTGAAACTAATATGATCCTTATTTTAATCACGTTTTCTATATTATCATTTTATGGAAGCAACTTTTCTTTAACTTATTTTGAAGATTCATCTTGAATAACTTTAATATTTTCATCTTGACCTCTAACTCAATAAATTTCAAATTTAAAGTAAACTTATGATCTTATAAGTATTTCACTCTATCTTCATGTTACTTTATTATCTTCTTAATATATTTTTCATGAAACTTACATCTTTCTTGTAGTGAATTATTAAGATCCTTTATCATTTTAGTCATTATTTCCAATTTCTAATTTTTGACATTGATGACTTCATTCAATTTTTAAAACTTTTCTTTAATGATTTTAGTAATCTAAATATTCCCAATAATTTATTTCATAAAATCTTATTTACCAGGGAAGAATATTCTTTAAAAATAAATATTGTTTTTGCTTTTTCTTAATGAAGTTGGGTTAGAATTTTAAACCTTTGTAACTTTTTATCCAATGCTTTCTCCATATCGTAAACTTCTAATTCCAACTATATTTTATCATCATGTATTCACTTGATGAAGTCAAATATATATGTACAAAATTCAATATGAACCTTCTTCAAGTAATCCTTAACTAAAGAGTAGAGGTCTTAAATAGATTCAATATACTTATACTCTTTAAAGCCTAAACTAGATTCTTTTAGAGGATAATTATCAATATATTTAACAGATAAAAACCTACATTGCCTTTAATTAGTGGAATACCCTCTTTCTCATTTGAAGTATTTTTTATCTCTTTTCCTCTTTCTTATGAATATTCATCAAGGTTCTAGATTAAACGTTCATATTAGTATTAAAATAGATATAAAATATACCATACTTTAGAGGAAATACTGACCATTTTTCAAATATACACTTCATATTTATATGACAGAAACAACTAGGACAAAAAATAGATCTAATTAGTAGAAACTTGGATTAGCTTTGATACAACTTGAAATTACCTAGTAGGATCATGTAGTCACTGTGAGGGGGGTGGGGGTTAATTAGTGTGACCTTAATTTACTAAAGTCTTTAAATATTTTAATTTTTGATCTTTATATCTGAATATATTCATCAATTAATATGAATGGATCTTACTATGATTACCCAATAAATAACACCACATGAAAACTAGTAAATAAATAATATAACAGTACACACTATTTTTATAAGGTTCACCTATGATGTGGGTGACTATTTCCTTTTTATGTCCAGATCGAATTTGATATATAGATATCCAATATAACAATGAAGTAAATATAGATTGGTTATCTCCTAAAAATCCTTTACTGTATCATAATAGGTTAGTTATACTAGGTCATACTATTTTAAAATATCCTGATGGGGTTTTATATAAGAACCCTGTAGTTTACAATAGGCATTGTCAACTCACCAATGAACCAAATATCCAAGCTACTCCAGATGTAACTCCATCACAATAGTAAGACATACTTCCAAATAAATATTTATTTTACTACAAAAGGATAATATTCTAAAATAATATTCCATAGACCTCTATATATCAACTCAAACTAATTATTATTATACTTTTTCAAGTTCCTCAACCCATATAACAAGAATAGGTATCGACAATGTTAGACTTAATCGAATCAATTATCCTTTTTAATTTTATTCTTCTTATTCCTCAATACATAGGATATTATTTCATGAAATATCATTTACTTATCTATTACTCTTTGATATACAATATATTATTCAGGGATACAATATTGGTTTTTTATCTCTCTTAATTAAATAATCTCCACTATACTACAATCTTCTATATTCAAAAAATCACATGAATATAGTTTATATATTTTGAATATAGAATTTCTATGATGTTAAACACTGTGATCATATTAATAATCTCATTCATTTTTAAACTGAATCATGAGGGATTACTCCCCATGATCTTAGAATATTCTTAATTTTGTCTCAACTCGTATTCAATATATATATATATTCATTTAAACAGGTTGAAAATATTCTTGTAAAATCCTCTGGTTCTGATCTTCACAAATAATTTAAAATATTATATTTAAAATATCAAAATTATCATGTTATAATACTATAAATTTCATCTTATTTAATATTAATTTTTACTTCAATCAAATCATATATTAATAAAAAAATATTTATATTCAATCTATGAAGAAAAAATCAACATCAACTAACTTTGATCTCCAGAAACATTATATTTTATAGAAATGTTAACACTTATGTGAGGATTTTTTTCTCTTATGTATCTCTTGGAAAGACAATTTTACCCTTATATATTCTCTTGAAATACCTTAAATATCATTTTAAACCTCTAGGTTTCCCTTATATATCCCATGATTGACTCTTATGTATCATCTCGATTCACCCTTTCATATCACAGTGAGGCTCTAGAACTTTGTCAAATATTCACCCTATGAGTAAATTTATGTATCCTATAGTGAAATTTTATAATGTTTACCTAATAAAAACCAACCTTTACATATCATAGTGTGACTCATAAACTTTATAATTACCAGTTTTCAAGTTATGGGAAACCCTTACGTATTGACTTTATTATAGGAAAACCATTAAATATTTTTATTTACATATAGAAAAAATTATGAATCATTTTGTTACTCTTAAAAATTCTAATGTTTACTTAAAAAAATCCACTAGAGTTTTTCTTTTATCAAATTTCAGTCAACATGTTATCGATGACCCTTACGTAATGCCTTTTCGATAGGGAAATGTCTCCATAAACTCTTACATATTCTCTATAACATCAGAGTGAATCTTTTGTATCATATTAAGAATCTTATATATCATAAAAAAAATCTAAATATCATCCAATATTATAAGTATAATATAAAATTATGTATTCCACTTCTAATTTTCTATCTTAAACTCAGAAATCCATAATTTCTTCAAATCATCTCAAAACCTCTTTAAACATTATCAAGGAATCTCTAATCACTTCAACTCATCTCAAAATAGTTTAAACAAATTTAATAATATATCAATACCTCTAAAATATCTTTATCAAAATTCTAAAACCATATTTTAGCATGTCTTAAATCTTATTTAGTCATTCCATGAAACTTATCTACCACAACACATCTATCAACTCTTTTAAATATTTTTCCTCAATTGATGTTTCTTTAATAATTACTAATTTTTACAAAAACTATCTCAAATAATCTTAAATATAAAATACAAAAACACTTTATCATCCAAGTGTGTTAATCAATATATACAATAACCTTATTACTTGATAACCCTAGGATAATTACTTAATCTTAAATCCAAATTGATTATTCTACAACATATTCTACTCTAAACCTCATTAATAACATGTGGTGGAAAATGATATTATCATATATTAAAAAATATTATTTATCCCAACTAAGTTCAAAAACCAAATCATCATATATATTATCTACTTGTTACTAAGATAAATCTTATCATTTTTCTCAATCACATTTGAAAACTTATGAATTTATCTTCCTTAGTATGTAAAATGGTAAGATATACATTCAACTATGACATAACCTCTCAAATATACATATATCAAACATCCAATATATTCATTAATTGGGTTCTTCAACATAAAAAACATATATTAATAGACAAATTACTTATTTAAAATAAATAAAATCAATATATTTTATTGGGCTCTTCAAACACCCATTTAGATGTTTTATTAATACCCTTAACTACCCCACATAAATTATTGTTAATATGTATTCAAAATTTATACCTTTATATCTCACTTATTGAAAATAAGTATAAATCTTCAAGAGTATGGGGTAGCCATACTACTCTCATACCCGTCTAATAAATTACTAAAATTTCATAATATTCCTTTTTTCCCACACTTATTAATGTTTAAATCTTGACTCACATGAGAGAAAAATGATATAAAATTTTTATTAGTAATGAGTCATAAAATAATAAACTATAAGTCTATGTGAGGAATTATAAGTGTAGAAAACAAGAGTGACTAAAAAATTAATCAAATATATCTATAAAACTATTCAAAAAATTTTACTTGCTCAAATAATATCTTTCTAGAATATTTTCAAGTATATATTTACAATTAATCACCTAAAATAATCTCAAAAAAGGCAAAAATATATTCTAGTGAAATAAGTTTTCTCTCTATTTCCAGCTCAACACATTTTCCCCATTAAAATTAGAAATAATTTAATCAAAAAAAATAATGGAAATGTGTGATTTTCATGCCTCAAACTTTATTTTTTTTAGTAATTTTATATTCACATTAAATAATAAATTTCTAGAATCCTCTCTACTGAAATCCCCATTAAGATATAATCTACATTGATCTTCATCATTCCTGGTATTCTTTAAATATAAAATATAAGAATATTTTTCTGGTACAATTTAAAATATTTCAGGGATACATCTTGATATCTGTCCAATAATTCCATGATGGATATTTCTTATAACTGTAAAGTGTTTATAGAATTATAGTTCTTATAATATATACATTCCCTTTAATTCACTACAAAAAAATAGATATGGGAACAAGGTGGCTTCTCCACAGTTCTTTCATGATGGAAACAAGTATTGGAATTTCATTACAATTGTGAAAATCATTTCTTTATTGTATAAATTTTTTGATAAATCTTCATGTTATCTCCTCTTTGGAACTTATATACTAAAGAGTTCCTAGAAATATTTTTTTCTTACCCTTTATAATATTATTTTTATATTTAATATGATTTTAATCATATTGGTTAGTAAATTAATTTCATACTTTTGTGGTTACTCCATTTCTTATCCTTCTCCATTTGTTTTGGCCATATAATCAGGTTTTACTTAGGGACATGATGAAATTTATTATTGTGCGAGGAATATTTTTTTTATTTTTAATCTTGGAACATGGAGTCAACATTGATTTTCTATTGTTTATCAACAACTAATTCTATCCATGTAGCCATGTATTTCAATTATTTAGTATAGTTCCCCAGAACCGTACACTTGAATCCCTTGCTGAAAACATAACATTTTTATACTAACTTTTATACCAACTAATGTCACCCAAAACTAACTATCCATAATTATAACATAAAAATAAATTATTGAGAAACTTAAATTCCCAAGGCCTTTTTTGGTTTTGATAATTAAGGAATTATGAAAATACATACATAAAAAAATTTATATCCTTCTCAAATAATGGAAATGTTTCCTAATATACCTGAATTTTATTATTCCATAAAAAGTATTCAATATTTCCTATATGTTTCCCCACACATGATACCCTTATAGATATATCATATTTATTACTCTTTTTCATAACCTGTAGAAATGGAAACATAAGAAGGGTGATCTCAAACACTCATTAGGGGTAGAGTTCAAGGGAAAATTTCATATAGAAACAAAATTGAGTAATATATAATAGTAAATAATAAATAAATGTTCTACATAATCAATAACTCAAGTATAAAATATATTCATTCATAACATAATCATGTATATAATCACATGAACATCAATAATTTTCTTCATTGTGATGAAATTCATATTGATAAAAATATTAATTTGACTATTAATGCCTCATCTAAGACATCATTCATACCATCAAGGCCTTATACACAATATATTTCAAAATTTAAAGGGGTCAACCAAGAAATTTCATTATATGGGATATCATACACTAATATATGACCATTCTTTCCTGTTTCAGGATACATATTGATGCATCGAGGGGATATATAATTCTTGTCCCCACCCATCACATAAACAATACCAATACATTCATCATATACAATACAAAAAAATTACGACTAACAATAAATAAGTATTTGTAATTAATGAAGTATAAAAAATGCCAATATTTGAAAAGTACATAACAAACCTTCCTTAATAGTCAATAATCATCCATATAGAATTTAAAAGTATATAAATTCTCAATATTTCCCCAATAAATAATCAATAATAATTTGATAATCAATATACATTTATATATAATTAAAAAATTCAGGTATTATCAATATTTTCATAATCAATAATTGAACACCCACCAATATGATTTATGTCCAATAGGGTATTTTAAACACATAGAGTAATGAGTGCAGAATGAACTAAATACATGAAATACTATAAAATAAATTCATGATAATAAAGAACATAGAAATTATGGAGACCATCAAATTATCATAAATTAAGGTTTTATAGGAAAGAGAATCATTAATAAGATATAGAGAAAATGGAAGTGAATTTTTTAAAAATAATTTCATTTAAATAATTTTTAACTTTATTGAAAAATCAAAGTTAAAAGTAACTTTAAAAACTCTTTTCATGAAATTTCAAGAACTTTAAAATAAATTTTATAAAATAATTTTCAATAATGGATTCTTAAAAATAAACTATGATTAATTAAGAAAATGGTTAGTGGAAGATAAAAATATACATAAGTGGGATGAAATCAATTTTTAAATCACTTAAGAACTTTTTTTTGAAAAATATAATACATTATGGGAATAGATAATAATTTTTAATCCTATAAAAACATGGAAAGGAAGATAAATAAAAAATAATGGTCATGATTCCGGAAAAATTTGTTCATGTGGTAAATATTTAAAAGAGATTCATTTCACACTTTTTGTAAATAAATTCAAAAATTAATTCTTTAAAAAATGTTAAAATGATTCCCTTTATACTTTTAAATAGAAATTACTAATTAAAATAAATTTATCTTAAGTAATCATTTAATTATAAAAAAAATATCTTGACAAAAAATAAAGAATATGTATATGGAAGTGAAAATTCCCAACAAAAAAAGAAATATGGTTAGATTTTCTTATAAAAATTATTTCAATTGATTTTGAGTACCAAAAAGTGGAAAAAAGAAATAATACCTAAAAAACTAGAAATAAAAAGTTTATAATAAAATATATTGGTTTTAGGAAAGAAATAACTTAAAAGTTCCCTTAATGGAAATGTAAATATAAACAATTTTGATAAAAGTGGGATTGTAAAATAAACCATTAAAAATTTGAAAACTTTTTAATCAATAGACATAAAATGATATAACATGATATGATTTTTAAAATGCCATTTATTACAGAAAAAATTATTTTAAAATATATTCATGGGGAATTAATTAAAGCATATGAAAGAAGGCATGGTTCACAATATGAAACATGTCTTATGAAATTTAAATTGAGATAAGAACCATTATAAATCTTATAACACTTGAATAGAAACTTACTTGAAGACATGGATTGAAAAAAACATTAATGATAATCCTTAAATAGTGTAATATGATATAATATTTCAAATATGCAACATACACACCATAAAATAAAAATACATACGTAATTCAAAACATGTCTCAAAGAAGGAAGTTTGTGATGAAAAACCCTTACCTTAGATTCTTTCTTACACGGGCATGATATAAAATCCCTATATAATATATTTATATTTATTATAAATATATACTATATCCATATTTATATTTATGTTACTAGATACCATTAAAATATATTTTATTATAACCACTTAGTAATAATTCTTAGTTAAAATCAATAATTTGGTGTTGACTATTCAGTTTTCCATGCATATTTCAGTTTGAAGATTTGTGTCCTTGCACCTTGTCCTAGATTTCATAATATACATAATTTTTAAAATTTTATATAGTATATTTTTGATATTTTTATATATTTACATGGTCACTTTATAGGACCCATGGTGATAATTAACATGAACAGGTTAAAAATATCATTTTTTAGAAATTTCAATTATATAATAAAATTGATTTTATTGGTGAATAAAATATGAAAATTACGATTGAATAAACATAATAATGTTATAAATAATATAGTTATAAATTAAATCTATTTTTAGCGTCATATATGTATGATAGCGATGGAAAATGAAATACATCATTTTTGGATGCGATAGTCTGCACATACACATACTGATGTTTTCATTTTCTAATGTATAAGAGAAAAGGAAGTTATAAAATGTTTTTACTTTCCAGAATCAAAATTATATAAGAAATATAATATTTAAAAATTATATATAGTTTTTATAACTTTACATTTATGACGGTGGAGAAAAATGAAATATGTCATTCGTGGAGGTAGTAGTCTGCACGTACGCAAGCATGATGTTTTTTTCCCAACAGATGGAAAATATGTAGATAATTTTTATTTCCTAAAAATAGTAAAATTTTCTTAGAATAATTATATATATTTTATTATGTAAATATGGTTATATAATATTTAGGGGTTGTTTAAGAATAATTAAAAATTAATAAACTTGGTAAATATGATTACCTCTTCCTTTAATACCCTCATTTCAATTGAACTTATAGTTTTTGGAAGAGAGGTTTATGGTCGCACTAGGTGATTTTTAAAATAGAAATTTAAACGTAGATAGATATTTGGTTATATGTTTTAGGGAAAATGAAACTCATATGTTACTTTTGAAAGGTTATATTGAGTCCCTTTTTATATGTAATAATCAATGGTATTTTCGAAAATATTCATTTTTAAGAGTCATAAATGTAATTTTAAAAGTTGAAAGTGGATCATTAATGGAAAATTTATGGAATTATATACCATTTACCTTCCAATTTATGAATTATAATATTTTTATGATTTTTAAATCAATTAATAAAGGATTTTTTAACATTAAATGACCTTTAAAGTCATTTTTAGGATTATTCACATAACTTGTCTTTAGAAATATCTAGATAATTATGAAATTGATATTTAAATTTTAAAATAATTAATAAAATATCAATTTTATCCTATTAAACTGAAAAATACTCTAAGTAATATAAATAATATCTGTTTTAATATTTTAATGTCAAAATTTTTACTTTTCTCCTCATTTTCGCAAGCACTTTGTCAACACTGTGTAAGCATTTTGGATAATTATAATATTATTTAATTCAAAAATTAATTAATATATATTAATATAATTTGTTATTTATCATTTATATATCATAAATTCTAGATAAGACTTATTATAAAAACTCATTTCACTAATCCCTCAGTCTTAAATTTTCCTATGTTTTGCAAGCACTATGTCAACACTAAAGAATGTTTTTATAATTATATGGACATAAATATTAATTTATAGTAATTGTGTAATTATTTTAATAAATTTAGATTATATTATCATATAATAGGTTCTACATAATTTAAAAAATTATATATCATATGTATGTCATGAAGATGTCATAAAAGTGATCGTATTTATAACAACAATATTTTTCACTCATCACGAAAAAATCAACCATTTCTAAAAAACCCAAATAATTCACCCTAAGAAAATTTTGACATGATAAATTAAAAATAATAATTTAATTTCATTAAATTAAAATTCTAAAATTCTAAAATTTATCTTTTAAATGAAAATAGAAAATATAAATAAAAACTAGTTTTATTGAAAAATGAATCTTTCAAACTTTAAGTGTTCCTAATATTATTTCATATAAATTTATAATTAATTTAATTTTTATATATTATTAAATACATTTAAAAATTATATATTACCTTAATAATCATTTCAAAGTGATCAATTTAATTTATTATGATAAAATATACTACACTATAAAAACACTTCTTTGAAAAATATCTATTTTTAACATTTAATAATTTTAATCATATCACATTAATAATTTATATTCTAATCATTAAATGTCATCAAATTATTTATTTAAAATAATTTTTTAAAATAAATAGTATTAATATGTAAAAAATAAATTAAATATCATATTTTTATTCACTTTTATGTTTTACACATCATGTAACTTCATAATGACATTTCCCATTGTATTTTCTTAATTTATTGTAATAAAATATATAACGATTCATTTTAGTTTAGTGTTGTGTTTAATATAAGATATTTAAAATATTATTAATTAAAGGAGAATTATAATTTTAAATCTTAAGGTGTTTCATTCTCTCCCCTTGAATAAATTGTGTCCTCACAATATTAATTCACTATTACTGAAATGAGTGTATGATGACATAATAATAAAATATGATGTAGATTTTTTCATAATAATTAATTTATAAGTCACTAATAGGAAAATTAGCATCTCTTAATTAAATATTTCAAAAAACATTGAATTACCATTATAATATTCAACCTTATGAATAGGTTACCAAAAAAAACCTTTATTCTAATGCTATATTTCCACATAATTCTTGATAGATTTATCTTCCTCTTGTTTGAGTTTGTAGAGTTCTTTTACCATTGAGATAGAGAAAATGAAAAAATATACTTGATTTTTTCCATCCTATAAGAATAATTTTACCCTTTTGTTGGGTTTTGAATAGTTTTCCACCTCCACATCATTTCAAATTATAAAAGATAAATAACCATGATTAAATTTTCATTCCTAAAGTATGAAAATAAACTTTTAATGGATAATAAGTTCCATAAAAGAATGATTTTTTTTTTATCTCCAGTCATTTACAAAAACCAAAATTGTTTATCACAAGTTAAGTTAATACTCAATATGAATAAACATTCATTTGAAAAAGTAATTTATTAATCTCCAAAAACTCAATAATAACACCCAAATTTCAACATAAATATTTCCACAAATAACCAAACCTTAAAAATATTCAAAATATGAATTCCAAATTTGAATTAAAAAATTGAGAAATATTTTCTCCCATCAACTTAAATTTCATCTCTAAAAAATATTATTCATTCATAAATTTACATACCAAAAATATATTTTCCCCAATCATATAATATTTAAAATATATTAATATTTTCCCAAATTTACCTAAATAATAATGACATAAAACCATAAAAAACCATATATTCTTTTAATATTTTACTTGATATTTCTTAATAAAATAATATCAAACACTTAGACATAAAATCATACACTACCCAATAATTTTCCAAACCATAATATTATAATACAATTATACCAAAATAACCTTCACACTAAATAAAATGTTAAACATAAGGGTTATATAAAATGCCTCTCCAAAGATATATCCAAACAATAGATGAAATGGATCTCTATTTGACCTTAGGAATGCCTCCCCATACACTAGAGGCTTCAGACTAGTACCAAGGGTATATAGAGGTACCATGAGGATACTATACCCCATATACTGGAGTGAAGAATCCTAAAGGAAATAACTAAATAATAGAGTATATAAGAATTTGAAATAAATATGATAAATATATATAAAAATATAATGCACCAAAAAAACTTTAATGATAATTATTATATAATATTTAAGTGACTGAGGCTCTATAAATACCGCATCCAAGTCTCCTAACCCTCTGAGCTGTCCTGCTCAATCAAGAAACAGTAGGCCTTAGCCCAACCTGAAACTATTACCAAGTGAAGGTTGCTCTGGTACCTCAATGTAATGGAGACCAGAGAAAGGTGTGATTACATAACTCAGTAGGGAACCACTAAAACTTTCCCTTACTATACCTACAATGTAGTGACATGAGCATGTGACATGATCAGAATAATAAATAAATAAATATAGAAAAATAAATAAATAACCACCACCACTACTTGCTTCAGTTCAACAATAGAATATATCCGAGTATATCATGATGACCATGAAAACTATTACCCCAACCAACCCAAGATATCATATATATAAACCATTTTAAGCTCATCATACATCATCGATCCTCGGGTCTATGACCCCAATCAACCATACCTATCCTGGCTAGTGTCAGAGAGTCTCTGAGCATGAGCATCACCTCTGGGGAACCTCATTCCTCTCTTTGTAGATCTCATGTTCATACCTCCACTAAAAATTCATAGATCTTGGGGTTTCACAAAGAATCCCTCATCTTTAATCCCTGAGGCTGAACCCCCAATAATACCTAGGTGTTCTCAATGTTAGTCCAACGACTAATTTCTAAGAGGGGGAATCCCTATGAAATCCTATTTGTCTAACCGTGACTAACTCTATGCTTGTTGAAATGGTGTGATATATATTGTAATGGTAATGTTTGATTTAATATTTTTAGGAAGAATAATTGAAGTATGTTGCACACATTTTTAACTGATTATCTACTTTCGCAATTGATGGTAAAGTTCTAAAAGAGGTTTGGTCTGGTGAGAGTATTGTTTATTATGAAAGGAATCATATATTTGGTTGTACTTGATTTTTTTCTCGGGGTAGAATAAAAATTGGACATAAGAGTGAATAAATATATAATTTTTGGATTTAATGGTGGTGTGAAGACTTTTTGACTATATGATCTAGAAGTGAAGAAGATCATTCAGATTCAGGACATAACGTTTGAGGAATTAGTAATAGTGAAGTCAAATGATTTTGAGAAAGCGATGGATGAATTTGATAAAATCAAGAATGAAGTACATAATATTTTTTCACTGACTAATCAGAAGCCACAAGTGAAAGAGTGTAGTAATCCTATGGATATCTTGACTGATGAAGAAATTCCTCTATAATAGGATACTCATCATCATGAGAGTATTTCCACTGGTTCATCATGAAGGATCGTACAGAGAAATTCTAGGTATTATTATATGGTTTGTTATGATCTTTTTATAATTGACGATGATGTTTAAGATAACTAACTAAATGTTTTGGATAACAAAGAGAAGAACTAGTGGTGGCCGACTATGGAATAAGAAATGAGTTTTTTGCATTAGAAGCATACATGAGATCTTATTTCTCCTTAGGAGAACTAGATGGGAGTTGAGTGAAAATGAGTTTTTGTAAAAAAATAATATCACAATTGAAAGAATATTAATAGTTATAAGGGTAAAATTGTTTATAAGGGATATGCACATGAATAAGGGAGAAACTACAATGAGGTATTTTCTCCTCCTGTTAAGTACGAATCTATCAAATTTTTTTTTCATTAGTTGCACAATTTAATTTTTAGTTATCCCAAATTGATTTCAATACAAAATTTAATCATGAATCATTAAATAAAGAGATATATATGACACAACCCAATGTATTTTGTGTTCATAGATGTGATAATTGAGTTTTCAGATTGAAAAAATCATTGTATGACTTGAAGCAGTCACCAAGATAGTGGTACAAAACGTTTGATAATTTTATGTTGAATCAAGGATATGTCTGTAGTCAATTTTATCATTTTGTTTACTTTGAGAAAATTCATGATGACAGATTTATCTATCTTATTTTATAATTTTATGATATGTTTATTTTATATAAAAGTGAGGTTTATATTGATAGGTTAAAATATCAGCTCAACTTAGAGTTTGAGATGAAGGATCTTAGAGAGGATAATAAGATACTTAGGATGGATATCAGATGAGAGAGAGATAAGGGTGTAGTTAACCTCCTCCAAATGAAATATTTGAAGAAATTTCTCAAGAAGTTTTACATTGACTAGAATATTAAAAGAGTCACCACCCCATTAACACCTAATTTTAAACTCAAAGAATTATTGTCTCCAAAGAAATATGATGAGAGGAAAAATAAGGATCATGTTACATGTTCCAGTGTAGTTGGATCCTTGATGTATTCTATGGTATGTTCAAGACCTTATATTTCACATAAAGAGAGTATGGTAATTTTATATACACATGACCCTAGTAAAGGTCATTGGAAAGTAGTCATATGGATTATATAGTATATCAAAGGTTATATTGTTGTTGGTTTGAAGTCTACAAGAGATAAAAATTCTAATATATTTATTGTTGGATATGTTGATTCTAATTATGTAGGGGGCTATAAAAACGACAATCCAATACTAGTTTTTTATTCACTTTGGAGGGAGAACCAGTGAAGTAGAGATCTACTATACAATCAACAGTTGATTTATCTACAATAGAGGAAAATTATATGATAGTGAAAAAATCATTTAAAGAAGTAATCTAGTTATATGGGTTGATCAGGGACTTGTGGATTAACTATGAGAATGTCAATTTTTTTGTGATAGCTAGAGTTCTATTTTACTTTCAAATTATCAGGTCAATTATATTCAAAACAAACATATAGATGTTCAGTCCCATTTCATTTGAGATATTATCAATGAGAAATGTATCTCACTTCATAAAGTCATGATGACTGAAAACCCAACAAACATGTTGAAGAAGGTTGTTACATGGATCAAGTTCCAATATTATTTGGGCTTGATCAACACCTCTTGTACTTGAGATACTTAAGGGTATCAAGAATGCAACATCAAAGAGAATTTTTTGAGTATAAACATGATGATATTTTCATCAAGGTGTATATTACTAAATATTGATGAATTAAATATCACCACCCATGGGATTAAAGATAGATTTGATAAGAAATTAGGTGAAATAATGTGGGGTGGGGTGTTTTAATTTCCAGAGAAAAATTTGTAAATACTGTTTTATTTTGTTTGGAAGTGGTTAGGGATGATATATAGGTAGGTGTAATAGTTAGTAGGGGTATGTATTTTTTTATAATTGATTTTAGTAGAAGATGAGAGAGGTGGGTTTGGCCATCGGCCCATGTTCTGTGCGTCTTGAGAATTTATCTCTTATTTTTCCATTTCCATTCCATCTTCCCCATATATGGCTATTACTACTGTAATTCATCCATTCCATTTAGATAAAATCCATATAAAACTCTGGTTTTTCTCTATCACACCTATCATTTGGTACTTTCTTTGAGAGTTTACCGAGAGAGAGAGAGAGAAAGTTTTGTGGGATTCCTGCTGATGGAAAAATACACCGAACAACTGTTAGAATCATTTCTCGTCTATGATCCAAGAGATTCAAGCGCAATTGATCGAGCATCCAATCCTTAATACCTCAGAAGAGGTGTGACTTTACAATGTTCCACTCAAGATGGATGGTTTATACACGATTCCCACACCTAAAGTAGGAGATCCTGGTTCATGTAGACGTGGTTGAGGAAAAGGATGCTAACACAGTAGGTTCTTCCAATCACATAGGATGAAGCCATCATAATGGCTTCACTTAAAACATATGTACCTAGTTTGTGTGGATAAGAATACATAGACTACCCACTTGAAGTAATTGAAGAAAATCATTTTTGTAAATGACCACAAGAATGGAGAACAAAATACCTAAATTAGATTCAACTGTTAAGGACATTCAGTCTAATGTCCAACTTCATGATTTGAGACAACAACTTCAGGACACAACACTTCAAGGACTGGAAATAAAAAATACAAGATGTATTGAAATCACCTTCTTGGCTAGAAAAAAATTTGATGGAGAATATAGGATAATGATATGAAAAAGGGAAATATATGATTTTTGAGGAAGGAAGAAGTAGTTCGAGGATAGAGGTTGATGAAAGAGAACAACGTTCAATGTACATGGTGAACCAAAAATGAATGTGTGAAGTAGAATTAGTAGCAATATGTACATTTTATATACCGGCCGCGAAGCCTATTTTTTTATGGTGTAGATCCATTTTCATGGATAGTTCAAGGAAAAACATATTTTTCAATCCATCAAATCTGATAGGAGTATAAAATTACTTATTATAAATTTAGTATGAAAAGGGTGGTCAAGTATTGGATTGTCTCTTTAATATCAATTAAACCATATCTAACTTGAGTGCAGATTAAGAAGGAGATTTTAATATGATATATAAGCGATTTTTAGGAATATCTATTTATGTATTTGAATGAATTTCATCAAAAAGAATCAGTGGATGAATACATTGATGAATTTAAATGTGTGGACCTAAGATTGTCAAACCTAACTGAAAAATGATACATGAGTATGTTTATAGGAGGATTAAAGCTATAAATTGGGTGTTCAGTTTTAAAATTTGAACCATAGTGAAAATTATAGTTATTAACCATGGCTCGACTATTTGAAAGAGGATTGGTGGTATAGGTAATAGTCTAGAAACCAAAGATGCAAAACATGAGAAATTTTTCTAGTGGCCAAGAATTTAGTTGGCAACCAAAAATAATCAATATTATCCCACAAACTAATAATAAATAAAGATATAGGACACATGAATTTGTACCATTCTTTAAAGGAGTATAAAATCTATTTATATATGAGTTTTAGGAGATGAATACCAATGTTTGGTGCTATTCTTGTGAAAAAAAATCATTTTGGGACATAGGTTTCTAGATAAGGGCCTCAAATCGATGGCACAAGAGTGTCTCAATCCACAAAGTATATAGGAATAAGATCCGATTGTGAGATGAGAATGATGAATCATATGGTTGAGGATACAACTTATAATACCTCCACCTTAATGAAAAAAGTGAATTTACAAGGGGTATTAATAGGAATTAAAGTGAAATAATTTTAGGTGGATTATTCTAATTGTTAGGAAAAAATAAGTAAATGACATTTTATTTTTTTAGTAAGTCAGTATGGATTCTATATTGGTGGGTTAAATAGTTAATAGGGGTATCTATTTTGTTATAATTGATTTTAGTAGTAGCTAAGTGGCAAGGGTTAGGCCATCGTCCTAGGTGCAATGCCTCCAAATAAAATTTCCCTTATTTTCTATTTTATTTTCATTCATTCTTACCCATTTATGGATGATACTACTATAATTAGTCCATTAAATTTATATTAAATCCATATAATAATTTGGTTTCTCTCTCTCTCACCTATCAGGGTTAGCATTACCTGAAGACTACAACCATGTTTGGTGCTGGCCAAGAAAAATTAGTAAAAGTTTTTGACCACCTATCTAATATTTGCATTGGATAATTTTTTTATTCTCCTATTTTTCCCTATATTTATGTGATGTGATGTGTTGGGAAGGTTTTAATGTTCTTATATGTATTCTTAATTAGATAATAGAATGATTTTTTACCTTCCCTATGGATATAGGCCACCCTGACCGAACCGTGTAAAAATTTGTCACCCATTTTTTTTGTTTCTCCGATTTTTTTGTGTGAGAGTTTGAGGGGATGAGAGTGTTTTCACACAATAGAAACACACCATTTTCATTATTATATTGTGTAATAGAGGTGGTAAATCCAAGCCTCCCTTTTTTCTATACTCCCCCACTTCTTAGTCCACTTCCATTGCTAGGATAGTTAATTTTTATATTTGTTATATTTATTATTTTTTAGCCAAATATATCATTATTTAAGATTTGTAGGAATACTGGAGTAGTGATGAAATTATACTTCCACCTAAGAGGTGGGGGGGGGGGGGGGGAACTTGAATGTTCATGATATAAAATGGCTTGGATTCAGATGTGGAATGTCAGTGCTGGTGTCTGCACACTCATAAAAAAGGTCTTACATTTTACATTGTGTTTCAAATATTTAATTCACATTTGGAACCACTGGTTAAAAATTTTAAATCATTGGTTTTATTTTTATTGAGATTATAATTTATCTATCACAAAAAAACCAAAATACCTCAAATACTGACACTTTTTTTGTTGGGAATCTCAAATGAAACCACCCCTAGAAAGAATGGTAATGTTTGGTTTTCAAAAAATTATTTCTATTTTCATTTATCAAAAAGTGTATTATATTTTTTAGATTACCTAATTATAATCACATGTTTTAAGGTGAAAATGAAAATGAGTGATTTTTGAAAAAAAACTTATTCCATGTTTCCAGTAAAATGAAAATGCTTGGATAGGTAACTCACAAAAATTATTGTTTTCCAAAAGCTTTCAAAAAATATTTAAATATATTTTATAATTTTATTTTGGAAAATTAAAACAAAAAATGTATTACAAAACCAAACATTTCCCATGCCGACCAGAGTTTTCAAGATAAATATTGATTGAAAATATTTTTTTAACCAGAGTAAAAAGAGATCAGATAGACTTATTCAAATAGGATGATCCTAGATAGACCCATATCATAATTTTTTAAATACCATGACACTAATAAACATTGAAATTAACAATGAAACATCAAAGGGTGTCCATACATTTTCTTAGGAGTGAGAATGAGAATAAAAAGATCATTATGCCACTGACCTTTAAATTTTTTTATTCAAATATAGGGGTATAATTAACGTTAAACAATATCATTTGAAAAGAAATAAAATATAGTGTTATTATATATAAGGTTGATTATAACCACTACTATGGAACATAATTCAAGGAAAAAAATTGTAGAAAACTTGAAGGCTCATAGACTTAACCCCACAAATTTCCCCTCACCCCAAAAAACCTTACCACCCCACCACTAATGGTGGGGCATCAAATAGAGTGTTTTTATTTACCCATTTCATTTAATTCCATTTCTGAAAATTTTAAGAATAATATTTGTTCATACTTTAACATGGACATCACTAGGGAAAAATCAAAACATATTTTTTTACATTGATAAACTAAGGTATGAGAATTAAAAGAGTTATTCTCATTCCAATTAAATAGTTCTAAGTAGATACTTATAAGTTAAGTAAAAATCACTAACCCAATAATCATTGTGAATTCCACGCAAAATTACTACAGGGAGCTGATAGGCTGGTCAGATTTCAACCTCAGGTTGGGAATCTCTAAGGTACTGTAATAAAAACTTGTGTCAGTGTGATTGATGTTGATAATGACTACACCCAATCACTATTAAAGGTAATTCATTAATTGTTTGTGATTTTTTATTATAATTTTATTCTAAATCCATTAATCACATATTTTATTTTATTTTTACTAGGTTCTTAAGAGAAATACCAAAAATTCAACTTCTATATACTAGGACTTGAGTAGAAAATAAATTTCCACTATTACTGAAAACTTGATTAATTTTTGGTTCACTACCTCAAGTAGAAAATTCATACATGAGATTTATTTTAATGGTATGATATTTTATTCATACACATTCCATCCAGGGTATCCACTGTGTTGTTTTGTGATAAATTTTAAAGTACACTTGATGTTCTTTTGATATTTTATTTTTTTATTGATAATGGTTTGATTCATTTAATGATATGTTCATTTGTATCATTATGTGATTCATGGTTGTGATGGGATGATAATATTGAAAAAATAGGGTATAAAGTGATGTACCATGAAAATAGTGTAATGAAATATACACTTCTGAGATATAATTTCATTTTATTTTTTTATATAAGGTATTAAAAAAGGATTAAGAAACAAGGTTTCCAATGACAGTATTAGTAAAATATGATGAAGAAAATATTTATCAATATAGTTTGATAAGTGGATGAATATTATAGATTTAGATTTATTAAAATCATAAAGCATTGTTTAGTTTTATTTTAAAATAATATTTACAATGTCTTGAATTACATTTTACAAAATAAAGACTATCATGAATTTTGACTTATGGTGGATGTACCTGTTCTTGTTAATTTCTCATTTGTTTTTATTATCATGAAATTTCATTAGAAATTATGTTTCTTAAAGGTATCTCCTATGTTGAAATATTCATTCTTATTAAATCAATTCAATTTTATTATCATGTTTTAGTTGAATTTTTACGATCCTTTTTATCAATCAATAGTGATAATCATAGAAAACAGGAAAACAGGAGACATGTGTAGATGAATCACAATCATATGAATTTTGTAGTTACCTATATATAATTATGGTTTAATTTGAATAAGTGATTCTAACGATTATCACCAATTTATTTCTTCTATACATGTATTTCTACACTAGTTTTTGGGAAAATATTTTTATGAAACTTAGTTAATTGATTTTATTTTAAAATTTATGTGTAATTTTTTTTCAAAAATAGAATAAAAAATATTTATTTTTTAAAATTGGTTATCATAAGAGATAAGTATAAAGTATTATTAAATAAATTTTCATTTTTTGTGATAAGAAAGATTTATTCGAAATGGTGCACAAAAAATAAAATATTGAAAAACAAGGAAAGAAAAGTGGTGGAATTATGGTGATTCAGTAATTTTCTCTCTATGACCAAGGTTTCATTACACAGTAAATACAGGTTTAATTAAAACAATGACCATTTATTTAGATTTATTATGAAATATAACTGTAATTGTTTATAGTACCTATCACTTATGATAAGTAGTGTTTTTTTGTTTATGAAAAAAGACCTAAACTTAGATTTCATAAGAATAATTCCTGGTTTTCAGAAGTTCCTTGAAGATTGGAATTTGTTGGAAATATTTGAAATAAGGGTCGTGAAGGCACATGATCAGTTAATATATGGCTTGGATGATTCACAACAGGCTTAAATGATTGCATCATTAAGCAATGACCAGTCAATTATGCATTGTAAATGATGTTGGTCTCGTAGTAAAGATTCTATACATAGTCCACTTTGATGCAAAGTACTGCCTGTAATTTTTTGAGATTACAGTGTAGTGGTTAGGTCTTTTGGGTTCTATTTTTGTAGGTATTTTAACAAGGGAAAAAAATTAGATTTATACCTTTTATGATATTATTATGTAAAGAATTCATGTTTTTTACCATTATTTATATGATTCTATTCTAGGTATGGTATAGTTTTTTTGTTATATTTTATTATTTGTTAATAATTTGTTTGATATTCATGGAAAACATGTTTTTTAAATTATGTTCTTGGTGAAACATAGTTTTCCATTTTTTATAGGATTCCATTCTTGGTGTAATATAGTTTTGTAAATTGCATTCTTGGTGTAGTATAGTTTTTTAAATCCCATTCTTGCTATAGTGTAGTTTTGTTTCCTTCATATAATTCTGTTCATGGTGTAATATAGTTTTGTGTCCCTATCAGGGAGGTCTAGTGGTAGATATCTCCATAGAATCTGGTGGATGGAGGATTGATTCTCACTGGTAGTCTGGAGTGTAATTACACACAAATATTTAACCCATCAATACATGTTGGGGTGCATGGATGCTGACCGTTTTCTGAGTTTTAACTATAAGGAGAAGGGTAAGACTGTGACCCTTTATCTGGATTATTGAAGGTGAAATACATAACTGGAAGCTCGTGGCTTCTAACGGGGGATGAAGTTTCTTTACAAAAAAAAATAAGTATACTTTTGTCAATTTTGTTCTTGGTATTATATTATTTTCCTTTTATATCTTTATAAAGGAATTACTAATCCATTGTATTAAAAGAAATTAAAATTCTCATAAACAATTTAACTAGTGGTCTTTGTTAAATTTTTAAAGGAAAATAATAATTTAAAAATATTTAATTACTAAATTAATATTAATTAATTTAACTAGATTCATGTTTAGGATTACTTTATAAGTCTAATATGAAATGAATTGAAAATGAAAATGAACTTTAAAAAAATAATTCAATATGATCTTTTTTTAGTTTCTTTAAATTAGTTTTGTAGTAGAGCTAATTGGAAATATTTGATCCATGTAATTGACTTCATTTAATCAGATTTAAGGTTTTTTTGTTTTTTTATTGTTTTTGTTTTAAATTATTATTATTTAAAAACATTAGATAATAAAATAAAATAATAATTAATTTAATTGAGTTTGAGTTTGGGGTATTCTAATGTTATTATTAGAATATAAATATTAATTAGAGTTTCAATTTAATATCCTAATTTTATAAATACCTAATTAATCACATTTCATTTAATTGGATCGATTAGTGTGGTATACTCAATTGATGGATATACATTTCCATTTTTATTAAATTGAAGTAAAATAAAAAAAATTATATATAAAATGGATGAAAAAATGAGTGACATTTAGTTTTCATGATTTGATTGATGTTTGATTGGTTTAATATAATGATATGAATGAATAAAATTAAGGTTGAATGGTGATGAGATCAAAAATTAGAATTTATTCCAGTGATGGATTTACTTAGTTATTTCCATAGATCTACTTATAATTGGAAACTAAATTAAAAATAATAATAATTATTAATAAGACACGTGATTAGAAATTAAATCGTCATTTTTATTAAGAAGTAATAAAATAGTAAGTATATTTTCCTGGAATATTTTATTTTATAAAAACCAAAAATAATTCACTACTCCTCACTCAGGGAGATAAAAATAAATTATTTTGTGTTCTATTTGGATAATATTTATTCTTAGTAATTTTTATAAAATGAATTGAAAAATTATTGAATGTTTAATTTTTTTTATAAATGGTGGACTTGTAGTTATTTTCATATTTTCATTAAAAGGAAAACATTTGATACTTAATTCATATATTTATGTTTTTTAATTTCACTTGAGTTTATAAAATAGGGATTAAAATGACTACTCTTTAACTAGATTCTTGACACTACCCAGTCTAATTATTTTGGGTTTGGATTCTAGCTAGTTAGGTTTTTCTAGAACCCTCAGTTTCAAGTAAGTAACCATTTTTTTATTATTTTTAAGTACATAAAGTTTTTTGATGAATTTTGGGAGAGTTTATAATAATTTTGGTATTTTTTTAGATATTTTATATAGGTTCATGGTTTGAGAATAGTTTGGGGAAACCATTCAAGACTTATAAGAAATCGTGCACAATGAGACATAGGATAAGGAGAAGGTGCACGGGCGGCACACAGTCTTTTCAAACCATGTGGAAGCCTATAAAAAACCATGATTATTGATGTAGTGGTATTTTTAATGGTTGGATCATGATTTGGAAACCATGCGATCCAACCATTTGAGGTTCTTTCCTGGGACAAAATTTGGTGCACAATTATCACACTATTTTCCTAACAATGCGACTAACTGTGCACAAGTTAAAAGTGAGATCCCAAAATTGTGGATCTCACAAATTTTTATCTATAGATCTCTTTTTTTCCTTATATATGGCCCTAAATCGAAATTATCTCTTCTAAAATGCCTACGAAGATTCTCCCATCGATCCAGTGGCAATCTGAAGGCATGTCTTGGTGATTTAAAGCCAGATTCTCACAGTAAGTGATCGTTCTTGGTTGTTCTTGGTGATTTTTCTTAGATATACTTCTCTATATATCTTGTTTTATTATATCTACATCATATGTGGATAAATATAAGATATTTTATGCCAAATATAATTATATTTAGCCTTTTTTATGATAGGATAAGTGATCTAAGGTGGGTTTTTGGAGATTCAACCCAGTTTCATTAGTGTTTGAGTGTCATTCTTCATTTTTATCATAAAACTCGAGATAAGTGGCTTCACTCTCGACTAATATATTTAGAATATGAAGGATTAGTTTAAAATTAATTTTTTACATGGAATTGGTTGTGAAATTGATGTGAATTTCTTATTGGAAACCCTCTTTAGTGACGATTTATTGAATTTTGGAAATTGTGCATTTTTATGGATATTGAACCTGGTATCTTTATTTTAAAATGAGGATTTTAAATTGTTTGTTTGAATTTTATACATGAAAAAAGGGTTTTTAATAATGGTTTGGTTTTATTGAAATGGTGTGTTTTAATTTTTTTTAATAAAATAATAGTGTTGTTGAAATGGTTGAAATCGTTATTTTGGCATTGGTTTTTGGCATAATGGTTTTGTGTGTTCATGCGAATTCTAGATGAATAAGGGTAAAGAGTCTCACCCATCATTAGAGGGATGGATAAGGGTCAAGGATCTCACTTGTCCAATGGATCATTAAGTGATGGCTTAGTGAAAGGATGACTCCCACTCATGAGTATAGGTAGGCCTAGGTTTCATGCATGGATAAGTGGAATGGAATGGATTATGAAAAAATGGAACTTGTGGAATGGTTTTAAATTATTGTTCAGTTACTTTCCTTATAACTTTATACGGTTTTGAGAAAACTTATTAGTTATGGAAGTTGTTTATATTTTGATATAAACTATTTAGATTTTTTTATATAAACTTATTTATATAAATGTGATAACATGTTCTATCCTAGTGTCATGAGTAGGGAATTCATTGGGGTAAAAATCTAATGAGTTTCATTACTCACCCTGTCTTTGGTACTTTGGTGCTTTTTATATTTCTTTTATCTATACATGGGAAAATGAAAAATATCACACTTCTCTTGTGGTTCTTAGTGATACTTGGGATGTTTTGTAGAGTGGATCATGGAAAAGGTTAGAGCTTGGAGTTATAATTTTATTTGAGTTTTGTTTTCTTTGTAGTATTCCACTATTTACCGTGATATTTTCTAGTCTTTAGTTGAGGTACTCTTATGGAGTTTGGTTTTGATATAAATGGAATTACTTTGAGTTGTATTTATTTTATATCATGCATCATGTAGTGGTTTGTTTGGTTATGACATGTTGGTTGGTTGTTTTATTTCCAAAGGAAAAATCATCTCTCTATTGTAAATGAATCCCTTGACATTTATTTCCAGCCTTTGGCATCTTAGGGATGTCAGTTAAGGACAAGTAATGTTCCTTAACCTTCTCGATCTAATGAGAATAGGAGTGATGTTATAAGTGGAATCAACTTGGTCTTTAATATCTTTTTGGAACATGTGGTGTTAGTCTTGGTTGGTCTTGGACATGGTATTGGTTGTCTGTCTTGGAGTTGAATTCATTCTAGTCTATTATTTAGGTTGGTATCATAGAATGGAGTAGTATTTTTAGGAATATAAAGTTATAGTATAAAAATATGTAACCAAAATTTTTATGCTAAGCTTCATGTTACCAGGGATTTGGGAACATAAGTGTTTTGGAGATAATAATAAGAATTGAAATATCATTATCATGGGTTTAGAAAATGAGATGAGCATAACATGCATTATAGAAATGGATTCCCACTAGGAGTGCATATTTCATCTTGAGTAATTATTTGGTGAAACATGTTTATTTTTGAAAAAAGTTAATATTGTTTTCAAATGCAATATTTTAAAAAAGTTCATCGTTGTGATATTTTGAAAATGGTTTTATTTTCATAAGAAAGTTGATTTTTTTCAAAAATGGTTGAACATGATAAAAGTTAATTTTCAAAATCACTGCTGTGATAATATGATGTTGTAGAATTTGAAATGATAGGACTTAATTTAATAGAGTGACAATTATGTAATTTTTTGTGTTTCTATAAAATACCATCTATTAGGCATTATAAGAACCAACCAGTAGATGTTTATGAGAATATGGTTTCACCTAATCCAAATGTGAACCAAAAATTGGTTTAGAGTATTATCCAAGCGTTTCAGGTTATGGGAAGTGAGAATAGGAGGGATAAACCAAGTAAAGTTGATCATTCCATCCAATTTTAGAAGAATAATCCACCCATCTTTTAGGGTGATTCTCGATCAAAAAAGGTAAAGGTGTGGCTAAACAGGATGAATGTAACGCCCCGACCCCAGCTACCCAGAGTCGGTGCATTACTTCGTAACATTGGCATGATCACAAAGGATCAAGTCTCGAAAGACCGATTAGTTTAGTAGCCTTGGAAACACTAGATACATTCATAAGTCTTTCATTACATCAAAAAGTGAAAAACTACAATAACAAAGTCTCCATAGTCCACACTCATATCCTCTTCCGACTATCCCTGCAGGTCATTCATAAAATACTTCTTCACATCCTGGAAAATATTAAAACATTGAAAGGGGTGAGCTCAGATGCTCAGTAAGGATAACAATAATGCGGAAGCTTTCATAAATAAACATTAACATTTAAGGCAATGTATAACTAAAACAAAAGCCTTTTAAACATGAACTTCAACATAATATGGCAAAAGTAAAATGAGATAATGCCATTTACTTCTTCACATGGATATTCTACTGGTCGAATAATCACATGCAATATCAATAACCACTTTCATAATGATGGAATGCATAATGCCAGACTATCATAACCACGTGGTCAAGGCCTCGTGCCAAGACCACAAATAAGATTTTGTCAAGGCCTTGTGCCAAGACACTAGTTTGTCTCATGAGACCTGCCGATGCATCGAGGAGCTATAGCGGGCTCCACCCGTCACTTATTAAGTCCAATGCATTCCTCATATGAATAGGTTTAAACATATCATAAACCATAACATAATCGTATCACATAAAACATGCATAAAGGAAACATAACATTTCCACATTTCAATCACAAGATATCAATACAACACATTGATATAATAAAAACTCTTTCAAAACCATTTTCAATATCAAAATAAAAGAAAGTTAAAACTTTGTATTTATTTTTCATTAAAAAAATGATGGCTTGTAGAGGAAGCCGAAACTCAAATAATGGTCACGGTGGCAGAGAAGTCGTTGTCGCCGCATAAGTACGGAAATAAAAAACATTCCCTTTTGTCGTTTAGCAAAACGCTTCGTATAAAAAAGATTCCTTTTGAAAAAGTCAAAGGGGTTTATACACCGTATAAAAGAAAGTTGTGTATAAAACCAAATATGCCTCAATGAAAGGGGATTGAGACGAAGTCCTTAAAAAGATAATTTTTAAAATAAAATAGATCGATTATGTGTATTCACTATAGGTACACATAAAGAAAGTAAAAATACAAAATATGACATAATAATATCGACATAATTTGAAAGTAGGAGATTAACCCAAAGAATAGAAGTTGGGTTAAGAAATTCCCTTACAAAGAGCATTTTTAAAATAAAATAGATCTATTATGTGTATTCACTACAAGTACACATAAATAATGTACGAATACAGGATATGACATAATAATATCATGACATAATCGGAAAGTAGGAGATTAACCCAAAGAATGGAAGTTGGGTTAAGAAGTTTCCTTACCTTGTGTCCGACTTGACTCAACCGTTCTTTAACCTCCTGAATAATAAACTAGAGTTAATATATACCTTATTAAGAACCATTCTCAATTTCATTATCCTTATTATATCACTTATTACAATGATATGATCATTATGTAATTATTTAAGTTAATAACGGTCGTTTTGTCGGTATTTGGTTCTTAAGTCAAAAATAGGCTTCTTACACTTACATGTTGTTAATTTGGTCAAAGGTTCATTATATCCAGAATGGTATTCATGATGTAGATATCATATATGTCATATATATCCAGTACATACATTCATTTATAATATTACATCACATTTAGAGGTAAGAAATGAAATGCACCGTTCATGGAGACGGTAAGCCGTACGTACGCATGAACGCTACTTCCATTTCTATTTCATATTTTCTGGAATGGAATCATAATGATATAAGAGTATATTATAATTCCAGTATAATAACATATATAATATCATTAACTTTATCCTTCACACATCCCACATATGGTATTAACGAATCAAATCACTTTCAGGGGGCGGTAGTCCGCGCTTCCTAAAATGAAGATATCGTGTTTTACCCATAATGGAAACCATAAAGGTATGCCCAAAATGAAAAAAACAGAAGCTTAAGGAAAACATAAACATATTATATATCATATATAAAAATAGTGACATCATAATGGCCACCTTTGAAGGTGTTAAATGAGTGTTGAACAATCATCGTTTCGGGAGGCAGAATTTCGCCATCCACGGAAACCTTATGTTCTTTAACCATTTGATGTAGTTGTGTGGAAGTGTAGCTCAAATAAATCTTATAACAACATCCTAGTATATTTAAGATACTGGTGTTGTTACAAAAGAAGTAAATAAAAAGAGTTTAGGGGGTTGGAGAAGCAAAATAAAACAAAAGAACATGAGAGAATGAATTACCTTAAAAAGTGTAACTCCTTTTGAGTTGAGCCTAAAGGCTTCCTTTGAAAGGATTCTGCCCAAAGGGAATCCTCTAGGATGAGGAGAGGGATGTGGAGAGAGCAAATGGGCAGGGGTTGGCCGAGACAATGGCTTGAAGAGTGTGTGAAATGAGGTAGAGGTGGGGGCCTTTTATAAGAGGAGAGGAAGGGCACTTTTGGAAAGTAAAGGAACATTACATTATTTGAAAATGTGTTTCGGTTTTAAAAGGTCCCACATTGATATAATTCGTGGATAAGGTGATAAGGCATCGAAATCCACTCATCCAATAGGTTTTGGCCATGTGTAGTTCATAGATTTTATATTAACTTTCCATTTTATTTAAATCGTTAGATAATGATGTCATCGCTGCATCATTATTATGTCATAAATAATTAAATTTATTTAATGTCTAAAAATTATAAAACAAATACTATGGTATAGGAAATCTTTTTATCTTTCCAATGACTATTTATAATCAAAATTTGGACTTGTATAACCCTACTTAAAAATTGTTTTTGTAAAACATATTATGTTTGTGTCATTTTCACTTTAACATTAAATAAAAAGTAATTTATGTCATTTCCCAACAAAAGTGGATCCATGGGGTCCCCAAGTTGACCCATGGCTTGTCTTGGTCGGCCATGACACAACCAATAAGGTTGGGACATGTGTCTAGGTCATTTTATATTATTAAAGCATTATTTATTCCTTAAACTACACTAATTACCACTAATCGCGATTAAAAACTTAATAAGTTACTATTCACCAAAAAATTATTTTAATCTCATTGAACCACATTTTACTTCTTAATGACAACCATGTATGTCGGATTTTCAAAATTCAGTACACATTAGTGGTAAACTTTCATTTAACTGAAAAATCAGTTTGCTTGATTACCACTTAGTGGTTTCACTATTCATCAAAAATTGAAGTTTTTCAGAATAAGGCCAAAATTTCACCCTAAGCTATAATTGATATTCTGAATTCAAAAATGAAGTCCATTTTACAAAATTCAAAACATATAAGTCAAATTAATTAATTTAATAATTAATTCCCGCTGTTATAACAAATAGCGTGTTTTTAAGAAACAATTTATATCAAAAGATTGGCAATTGTTTATGTCCAATTTCAATGTTAAATTAACTTTAATGACCACCATTGGATAAAATGGTAAAAATATATTCTAATTGTACCTTAAAACCACTAAATAGTATAACTTATCACTATAAATTATTTTGATTAAAAAAGTTGTTTTAAGTATTTTTCACTATTCATAAAAATTTGGAAGTTCTCGGAAAATTACAAAAAATTCAACATAGGCTAATTTCAATATTGGGAATACAAAAGTGAAGTCCATTTTGAAATATAAAATTTATAAAATTTCAAAAAGTAGGTATTACTATTCACAACGGCTAGTTTAATTAGTTGTGGTGTGTGCTAGAGCTCGAGGTTGCGTACAACACACGCTATTGCATTATTGAATGAGAAGCGTATCGTGGAAGCTCGGGGTGTTACATTCTACCCTCCTTCAATAAATTGCGTCCTCGCAATTTGAAATTTTTCTTTGATAATAAAAGGCTGAAAATAGAAAATACCTTTGTGGAAAACCCACATCGGAAATAAGGTTAATAAATATATAACATTAAAAGAAAGCATGATAAGTACAAAGGTCACCCGATATAGCCCATTCTAGGATTCTATGAAAATATGGATATGGAGGAGAAACAAACCATCAAGGTCTGATGGAGAGTTATAGAAAACAGGATTAGGAGAAAGTTTAACCATAAGAAAATCACAAACTTGTGATTGGTTAAACGGTCATTGAACCCCCCAGTTGGAAAAGTTAACCGACAACATTTTTGTTTTAAGTTACCTTTTATTATGTTGAGGAATTTATTTATGAGATTTACTAAGAACATAGGGGAATATACATACTTGTTATGTATACTTTCATTCGTTAATAAATTTTTACCACAAACCCAACTTTTACTCCAAATGGTAACGGAACTCAAAAATATTCTATTTATCCTAATTGTATAAGGTTCCAAATGTTAACACATACCATTTAGATTAGTAAAACGATTTTGTAATAACCAGGGACTTCCTGTAGGCTAGTGGTAGGAAATAAAGGCTTGTCGCACTATGGTTGTGGGTTCGATTCCTGCAGCTGTGTCCAACGCGACGGGTTATTCCCCACCCTGCAGGTTGTCCTTTTTTCTAAAAATATAGTATTATAGTATTCCAGAAATAATCTTCAGAAAAGTTTTAACCTTAAACAATACTATTCAAAGTTCAACTTAATCCATCCCAACATTTATAGTTATCCAAAATACCTCTGTCCAAACTTTCTCTAAAAGGTCTCTTAATTCCAAAATCAATTGTAACATCAGATTCCCCAAACAAAGAAAAGTTTCTATTATTGTCACATACTAAAAATATGATTACCTTAATCATATTAAAACCTTACTGAAACCAACAAGTACTGCAGTACAATCCTTATATAGATCACATTATTCTAATAACCAGAATATAATCCATGAGTCCGAAAGCATCAATACATTAGTTATTCTGCTTCAACTGTAGTAATAGCATAAGATTGTCCTTGATCCCTTGGCCTTTTCTGAGGTAATATTCCTTGACGCTTAGGACATTCATTTGCGTAATGACCCATTTCTCTACAATTGTAGCATTCAACTTTGACAGCCTCTTTCTTTCCCTTGCAATCACGTGCCTGGTGACCTTTTTCTCCACATTTATAACAGACTCCCATTCCTTTTAGGCAAGTACCAGGGTGATTCTTCCCACAATTATCACATAATGGAAAATCCTTCTTTCCCTTTTTCCCTTTATCTGTCTCTTGTTCCACCGTTCTCTTCTTCTCTTGCTTTACTTTGTTGTCATAAGACTTAGAGAATTCCTTTTCTGTCTTGATAGCACATGAGACTATATCTTCGTATGATGAGAAGGATTGTGATACTAAAGCTCGTCGGAGAAATGGTTTTAACCCATCAAAGAAACGATCAATCTTACTCCTTGGGTTACGTATATAATCGGCAGCATGCCTCGCTAACCTTGTAAAGTTAGCCTCATACTTTGCGACATTCTCATCCTCCTTCTGCCTCAGACTCAGAAATTGCCTTTCCATATCTGCTCGATGGTCACGAGGAAAGTATTTTTCTAAGAAAAGCTCTTTGAACTCCCTCCATTCCATATTCGATACGTCATCATCTTCCTTTGTGTTTTGAATCAGTGACCACCACTGATCGGCATCTCCAGTGAGGCGGTAAACTGCCATGACAACCTTCTCCCTTTCACTACTCCCCAAGGCATGGAATATTTTCTCTAAGGAATTTATCCATTGCTCAGCTACTGTAGGATTTGTACTCCCATTGAAGGTTGGCGGTTGTTGCCTCATGAAACGGTCTAGCATTGATCCTCCACGTTGCGAATCAGGGTGCTCCATACGAGTAAGGTTGTTATTCATAACCTGCGTGAGTTGTCCCAGTATGGTAATAAGTTGATCAGCACCAGTTGTATCTCCAGGTCCACAATAATTATCTTGAGCAGGAGGGCAATCCCTACACGGAGTTCGTGCATTGATACAGTTTCCATTCCTTCTACTAGGCGCCATTTCTAAACAATGACATAATCCAGATTAGTTTATGAATCAAAATACATAATTCCATACTTGTATAATACTTAACATAAATTGAACTATTTATGGATATAATCCATAATCATAAAAAGAAATGTTTCCTTTGAGGAAGTATGTACTCATAAACCTTACATAATGGTTTGTAAAGAAAATGAGAATTATCCTAAGCATATCCCCCGGGAGTGTCATAACCAAGAGTGCAGCAAGGCCCGTTGTCGTGCACCAGTTCCCGTTCAAGTCTAGCTCAAAGCGGTGTTTTCGGGTTTTACCCCTAGGTACATCTGTGCCAGAGCCGCCTCTACCTGCTCGTATCCAGACAGGGATGTATTGCTCGGAAAACTCATAACATCTCTATAATACCAAAATTCTAGGAAGTTCTTCTATACTAATCCTCAAAGTCTATCTTTGGGCTATGTGCTCTAATCAGAGTTTATCTAAATCTAGCTTCCAAGGTTAGTACTAAACTGCCTCTGATACCAACTGTAACGCCCCGACCCCAGCTACCCAGAGTCGGTGCATTACTTCGTAACATTGGCATGATCACAAAGGATCAAGTCTCGAAAGACCGATTAGTTTAGTAGCCTTGGAAACACTAGATACATTCATAAGTCTTTCATTACATCAAAAAGTGAAAAACTACAATAACAAAGTCTCCATAGTCCACACTCATATCCTCTTCCGACTATCCCTGCAGGTCATTCATAAAATACTTCTTCACATCCTGGAAAATATTAAAACATTGAAAGGGGTGAGCTCAGATGCTCAGTAAGGATAACAATAATGCGGAAGCTTTCATAAATAAACATTAACATTTAAGGCAATGTATAACTAAAACAAAAGCCTTTTAAACATGAACTTCAACATAATATGGCAAAAGTAAAATGAGATAATGCCATTTACTTCTTCACATGGATATTCTACTGGTCGAATAATCACATGCAATATCAATAACCACTTTCATAATGATGGAATGCATAATGCCAGACTATCATAACCACGTGGTCAAGGCCTCGTGCCAAGACCACAAATAAGATTTTGTCAAGGCCTTGTGCCAAGACACTAGTTTGTCTCATGAGACCTGCCGATGCATCGAGGAGCTATAGCGGGCTCCACCCGTCACTTATTAAGTCCAATGCATTCCTCATATGAATAGGTTTAAACATATCATAAACCATAACATAATCGTATCACATAAAACATGCATAAAGGAAACATAACATTTCCACATTTCAATCACAAGATATCAATACAACACATTGATATAATAAAAACTCTTTCAAAACCATTTTCAATATCAAAATAAAAGAAAGTTAAAACTTTGTATTTATTTTTCATTAAAAAAAATGATGGCTTGTAGAGGAAGCCGAAACTCAAATAATGGTCACGGTGGCAGAGAAGTCGTTGTCGCCGCATAAGTACGGAAATAAAAAACATTCCCTTTTGTCGTTTAGCAAAACGCTTCGTATAAAAAAGATTCCTTTTGAAAAAGTCAAAGGGGTTTATACACCGTATAAAAGAAAGTTGTGTATAAAACCAAATATGCCTCAATGAAAGGGGATTGAGACGAAGTCCTTAAAAAGATAATTTTTAAAATAAAATAGATCGATTATGTGTATTCACTATAGGTACACATAAAGAAAGTAAAAATACAAAATATGACATAATAATATCGACATAATTTGAAAGTAGGAGATTAACCCAAAGAATAGAAGTTGGGTTAAGAAATTCCCTTACAAAGAGCATTTTTAAAATAAAATAGATCTATTATGTGTATTCACTACAAGTACACATAAATAATGTACGAATACAGGATATGACATAATAATATCATGACATAATCGGAAAGTAGGAGATTAACCCAAAGAATGGAAGTTGGGTTAAGAAGTTTCCTTACCTTGTGTCCGACTTGACTCAACCGTTCTTTAACCTCCTGAATAATAAACTAGAGTTAATATATACCTTATTAAGAACCATTCTCAATTTCATTATCCTTATTATATCACTTATTACAATGATATGATCATTATGTAATTATTTAAGTTAATAACGGTCGTTTTGTCGGTATTTGGTTCTTAAGTCAAAAATAGGCTTCTTACACTTACATGTTGTTAATTTGGTCAAAGGTTCATTATATCCAGAATGGTATTCATGATGTAGATATCATATATGTCATATATATCCAGTACATACATTCATTTATAATATTACATCACATTTAGAGGTAAGAAATGAAATGCACCGTTCATGGAGACGGTAAGCCGTACGTACGCATGAACGCTACTTCCATTTCTATTTCATATTTTCTGGAATGGAATCATAATGATATAAGAGTATATTATAATTCCAGTATAATAACATATATAATATCATTAACTTTATCCTTCACACATCCCACATATGGTATTAACGAATCAAATCACTTTCAGGGGGCGGTAGTCCGCGCTTCCTAAAATGAAGATATCGTGTTTTACCCATAATGGAAACCATAAAGGTATGCCCAAAATGAAAAAAACAGAAGCTTAAGGAAAACATAAACATATTATATATCATATATAAAAATAGTGACATCATAATGGCCACCTTTGAAGGTGTTAAATGAGTGTTGAACAATCATCGTTTCGGGAGGCAGAATTTCGCCATCCACGGAAACCTTATGTTCTTTAACCATTTGATGTAGTTGTGTGGAAGTGTAGCTCAAATAAATCTTATAACAACATCCTAGTATATTTAAGATACTGGTGTTGTTACAAAAGAAGTAAATAAAAAGAGTTTAGGGGGTTGGAGAAGCAAAATAAAACAAAAGAACATGAGAGAATGAATTACCTTAAAAAGTGTAACTCCTTTTGAGTTGAGCCTAAAGGCTTCCTTTGAAAGGATTCTGCCCAAAGGGAATCCTCTAGGATGAGGAGAGGGATGTGGAGAGAGCAAATGGGCAGGGGTTGGCCGAGCCAATGGCTTGAAGAGTGTGTGAAATGAGGTAGAGGTGGGGGCCTTTTATAAGAGGAGAGGAAGGGCACTTTTGGAAAGTAAAGGAACATTACATTATTTGAAAATGTGTTTCGGTTTTAAAAGGTCCCACATTGATAGAATTCGTGGATAAGGTGATAAGGCATCGAAATCCACTCATCCAATAGGTTTTGGCCATGTGTAGTTCATAGATTTTATATTAACTTTCCATTTTATTTAAATCGTTAGATAATGATGTCATCGCTGCATCATTATTATGTCATAAATAATTAAATTTATTTAATGTCTAAAAATTATAAAACAAATACTATGGTATAGGAAATCTTTTTATCTTTCCAATGACTATTTATAATCAAAATTTGGACTTGTATAACCCTACTTAAAAATTGTTTTCGTAAAACATATTATGTTTGTGTCATTTTCACTTTAACATTAAATAAAAAGTAATTTATGTCATTTCCCAACAAAAGTGGATCCATGGGGTCCCCAAGTTGACCCATGGCTTGTCTTGGTCGGCCATGACACAACCAATAAGGTTGGGACATGTGTCTAGGTCATTTTATATTATTAAAGCATTATTTATTCCTTAAACTACACTAATTACCACTAATCGCGATTAAAAACTTAATAAGTTACTATTCACCAAAAAATTATTTTAATCTCATTGAACCACATTTTACTTCTTAATGACAACCATGTATGTCGGATTTTCAAAATTCAGTACACATTAGTGGTAAACTTTCATTTAACTGAAAAATCAGTTTGCTTGATTACCACTTAGTGGTTTCACTATTCATCAAAAATTGAAGTTTTTCAGAATAAGGCCAAAATTTCACCCTAAGCTATAATTGATATTCTGAATTCAAAAATGAAGTCCATTTTACAAAATTCAAAACATATAAGTCAAATTAATTAATTTAATAATTAATTCCCGCTGTTATAACAAATAGCGTGTTTTTAAGAAACAATTTATATCAAAAGATTGGCAATTGTTTATGTCCAATTTCAATGTTAAATTAACTTTAATGACCACCATTGGATAAAATGGTAAAAATATATTCTAATTGTACCTTAAAACCACTAAATAGTATAACTTATCACTATAAATTATTTTGATTAAAAAAGTTGTTTTAAGTATTTTTCACTATTCATAAAAATTTGGAAGTTCTCGGAAAATTACAAAAAATTCAACATAGGCTAATTTCAATATTGGGAATACAAAAGTGAAGTCCATTTTGAAATATAAAATTTATAAAATTTCAAAAAGTAGGTATTACTATTCACAACGGCTAGTTTAATTAGTTGTGGTGTGTGCTAGAGCTCGAGGTTGCGTACAACACACGCTATTGCATTATTGAATGAGAAGCGTATCGTGGAAGCTCGGGGTGTTACAATGAAGCATATCTTCGATTTCATTGGCACATTGATAGCATTGAAAGTAAAATTTTCAACATATATTATAGAAGATCTTGTATGCTAGTGCTGGGATTTAGTTATTCAGGATAAATTATACCACGAACTTTCATGAGAGGATTTTGAAGAATTGTTCAATAAACAATTCTATCCCCTTACATTCATATTTCAAAGAATGATAGAATTCATCAGCTAGAAGCTGGAAAATCTATTTATCACAGAGTATGTGGATAAATTTACGAATTTAGTGCAATATTCACCTGAATTTTATTCTAGTGAATCCTTGAAATAATTTATCTTTGAGTTGGGGTTTAGGTTGGATATTTTCTTGAATATTGGTGTGCTATGTATAATGGATTATACAAAGATTTTTAATCAAGAAACGATGGAAGAAAAAGAAATATCAAGAGATATGGGAGGAGGATGTATGTTGATACTTATGGGAAATTGTGGAAACTCTATTTTTTGGAGAAAAAAGAAGAGGGAGACTTATTTTCAAGGTGGGAGTATGACTCAAAATCAAACAGCTAGATTAGTGATTCTTCCTACAAAACCAAAGAGATAGAATAGATATTTTCAATTTGGTTTATTGAACCACATGAAGCAATGGTGTATGAAACCACCAAGATCATTCCATAATTTCAATAATATAGAGAATATTCAGCACTATTGTAATAGTTCTCTGAGGTCAGGTGTTCATGACACTTCACAGTTTTCATAGGTGTCGTATGCTTCGATAGGACAATGTCAAAATAATTAGTCTTGTAAGTAGAAAATGTTTAGGCATGGTGATTCCAAGAATACCATGACTCCTCAAAAAGGAAAATCTCAACAAATAAATAAAGAACATAGTGTAGTGACAAAGCAGTTATATGGAGCTAAGTAGGTTATTGTGGATGATCAGTCTGGACCATCTACGATGTGAGGTACAATTATTTTAAATTCTACCCTTATGTATGTTTTTTTATATAGGGGAATCCCATTCCTTTATTGCCTCTCCTACTGTTGATCTTCTGAGTTAAAAGGTTGAGATGATTCATTCTATGATAAAACTTTAAACTCCTCTTGGTCAAATAGAATATTGAACCTTTGTTTCTAGAACATGTTGTATAACTATGGATGGAGCAGTTCTGAAATTGGATTTATCTATGCTTGAGATGGATGTCTATGATATAACATTGGGTATGGATTGGTTGGTAATGTTCAAGGCTCACATCTACCATTATACCAGAAATGTTAGTTTTACAACTGAAGATGGAGTCAAGCATCTCTTTTGAGGAGAACAAAGGGTAAAGGAATGTTTAATAGAATTTTTAGCACTATTGGTTATAATGATACTGTACTAGTTGGTAGTTTTGATCTTAACATCGATGGATGAGATTGAGAGTAACAATTTTTTAACAGCAGTTGATCAATTTCCATATGTGTTTCTCGATAATTTATCAGGTTTTACACATATGAGAGAAGTAGAGTTTATGATTTATCTTCTTCTGGGGACTAGTAATATTTCCCTTCTGTATTAAATAATGTTACCAACATAATTAAGGTAACTAAAATTGAATTTGGAAGAGCTTTAAAACAAAGGGTTCATTCATCTGAGCACGTCTCTGTGGTCAGCATCAAGTTTGTTTGTCAAAAATGCAGATGGAACTCTGGTTGTGTGTGGATTATAGTAAACTTAAATAAGTTATCATAAAGAACAATTATACACTTCCACACATTGATGTTCTGTTTGATAAATTGAATGTAGCCCAGTGGTTCTCTAAAATTGACTTGTGATCAGGATATAACCAATTGCGGGTTTGGAAGGAGGATATTCTAAAGAAATATTTCAAAAGAAGATATGACCAATATTAATATGTAGTAATGTATATTGGTATTAAGAATTCACTATTAGTCTTTATGGAATTGATGAATTATATATTTAAGTGATATATAGATTCTTTTATAGTGGTGTGTGTGGATGATATATTGGTGTATTCAGGGACAAGGGTTCAATATGAGAATACTTGGAGACAATGTTGGAAATCTTGAGTGATCATAATTTTGTTCCAAATTATCAAAGTGTAATTTTTTGATACAAGAGGTATGTTTCCTTGGCCATATAATCTCAAAAAATATGTTTTTGTGGATCCAAAAAAGATAGAGGCAATTATCTCTTAGAAAACACCAAATAATGACTTCGAGATACGGTGTTTCTTTGGACTAGCTAGTTATTACCGACTCCTGTTTCATGACTTTTCATGAGTAGATTCGTATATGGAAGCTTTAAAAAATAATAATTTTTCTTTACAATGGGATGAAGAATGAAAAAAATAATTTCAAGAGCTTAAAATTTTCCTTACATCGGCACCAATATTAATTTTTCTAGAACCAGGACAAGGGTAGGGGGTGTATTGTGATACTTCAGAAACAGTTTTGTATTTTATTTCTCATATAGTGAGACCATGTGGTTTCTTATGTCTCAAGGAATATATGGATACATGATAAGAACAAACCTAAACATGATTTGAAGCTAGCTACCTTATTCTGTGCTTTGAATACTTTTCATCATTACCTATTTGGTGAGAAATTTACTGTGTTTATAGATCAAAATATCTTAAAGAATATTTTCTCATAAATGAATTTGAACCTGATACAAATAAGATAGATGGAGTATCTATAAATGCTTGACTTTGATTTGATGTATACATTATGAAAATTCAATTCTGAGGCTGAAGCATTAAGCATAAATTCATATACTTAGTTGGAAAAAGAAGCATTTGATGAGTGGCGGTTGATGTTGGTCCTAGGTGACATGCACTTGGAATGTGAAGACCAAGGTGAAGTTGTGGTTTTATATCTAGTTTTTTTGTTCATAATATTATAATAATTGTTAAATAGGAACATAAATTCGATGTAAAATATGTTTCTATGAGGTTAAAACTCAATGGTGGGGAGACCATTGATGGATGAAGGCTGGATGAGAGTTCAATGCTATGGTTTAGAAATTAGAAGGTCATACCTATGTATTTTTAGCAAAAAATTATTCATGCTTACCACCATTCGAAATGAGTTTTTCATATTGGAATAAAAAATACGTATAAGGCATTGAAAGCACAGTTTTGGTGGGTCGGTATGAAAAGGAAGGTAGCTGAGTTTGTTTCGAGATTCTTAACTCGCTAGCATGTTAATGCAGAGCATCAGTGACTAGTATGTATGTTGTATCATTTACCTATTCCTGTGTGAAAATGGGATAATATAGTGATGGATTTTGTAAAAGTATCACAATAATGATTAAAAAATACAATTCCATATGGGTTGTAGTGGATCATCTCCCAAATTTAGATCATTTCATTCCTATTCGTGAATCTCATATAGTGGGGGACTTATCTAAAATATATATTCAAGAAGTGGTAAAGAGGAGTGGGACACTAGTTTCAATAGTGTTAGATAGAGATCATTGGTTTATGTATCATTTCTCAAAATCCATAGAGAAAGACCTTAGGACTCACTTCACAATGAGTACGGTGTATCAACCTTAGATGGATTTGAAATCGGATAGAACGATAGAAACATTGGATGACATTTTGTGGGCTTGTGTAATGAATTTAGGTGTCTCATGGTAAGAACATGTACCATTAGCGTAGTTATCATATGACAACAATTATCAAGACTTGATATATATGGATCCTTTTGAATTATTGTATGTGAATCTTTATCGTTCTCCACTTTTTTGGGTGGGAACTAGTGAGATTTCATTATTTGGGCCTATCATTTTCCAATAAACTATGAAGAAGATTTAGTTGATCAGAAAATAGATAAAGATGAATCAGAGTCATCATAAATCATATGAGGATCATTGTTAAGGCCATTTTAATTTGATGTGAGTGACCATGTGTTTTTTAGGATATATTCAAGGCTTGGACATTGATGTTTTTAGAAACAGGGAAAATTATATCCTCGATACATAATCCCTTTTGCAATACTTGAATGGGTTGGTAAAGTGGAATATTAGTTGGAATTTCCTCCATGGTTCAGTGCAATGCATAATGTGTTTCATGTATCTCAGTTGAAAAAGTATCACAATAATATTGACCATGTTATCAGATGAGATCACATTTACCTAGAGCCAAATATTTCATTTTTTCAAATGTCAGTGTGGGTTGTGTATAAGAAAGATAATGTCTTTCATGAAAATAGAATCAGCCTAGAGTGGGTTTAGTGGCAACATGGTCAGATCTAGGAAGAGACTTGATAATGGTAGAAGGAAATGAACGAGAAATGGCCATAACTCTTTCAAGGAATAATGGTTTTCAACTTTTGGGGGATGGAACGGAATATGGTGGGGAAAATTTAGTACCCTATTTTCAATTAAGTAACCTTTTATTTATGATTTTTAAGTAAATAAAGTGTTTGGGTGAATTTTGGGAGATTTTGGAAGAATTTTGGTATGTTTTGGGGATTTCTATAGGTGCACAGTCTGAGAATGGTTTCAGAAAATTGTGCAACACTTACAGGAAACCGTGTACAATAAGACAAAAGTTAAGGATAAGGTTCACAAGCAGCACACATTTTTTCCAAACCATGTGAAAACCTAGGAGAAACCGATATTCTTGGGACAATGGGATTTGGCATGGTTAGTGTATGGTTTGGTTTTATTGAAATTGTGTGTTTGAATGGTTTTCAATAAAAGAATTATTTAATTGAAATGGTTTAAATGGTTGTTTTGGCATTCATTTTTGGAATAATGTTTGTGTGTATTTTTGTGAATTTGGGACAGATATGGGTAAGGATTCTCCGTCATCATTAGTGGGTTGGATAAGGGTTAGGGATCTCCCCCATAAAAGGTTATTTATGTTACAAATTAATGAAATGATGACTCACCACTAGAGTGTATATGGTGGTATAGGTTTCATGCTTGGTTTGATGTGTGGATAAGTGTAATGGAATAGATTATGTCAAAATGGAACTTTTGGAATGGTTTTAAAGTATTTTTTGGTTAATTTCTTTATAACTTGATATAGTTTGGAAAAACATACTTGGTTATGGAACTTGTTTATATTTTTATATAAAATATTTAGATATTGTTTTATAAAATTTTTTTTATATAAATTTGCTAATATTTTATATCCTAATGGTGTGATTTGAGAAGTCATTGGGGGAAAATATACTGAGATTTATTACTCACCCTTGCTTTGTCACTTTTGGTTCTTTTGCACATGTCCTTTATCGGGACATACGAAAAGGTAAAGTATCATACTTTAGTGATACTTAGTGATACTTATAATATTTTTTGGAGTGAATCATGGAGTAGTTTGGAGCCTGAAGTTGTATTTATCTTTGAGTTTTTTTGGATTTGTAGTCTTCCACTGTTTACCTTGGTGTTTTGCAGTCTTTCGATGTTGTACTCTTATAGTGTTTGGTTTTGATATAAATGGTATTTCTTTGAGTTGTCTTTATTTTATATAATGAATCATGTAGTGGTTTATTTGATTATTTCATTTTGGTTGGTTGTTTTATTTCAAAAGGGAAAATCATCTCCCAATTTTAAATGAATCCCTTGGTATTTATTTCTAGCCTTTGGTGTCATGGGGATGTCGCTTAAGGATAAGTAATGTTCCTACTCCTTCTCAAGACATTGAGAAGATGGGGGATTTTACATTTTTATAGGATTAGTTTAGTGAATTTAAAATGTTATTAGTAAACAAGAAGGGTTAGGATAGTAGTGTCAGAGTATTAAAAAAGGTATTGGAAAACTAAAACCCGATTACATTAATTATCATTTATTTTTTAATTATATATTTTTAAATGATAGTAATATGATAAAATATATTTATCTATTTTGATCATATCTCATATTAGATTTAAAATCAATTTGAAAACAAAATTATATTAAATTAATTATTATGAGTTCAATAAATATATTTTCTAAAAATATTATAAAATTATAAAATATAATTAGTTAATTAGATATTTATTAATTTTAAATTTTTAAATGAATATTAAAATTTTTAAATTATAAATTTTTATTTAAAAGATCATGGGTAGTTAAATGTGTATTTAAAAATTTAATATTATAAGGTTATGGTAATACATTTACAAAATAAATTGGTTTCAGTTTTGAAAAATTAAATTTTCAAGTGTTTGGGAACTCTAAATTTTATGGTAACCCCACCCATTGTCATTACAATTCTAACCTATTATATAAAATATTTTCTAATACAAATTTAAATAATGAAAAAATTAAATGATTACTTATAGGTGGTTCTATTTTCATTTTTTATTTTAAAAAATATATTATTTACCTTTTGTTTTCCATAAAATAATCCAATACATTTTACAATATATATATATTTATTTTTTCTAATAATATCTAATGTTTATTTAAACAAAACATAATATTTTTCACTTGTATCTAGTGGAGAATGTTACTATCAATTTATAAAAGGACAAGAGGGGATTATGTGTTTAGAATGATCATATAAAATAAGATAAAAAACAATGATGATAACAAACTAATTAATCACACTAGATATGTATAGGTTTCCTAGATAGAAAACCAATCCAGTGTAGAATCTATTGTTCTCATAATTTTTTTATCATCACATGATTTATAACACAATATTCAAACTAAAATCAAAAAAATAATATAACAATTTTTCTACTTCAACAATATACAAGATTTTACTTAGTGATAGTAGTATATCCATAAGTAAACATCTAGAGGATAAACACCCAACATAATAAGTGTTAAAAAATTCATTCATCTATATATGATCATGATTAGAATATATCAAATATAAAACTATTACTTCTTGATACATATGATAATATGAAGAAATAAATCCCAATATAATTTACTAGGTTATTACATAAATTGTTTGATCTTTCTAACCACATAAGAAATATCTAATTGGGTTATTTCCAATTAGTTTAACTTCTCAGTAAAAAAATAATGTATATATGGCGAGGATAATGACTCACACTCAAATAGTGTAATATTATAACTTAATTAGAGATAATATTAAATTTTATTAATATAATACACATATGTTTCCTGCAAAAGATCAGGAGCATAGTTTTATTTAAAGAGGAAAATTTCTTTTAAACACTAAGCTTCTTATGTCCTTGTGAAATGATTTAGTGAACTAAATCCTTGGTATGAAAATTTTTATTATGTATTTGAGATGGTTATTACATGTATAATCATTTTATCTAATAAAAATATTATTAATATAGAAAACCAAAGAAGGTTAATGACAGATGACTATTGGAAAATATTTGAAGTATCCTCCCAGATTTGAAGGTTGTCAAAACCAATAAAAATAATACAAATGAGATTGAGGAAATAATACGATAAAAAAGGTGAAACACCATAACAATTTTCACTTAAAAAAATAAAACCAGGTGAATGTTACATATAAACCTCACCATCCAAAATGTCATCAAGAAATTTTTTTCTCATCCACTAGTGAAGAATTCTAATGAAAAAATAAAATAAATATATGATTAGAAAAATGGAGAGACTTTTTAAAATTAAAGAAAAATTATCAAATTATCTAATTTCATAAACACGAATATACTATTTGGTGATGAGATGAGCCTTCAAATGATTGAGAGATTTTTTTTATCTACCCAAACAACATAGACCCATTCATAGTCAATGAATTTTTTACAAGGAAGAGGCACCCGATCAAATGTATGATTGGTATTGAGAGTATGAAAATCATCAAGTATAAAATAAAAATATATAGTTTGGGATTTAAAATAGTATAAATCACTAAAATAAAGTAGATAGTTGTCAGAAACAAGTATATTTTTGAAAAAATAGGCAACACATCATCGAAGATCATATGATGGAACATGTAACTTAATAATAATGAATAAAAAATTTAGTGTACTTAATAAGTGATATGTAAATACATTACCAATAAATTATAATATCCCAAATTACAAATATTTAGATTCAATCATCCTTTATTATTTAAACATCATTACAAAATATTGTTTCAAGGACTAGAAGTTTAGTATCTTTAGGAGTACTCATTACACACAAAATAATTATAATATATAGATTACAAGAAATATAAAATCATTAGTTTATTTTAAAAAATAATTCATGACATACTAAAAGTAGATCATACATAGTATTCATCCTGGTCCTCTGGGAAAATAGGGAAACATAAAGAAAAAGGATATCAAACACCCAATATGGGTTGATATATTAAGGAAGATTCACATGTATCACAACATGATCAAGATATACATATTATAGAAAGAAAAAATAATCAAAATAATATCATATAAAAGATAACCTATGTCATGAACCAACCCCACATGAACTTTTCCTAAGTCATCTTTGAGATCAAGAGTGAAACCCTAAGACCAAAATTTATAGGTCAGAAATTGATAACTAACATCAAGGGTATAATAACTCAAATGGAAGAAATTTAACTTTTAATAAAAACTCCACCAAAAAACATATGAAAAACCTAAGATATGAAAAAATTGGGATATTCATGATAAAAGTGATCAATATTAATAACCAATGTATGGAATTTCCTACAACACCACCAAAAACTCAAAAGAAAATAATGGTAGAATAACCACATGCTGTAACCTTCAGTATAGATCAGGTTAAAGTAAACTGGAATAGTTAAATCTCACTCTAATAAATCTCACTAAATTTTAGTTAATTTCCCCCAAAACCCCGTTTAACTCCATAGAGACTCCAAAATTTCAATTTTGAGGTGATTTTAAAATTTATCAGATTTTTTTAGATAAGAATAGTCAAATGGTAATTTTTAAGATCTCAAAATGAAAATTTGAGCACGTCATTAGATTAATGGAACTAGGATCACCCTTGAGTGGTAATTTAGTAATTTATTGAGGAATTTTATTCTTTACATAATTTTTGGGTGGCAATAGATTTAATAAATTATTATTTATTTATGAAGTTCATATTTTTTGTCTTAATCTGTTGAAGGAATAATGTGTCTTTGGAAGGTTTTCAATGTTGATAAGGTGGACATTTTATTATAGGACTCATGTTTTAATGGCATGAGATTTAAGATATTATAAGAGTAATTAAAAGAGAGTTTTAATGGGAATAATTAAGTGGGAAGTAATAAAAGCTTTAAATTTTAGATACTATGCACTAATGCATAAACCATGACATGGTGAAAGTAACTATTATAAGGTTTAAATCTTCTCATGGTTCATTATACAATGTTGTATTCATCATGTGGAATGATATATGATATCATTATGCCAAATATCCCAAGTTGGTTATCAGGATGATTTCATTTATTAATACATCATATGATTATGTGTAGATAAAATATTAATTGTTAATGGAGTTTAAAAATCAATATAATTAAGGTGGAGTAACATTCATGGTTGGCCATTCTAAAATTCTTAAAATTTTGTAACTCAAAGTGGCTCCTTTATTAAATGAAGGAGGCCTATAAAATAGAGTTGTAGGATCTCATTACCTTTTATTAGAGTTGATTTTATATTGGATAAATCTATCCCTCAATTTCTATTCTCTATATTTTCCTTTAAATAAGATATTCTAGCTCATTATTTTGGATAAGAGACCATACTGAAGTATTCCATGATTCTCATGATAATTTTATATCTCTAGAGGCAGGATCTCTTTAGTTTTTGATAATGGAACTCAATTAAAGTCACTACTAGTGAGGATCTAAATCATAGAAAATGAGATATTCCAATTTATGTATTTCTATTTCATCTTTTTTATTCCTCTCATGATTGATATTGACACAGATTTTGTGTTTTATTTTACTTCTTATAGGTATAAAGATGTCCTATGAAACACTTTAGTGGTATTAAAACTAAGGCTTTCAATGAATCGATAAGATGTAGATTGAATTTAAAATTTAGTATTAGCATTTTTCTTCAAAACAATGATCATTGTTATAATACCATGTCCTGGTCTATGATGTTTTTCTTAAAAATGGAATGGTTTTCTGAAAAAAAAAATCATATTTTGTAAAACTTATAAGAAAAAAAGAATGGTCATGGTAGAAAATGTCACAGTTGTTTTAACCATAAAAAAGATCATCATTTTTAATATCACCACATTTTGGTTTACTGAAAATTATGTCATAGTTGGGGAAATAATATCTCCACCATGAGGACTAACCAAATCATGGTGGATTTTCATTATCCATGGTATATTTTGAGATCATAATACCAAAAAAACTTGTGGTAATATATTATGGAATCTTTCAAGGAGAGTAATTCAAGAAATTCACAGTTAAAAATGGCTTGGTGATGTGAGCCTAGATTTTGATTTTTTTAACTTATTTTCCTTGGAATGAACCCCATTAATTAAAAAAATACCAGGTAAATGGTGATTTTTATTGACTATATAAAATCATAACTTACTTGTAAATAGTATTTAAATATGGTGTTTATTGATATATTCATCTTTTGATATAAATTTTGAATCCATAATTTGGAAGGTAGTTGAATATTATTGAATTATCAAAGTAAATTTTAATTGTATAAAAAAATTATGTAATAAGAAAAAATGTGAATCTTTTTGTTCTATAAGTTAAAAAATAAAAAAGGTCGAAAGTGAAAATGACATCCACAATCACTAAATTGACCATGGGAGCTGACCATGCACCCCAATCATTGAGAACCTACCATGACATGGTAGGTATTGATACCATCTACAAACACTTCCACTACCTAACAGTAATAAAAACTGACCGTGCCTTCAGCTGGCTATGAGCAGTGATCGCAATCACTTCATCACCTTATCATGCAACCAATCTCATAGTAGGAATACTTACCATGAGCCCCTGCCCCTATTTTAAACCAAATCTCATTGTTATAAAATTGTTTATGTCCTTCACAGTAGGTGTTCGGATGAAGATGAAGTTGAAGGTGGTTGGTTTTCAAATGTTTTCTTTTGTTTTCAAAGAGTTGTTTTGTAATGGCAGTTTAAGATTAATGGGAAATCACCTAAATTTTCATTTGTTGAGAATCGTATCGATCCATGTTTTTTGAAAAACTCGGAATCACTATTTCCATTTTTATGGGAAAAATTTATGGTTCTGATCAGACCCACTTCAGGTTTGGTATGTTAAAGCATCATAATGAGGAATTGATCATTTTCTAGAATGATATAATCAGTCGTATGGAGAATGTATCTTGCGGGAAGTAAATGGTGATCGAATTCACTATGTATTTGATGTGTAAGGAGTGATTGTTTTGATGAATTATTAGAGTATTCATGAATAAGATAAAATTAAATGTGACGATGTTTTGCAGATTTATATTTCACATAAATCATAAGTTGAATTGAGAAATTCTGATGCAAGCGTGATAGTTAAAAATGGAAAAGGGAGAGTTCCCAATCGTACCTAGATTTATCGTATCTAGGTGGAAGATAATAAAGAGATGATGCTGATTGAAAAGGAATCATACTCATGTAAATTGTACTCAAGAATTGTAGCATATGATCATCCATCATATGCATAAAAAACTATCCGTACCCAAAAATGATCATATTCAAAATGATAGTACTTAGAAAGATCAGACTCCGTACAATCTTACTCAAGATGAGATAGATGGTTGTTTTAATAACTGAAATAAGATATAGATGAACTCTGATTTATTTTCATGTGAATTATTCAAGTGGGTCAAGAGAAGATGAGAAGAAGAAGTTTTTTTTTATATTTTTTTAACTGGGTCAAGAGAAAAAGTGAAGAAGTTAAAGTGGTTTAAAAGTAGAGATTATAGAATTAATTGTCAAGGGGGTTATTTACATTCAACATAATGATTATATTCAAAAATAAGAGTGGTATCCATTTCTTCATACAGTTTATTACAATTGGTATAGATCTTTGTTTTGATGAAATTGGATTCATAAAATCAGACCCATGGATTGAAATTGGGCTCGCTATTGAAATGAAATTCTGAAGAATAAGTAAAGATTGTAGAAGAATTGAGAAGCTTTGATAAGATTTGTAGAAGTAAAAATTCACCTAATATTTTAGATGAAATTTAAATTAGGGTGAATTTGATTAAGAGGTGTTTTTTTGGGATTCCCAACAAATCCACTCAAGGGTCATCTATAAAAGGAGAAAAGTACATTGTACTTTTCTGATGACCGATGTACTATTCCTGAGAGAGAATCTCAAAGTTGTAGAGAGAAGAAGAAGTTTCCATATTAAATTTTTAGGAAAAAGTTTTGAAGGATTGATGTGAAATAGAAAATACAATATCACAATGTCATATTTTTGTGGTTATCATACTCAGTGTTTTTTTCATACTCAGCTAATTACTGTATTTATCTTGTCAATTGTATTCAGCTGATTATTGTATCAGGATGTATTAATCAGATCAAGATCTCAATACCGGGATTTCTGGGCTATGGAAGGATAATTGAAGTGGTGCTGATTCATCTCTACTGTGTTCTGTCAAAGTCTTATCTTTCTTATTGGGGAGAATCTTACTGGGAATAATCGTTCCGAGGAGAATTAGACTTGAAGGAATCAGATAGGGAAAGTCAGACTAGGAAAATCAGACTAGGTTTTTCCTTAATAAAGTCCAAGAAGTTCTTACCTTATTCTGGGTTATAAATTGAAGATTTTTTTTCAATTGAATACATTTGTGAAATTGAAAATAATAATTGGTTACATGAGTTGTTACATAAACTTTTTATTACCCTATTTGTGTTAATAGAGTGCACACACATTATTGGATTTTTATATAGTGCAACACAAGTGTAAGGGTATATCCTACTCATTGTAATCCAAGGATTTATTTATTGTGGATTTTTTTGTGTTGGATTATTTCCAAACCACACTAAGGATGTAGCTATTCTTATTGAATTTTGAACCTTGTAAATACTTGTGTTCCTTTGGATGTGTGGTTGAATTGTTTTTAACAGAGAATTGAATCTTTAATAGGAGGTGAATGTTATTTCAAGGAAATATAAAAGGAAAAACAATATCACTAATTCACCCCATCCCCATCTCATTGATATGATTATCCTGACTGGGCACTTTCAATTTGTATCAGAGTGTAACTTCCCTTCCATTATTATTTTCTAAAGTTTTGAAGATAAGTTGATTGAGAATTTGAATTTTGTGAACAGTAAAGGTATTTTAGTCTTCAATGGAAATAATTATCATATCTTTAAAGATATAATGTTTCTGTATCTTATATCTATTTGATATGATGTTCTTGAAGCATAAATAGAGGGGTTTCTTCCTATTTATTTTATAACTCATCTTACATCTGTTGATAAGAAGAATCTTGAGAATGATGGAAGGGGAAAGAAAGATATATTATCATCACTTTCTGAAAGTGAATTCTTTAGAGTGAAAGGAGTATCCACAACCAAATATATATGGGATAAAATTAAAAACATATATGAAAGAAATTAAAAAGTTAAGAAGGAAAAGTTACATATCTAGAGATTCAAATATGAAGATTTGAATATGGGTGAGCATGAATCTGTTGGGAAATTATCTACCTGTGTAAATGACATTATGGGTACTATCATATTTCTTGGTGAAAATTTGGATGACTCTTTAGTCGTTAAAAAGATCTTGATAATCCTTCCCAATAAGTTTGATGAAAAACTTTATTCACTATAAGACCAAGATCTTGAAACAATATCTCTTGATTATTTACATAACACTCTCATCACTTATGAAATGAGAAGGGAGAAAGATATTAAAATGAAAAAAAATTAATAGAGAAATGTATTTCATGGCTATGAAGAAAGAAAATTCAAATAAGATTCATATTGAATATGAATCTGTTGAATTTGATTATAAAGATGAGTTATGTAAAAATCGTGATAATATTTTATCCTTGTTTTCTAAAAAAGTGAAAAGTGGTACAAGGAAATATTAAGGGAAACTCATCTGATTTTTTTTGAATGTGGAGCTATTGGAAAATTTTCTACCAATTGTCCTCGAAGAAAGAAAGAAGAGGATAGAGAAGAAGAAGAAAGAAAGCCAAGAATATTGTGGAAGAAACATGGTGAAAAAGGAAAATTGTATTCCATAAAGAAAGATAGAAAATTATTCAATTCCAAAAGAAAAATATTCTTATCTAAATATAATGAAGAAGAAGGTATTAATGTTGAATACAAAAACAAATCATTTGAGTATGGTATTTAGAATAATTTTATTGCAATAGTAAATGATGAAGAATTCAGAAGTAGTAATTCTAAAGAAGAGAAAACTCAACTTAAATGCCATTTGAAAGAAGAGTTTAAAGAATGTATAATAAAGATAAGAATACTTGAAAAGAAAAAGATAAAGTTGGAAGATGAACTTTCCTTAATAAGAAATCAAGAATGTTTTACTAATGAGAAAGTGAATCTAGTAAAATATATTTATGATCTGGAGAAATCTATTGAATATTAAAAGAATTTTAATGAGTATATAGAGGTAAAGGTGAATGTAAAAGAAGAAGAGTTGGAACTTGTCCAATAAAAACTTTCTGAAGATGAAAATAAAAATACAAGTTTCCAAAACTCTATAACTGAAGTTGGTAAAAGTTATTGAAATGAGAAACTAGAGAAGGTTTAATAAAAGTTACCTTTAAAGGGTGAGAAGAAAGATAAAATAGTTTTTTAAATGAAGAATGCTAGGAAAGTTATGTATGTGGCCAAGAATAACAATGTTATGAATTCAGAAGTCTTAAAGAACCCTGAGCCTGAAAATGTTTTCAAACAATCTAAGTCAAAGAATATTTTAAATACTTCTAGTTCTGATAAATTAGAAAATAAAAGGAAGACTCCAATTGATAATAGAATTTTTTGTGGCTTAGAAAATAAAGAGAAGAAGGTAGTTGAGAAACATATTCACAATTCTGGCTAGTATGAAAGTTTCAAAGGCAAATATACATTTTTTGGATATTGCTGGTATTTTGTTAGATTTATACATATGAAAAATATGTGTTGGTTTAAACAACAAAATTACTGTAATTCCACAGGTTATGAAAGGAAAAGGTTGATGGGGAGTCAATTCCCTCAAAAGAAGAAGTCCGAGAGGGTTGTTTTGAAGAAACCTGAGAAAGGTGGAGTAAAAATGGAAAATATGTTCCAACCTTAGGAAAATATTTTTGAAAGATGTGAAGAACCTGGAAACCTTGAAAACAGATGTATTTTTTTGATATCGGTACCGAAAAAAATATTCTTACTAATACTCCGAATCTGATGATGAATAAAGAAAAGGAAAAAGTAAAATATCTTGTTATTGAAATCGCATTGAAAGCTGCAAAAAGAGAATGACCTTGGATTCTTCATAGTGGGTGTTCTTCTCATATGAAATGAGATTTGAAATTTTTTGAGAATGTGAAATATTTTAAAGAAGGCATAGTGACATTTTGAAATGATTAATCCATGAAAATTAAAGTTATTGGATCAACAATCATTGGGAAAGAAAAGTTGAAATCCAAGAAATATTTTTATGTTTATGGTCCAAAACACAATTTTCTCAGTGTTTCAAAATTATGTGATGAGGGTAACAAATTTATCTTAAAAAATATGGGTTTTCAGGAAAAATGAATAAGATGGAAAAACATTTACAAGAGGCTAATGTACAAAAGGAAATTTGTTTCGGATTGGTGAAATACAAAACTCTTGTTACATGACTATGGTAGAAGAAAATAAATTGTGGCATAAAAGGTTGGGATACATGTGTCAAGAAAACATGATAAAGTTATCTAAAATAGATAGTGTTTGATATGTTCTAGATTTTATAAGAAGTAGATATTTGTGTTGCACTATGTAACGACCCAAACTCGAACATCGACCCAAACAGTGCTAAACGGGTTAGGTGTTACTACCTTAGGCACACCTCCCCAAAAACCAAAGGCTATAGACTAGCAGTGAGGGTGTAAATAGGTATAGTGGGGAGGCTATAACCTCTTGGAGGAAATACTGGTATTAGTACGAGCATAATATAAAATCAGAAGCCTCTGCAGACTCGAACTAGACCCGTATAGCGGAAGCACAATCAATAGAAATAAACAGCGGAAGTAAGAAATATAATCAATAGAAATGGAATACAAATACAAAATCATACTAAACTACTTGTAACAACTACTAGATCAGACAAATCATGTATCCATAGAAATCCAATATATAAAAGGGCACCAATGGCTAACCAACAGTAGCTACAATAAATAAGGTAAGCATGCTGGTACTAGAAAGAAAGAAAAACAAAGTAAACTCCATCTAGAAAAGACCTGAAGGTCCCTACCGTCTCCATGCAACAACTAAAGCATTATAGCTCCTAAAGTTGGTATCATTATTGCACGTAAATCCAAAAAGTCTACACGCATCCTGAAGGGCCCATGAAGGGTGTGAGACGAATCTCAATAGGATACCACCCAATGGTGCGTACCTAATATAAGTGTTTAAATAGGCATGTATTTATAATGAAAATAGTAAACAATATGATGAAAACATAAATACATACTCCACTGGTTCTCAGTAGCCACCATGGAGTGTCACCTGCTTTTGAAACACTGAAATCTCAGTCATGTAACCCGGCACCATGTGCCCCCTGACACCATGAGTCTCTAGTACCAACGTCCCAAAGGCATGCCCAAGAAGTAGTAACTCAGAGGAAAAACGATTTCTGTCCTCAAATAAGTAACCATAGGGACAACAATGTCTACCCTCAAATAAAGTAACTAGAGGGACAACAATGTCATCCCTCAAACAAATAACCAGATGGACAATGATGTTTGCCCCCAAATCATGGCGAGCATCTTCCCCAACCTGATATCCTTAACACCATCCCTTGAAGGTTCCTAACCTTCCATGTGGATTCCTATGGAAAGCACCCCAAACCAATAGTACCTAATACTGAACTAATAGGGGCCTCTACCCACATGAGTGGTCAAACCCACCTCTTCATGGAGACTCCATGTGTGCACACTACTCAAAGTTCCTGGTGATAGGTAATATTCAAAATAGTACCCAATCCACAACGTATCTAACACCTCGTCTCCCTATGACCATGTTGCTCATGTTTGATGGCCTCGCCATCCAAGTAACTTGGGTTATGCCCAACCTGATAGTCACACGAGCTCAAGACAATGTCCATGATGCCCAATCCCATCGTCATAACCACCCAATATAACTCAGGCCATGACCAACCTGTGACCAATATCACTAAAGAATATCTGGGCCACACCCAACACAACCCGAAGGCTCCAACATATGAAATATCACACATCACATATATATTTAATCAAAATAAATACTTAAAATAGGGAAAAAATAAACAGTTTAATTGCACTAGATATGTGTTGTCCCATACTGGCACTGCGGTATTGAAAGACTCTAATAAGTCATATCAAGGTTTAATAAACTAAACTCAACAGTTTAAAACAATAGAGTTCATTATAACCATTTTTACACCCCCCTCAGCCAACATTCCTTGATGATCAATGACCCTCACCCGTCCCACTCAAGAAAAACTTGTAAAGGGATTACCCAAAGTCATCCCTTTGGTCTCATAATCAATTTAACATGTTAAAGAAATTATGAAATGGTATTTTTCAAAATACCCAAATACGCGCCAATGGCTACGCCACCCAATAGTCCATGAAAACATAAAAGAAGGTATGAACCACCTACCTAAGACTCGTAGACATAGGAACGCCTGATATTGAGTTCTAATTCGAAGCCTATCTTTGTAGATCTACATTTCTATCAAATCATAGGAATTCCGCTCCGATGGAATCTGCAGTGGTTGAGTTAAGGAAACTGGAATGAAATAGGGTGAGCGGGTTTATCCTTCTTGAGGCAATCCAGCATCCACTGACAGATTGAAGAACGAAATTTGTACGAAAAATATAAGGAAAGGTATGTAGTTTAGGATTTCAGAACAAGATTATTCTGAAGTTAGGGAAGAAGAATATATTTTTCAAAATAATATGTGACACTCTTTCATTTAAGTGAATAGAAATAAAAAATAAATGGAATGTATAAAGGACTACACTCCGTGTAGTGGAATTGTCCGTACTCTGACTTAAGCAGAGGTACACACATGGTTTGGACACCCCACATGGGTCGGTACACGACTAGAACTCAGTCGATACACAGAAAAGAAAAATACACGGTGTGTACAACAACCCTAAACATCGTGTAGTAGAAAATTCTTACACGATCATCACATGACATGTACTGGGAGAGCATGCGGCCAGTACATGCGTAGCCCATACATAGCATGTGCTTTGGAGTACATGACATGTAATATGGAAATTTCCAAAACTTCCCATATTTTTCCTAGTTTTCTCAGAAATAAGTCAAAAATTCAAACATGGTTGAGATTTTTACCCTTTCTAAACACCCAGGTTCTTACAATCTCCCCACCTTAACATAGATCATCCCTGAGATATTGAAAAAAACCCAGAGACAGAACTGAACATACCACCCTGATCAAAGTAACCCAGACTATCCTGGTCTTAAATGTTCTGGCTAAATTATTTAACGGGCTCCCCACATTAAGAATTTCCTAACTCAGTCTCAACCCTGAAAATTCAAACCAAGGAATGTTTCACTAACCTTTTTCTAGACTCATGGTCCTCTCATGATATAACTTCACCCCTGCACCTCATTGATGCTCTTGTGTCGTTTCCAACACCCAAACAAATCCTGCACCGCATCGGTGTCCTCATCCATGAGGTCCTGCATCCCATGGATACTCAAGATGAACATGGTGCCTAACACCTCAAGTAACCCTCATCCTCGATGCCCCTATGCCCATGAAACCTCAAGTAAACCACATCCTCAATGCCCTGATAGCCATAACACCTCATGTAACTCGCATCCTCGATTCCCCTAATGACACACATCTCATACATATATATTAATATATCACACACCTGATATGGTGTCAAACCCACCAACCAACATCTTGTCAGTCCACATAAATCATGTGCACCTCGTTCACTCAATGAAGACATGCCCCAATAGGCCATTCCAAAATAAGTAAAGAAAAAATAGATCACGACCACACCCACGGTGTATCTCTAACCATACTCAGCTCACCAGCCTGCTCAACCTCTAGCAGCTCCACGACATGCACCTGACCTGACACATGGCTACCTGAAGCCTATCCTCCCTACGGTGTTGCACCAGTTGCCGACCACTGACCCCTCAGTTGGGTCCCACTATATCTGTCACATCCTTCAAGTGCATCTGAACCTTGAATACCCTCTCCTGGTACTGAACCTAAACCAACTCCAGATGCAACCTTCTATCCTAGTCCCTGCCTACCGGCTGTCTGAGAAGGCTTCCTCGAGAACCTCTCAAGATGCTCGACCTATCCACATGCCTCACACTCTTTCGAAGGTTTATCAGACTGAGTCTGAACATGCCCTGACTATCCACACTGAATAAAAATCACTGAAGAAATACTACGTGGTGGTCTAGATGAGTCCTTAGCCTGACGTCCCTAATGGAACTTATCACATCCTCACTTACTTCTATCCGATCCATCACCTGAATCTTTCTCCCAACTAACCTGGGGAATATCCCTCTAGTTTCCCTCCGCTATGAGTGCCTAATTCACCGCCTATGAGAATGAAACAAACCTGAAGATATTCACCTGGGTTCGAATGGCGTGTTTCAAGCCATCCTTGAAGTGCCGAACCCTTGTCGAGTCATCGCTTACCATACCAGGTGAAAAGTGAGATAACACATTAAAATAGCTGCATAGTCCATGAAGGACATGTATTCCTACTGAAGGCTCAAGAACTCACGAGCAATCTCAGCCCTCAGTGTCTCTAGGAAAAGTTATCGAAGAACCTGTCCTCGAAGTCTTTCCATGCTAGTCCTTCGTGCCTGCAAGCCTGAACCTACACATCCCACCAGTGCTTTGCCGGTCCTCTCAGCATGTATGTATTCAGCTTGACCCTCTGCCTTGGAGGAATCTCGAGCTGCTCGAAGATCATATACATCCTCTCTATAAAGTTCTTATCCATCTACGGACCACCCTCACCCTGAAAAAGTAGCGGGTGATGTGATTGAAAATCCTATGACAGATATGCCATAGATGGCTCTATACCCTACGCACCTCTGTTGATCCCCTACAAGACACGTACCAGACGAGACCAGAGCTGCTCGTCGAGCCACAACTCGAACACTACCAAACCCGTCTACTGTCCTGCCTGCAATGGACCCTGAAAAAGATCATGTCCCTGAGCCTGTACCTGTAGCTCATGATCTGGCTACTCCAGATCCTGAACCTGATCCTACTCCTGTGGAACTGTACCATCTCCCGCCTGACTCTCCATCTGAGCCATCAAAAAGGAACCCACTGAATACTATAAATGGTCAAACAACCCACATATATAACAATATATTTATATATAACACATATATGGAAAGTAGTAAAAGGAAGTACATAACTACTACCCTTACTCCCCCCCACCGTAACCCATGCCCGCAATATCCCGACCTCATGGCCTCCTTACCCACCCTCATAGAGCCAAGTATCAAACGTACCTTGGGTCATTACCATCTTGACAACCAATGTTTCCTCCTACTCAATGACCTAGTCACCCAATATTGGTGATCGAAATTACTTCAACCATGGTACCGGCCTTCTCATACAAGATCCAGGCCCAAAAATCTTCTGCCACATGTAATTCAAAACATATAAATCGTAGCATAGTATATTTCAATAAACTATAAATTATATCAGGAATTTCACCAATGACATTTCAAAGAATATAAATAATGGTAATTGGTATTATTCAAATGAAATCATCACTTCATAAAGCGTACACGTAGTTATGAAATTGAAATACCCTAAAAATGTGCCTATAAAAATCCAAACAATAATGCCTTGTCATACTTGGCCAAGGTCCAATTCTCCCTTACCGCACCGAGTCAAGGGTTACATATCACAATCAATAAAATCAAACACTAAGTGAGCCATCGAGATAGAAATAATATAAACAGTAATCTGATAAAAAAGAAAACAACAATTCCCACCCATGGAAACTTGGTCCATCCCTTGTACCTAGGGTTGCAGGCACCCAAGAACAAGCTAGAAAAGCAATTCTAATTACAACCTATCTACGGTCTACCATAACCCAAATAGTAAAAAATTGAAAAAATTAAAAGAGAAGTCTCAATATCTTTAGTAGCTAGCAAAAAATTGCTACTAAATCCCTGTCAAGAACTCCCCTGATACCACTTTGTAATGACCCAAACTCAAATAGCCACCCGAACAGTGCTAAAAGGGTCAGGTGTTACTACCTTAGGCGAACCTCCCCGAATGCCAAAGGATGATGACTGGCAACGAGGGTGTAAATGGGTATAGTGGGGAGGTTATACCCAGTTTGTGTAAATAATGGTACTATTATAAGCATAATATAAAATCAGAAGACTCTGCAGACTCAAACTAGAACCGCATATCTGAAGCAAAATCAATAGAAATAAATAGTAGAAGCGACAAATATAAACAATATCACTGGAATGTAAACAAAGAATCATGCTGAACCACTTGTAACAACTACTAGATCAGACAAATCATGCATCCAAAGCAATTCAATATATAAAAGGGAGAGAATGGCTAACCAACAGTAGCTACAATAAACAATATAAGCATGATGGTATAGGAAAGATATAAAAATAAAGTTATCTTTATCTAGGAAAGACCTCAAGGTCTCTACCATATCCATGAAACTTCTAAAAACATCCAGCTCCTGATGTTGGTATCTTTCCTGCACATAAATCCATAAAGTCTACACACGTCCCAAAGGGACCGTGTAGGGTGTGAGAAAAATCTATGTATGATACCACCCAATGGTTCATACCTAATATAAGTGTTTAAGCAGGAATTAATTTATAAATAAAATAGTAAATAATATGATGCTCAAATAAAGAAAAACTCCACTGGTGCTCATCATCCACCATGGAATGTCACTTGCTTCGGCCAATACTAGAATCTCTATCATATAACCCGACACCATGTTCCCCTGACATCGCATGTCTCATGTATCGACGTCCTAAAGGCATGCCCAAAAAGTAGTAACTTTGAGGAAAAATGATGCCTACCCTCAAATAAGTAACTGAAGGGACAACGATGTCTTCCCTTAAATAAAGTAACTGGAGGGACAATAATGTACACCCTCAAATAAGTAACCGGAGGGACAACGATGTCTTCCCTCAAATCACAGCGAGCCTATGCCCCCAACTCGATAGCCTAAACACTATCCCCTAAATGATCCTCACCTTCCATGTGGATTCCTATGGTAAGCACCCCCAAAATAATAGTACCTAAACAACAACTCACGGGGGTATATACCCACACGAGTGGTCAAAACCACCTCATCATAGAGTCTCCCTGTGTGCTCACTACTTAATGTTCTGGGTGAGCAGTAATCACCAAGATAATACCCAAGCCATAATGTCTCTGACACCTCGTGTCCCAGCGACCATGTCTCTCATGTATGCTGGCCTCACCATCCAAGTAACCCAGTCCATGCCCAACCTAAGAGTCACACTACCTCAAAATGACGTCCATGACTCCCAATACTATAGTTATAACCACCCAATGTAACTCGGGCCAAGCCCAACCTGTGATCAGCATCACTCAAGAATATCCAGGCCATGCCCAACACAACCCAAAGGTTATAGAATATGAAATATCATACATCACATATATATTTAATCAAAATAAATACTTAAAAAAGGAAAACAAACTAAACAGTTGAATTTCACTAGCTAGGTGTTGTCCCATACCAATACTGAGTTCTTGAAAGCCTCTAATAAGTCATATCAAGGTCTAATAATCCAAACTCAACCTTTTAAAACAATACAGTTCAATTATAAACATTTTGACACCCCAACCAAAATTCCCTAATGAGAAACAACCACTCACCCAATCCCTCTCATGAAAAACAGGTAAAGGGCTTACCGAAAGGCATCCCATGGGTCTCATAATCAGTTTAACGTATAAAATTGGGTATGAAATTTTCTTTCTCAAAATACCCAAATATGCACCAATAGCTACGCCACTCAAAAGTTCACAAAAACATGAAATAAGGTATGCACCACCTACCTGAGACTTGTAGAAGTAGGAACGTCTGATATTGAGCTCCAATTTGAAGCCGATCTTCACAGATCTATATTTCTGTTAAATATCGGAAATTCCTATCGAATAGAATCTGTGGTGGGTGAGGCAAGGAAACTCAAAATAAATAGGGTGCGCGGGTTTATCCTTGTTGATGAAATCCTACATCCACCAATGGATTGAAGAATGAACTTCGTATGAAGAATCTAGGTCAAGGTAAGTAGTTCGGGATTTCAAAAAGGGACTGTTCCGAAGTTGGGGAAGAAGAAGATCTTTTTCGAAATAAGACTTCACAAAATTTCATTTAAGAGAATAAAAATCAAAATACACGGATTATATAAAGGAATACATGCAATGGAGTTGCCTTTTTCATACTCTGACTTTAGTAGAGGTATCCATACGGCTTGGATGCACAACACAGGTCGACACATAGCTAGAAATCAGCCAATACACGGAAAAATACACAACATTCCAATCAACCCTACATTCAGTGTAGTAGAAAATTCTTACAAGGTTATCACACAACATTTACTCAGCGAGCATGTGACTGGTACATGACTAACCCATACATAGCGTGTACTTTGGAGTACACGGTGTGTAATCTGAAAATTTCCAGAACATCCCAGATTTTTCCCAGTTTTCTCAGAAACATGTCCAAAATTCAAACAAGGTCGGGATTTTGACCCATTCTAAAAACCTGAGTTCATACACACTATTTTTTCATAAGGGATATTTAAAATTATTTTCATAAGAAAGTTGATATTTATTCAAAATATCTCATAGAGTTGATTCATTCTGATATCTATGGTCCAATGAGAAAATAGTCAACAAATAGAGATAAGTACTTCATTACTTTCATTGATGATTTTACTCACACTACTCGTGTTATGTATATGAAACATAAATTAAATTCATTGGAATTGTTTAAAAGTTTTATAAGAAAAGCTGAGAATGAATGTGAGTATTCAGTGAAGAAGTTAAGAACAAACAATTATGGTGAATACAGAAGTGAAGAATTTGAAAGTTATCTTGATATGCCTGGAATTTGAGATGAGTGTAGTTCTCCATATACCCTAAAAAATGGAGTTTCTAAAATAAATAATATAAGTTTGGTGGAAATGGGAAGAACCATGTTACTTGAACATGGCCTTCCAAATTACTTTTGGATGCCAGTCATGAGTACTGTTGTTTATATCTAGAACCATTATTTCTATAATTATCAATCAGATATGACACCATATGATTTTTATAGTAAAACTATATGTTTGAAACACTTTAATGTTTTAGGGAGTCCATGTATTATAAAGCATAAAGGTGGAAACTATGGGATCTTTGAGAATAAAGTTAAAGATGTAATATTTCTTGGCTATTCTATGAAAGGAAGAGGATATAGATGCTTCAACAAAGATAAAAAATAATTTTTTATTTTTTTCATATGAAATTAATAAAAATAGGTGAGAAAGAAAAACCTATTTAGGTAGAAAAAGAAGTTGAGAAAGTTGAAGAAAAAAATTCTGATAAGGATATGGAAAATTTTATTCTTAATCAAGAAGAAGAATCAGACTCATCTATTTTAAGTGATGAAAAAGATATTCAAAAATATCATCCAAGAATGAGGAAGAAAGTGGAAGCTCAAAATATATTTAGTGATCAACATCAGAAGGTTAAAAAATAATAACAACAAATATAATTACACATACTTATTTATATTAAAAATTAGAGCCAAATGATGTAAAAAAATATTTTGAGCATCCAGAATGGGTTCGGGCCATGAATGAAGAGTTAGATCAAATTGAAAAGAATGATACATGGGAACTCATACCCAAGCCAAAAAACAAAAATATCATTGGAACAAAGTGTGTTTTTAGGAACAAGCTAAATGAAGATAATGAAGTGATAAGAAACAAAAAAGATTGGTGTGAAAATGGCATTAAAAAATTAAAGGTATTGAATTTGATGAAAAAATTTCTCAGCTGGAAAGACTCGAAACAATACGAATCTTTATTTATATTACTGCACAATGAGGCTACATGATCTTTCAAATGGATGTTAAATCCACATTCCTGAATGGTGATCCTGAAGAGGAATTTTTTATTGAAAGACCTTGTGTATTTGTTTTTGGGAAAGATGAAAGTTATGTGTGAATACTGAGAAAGGATTTGTATGGTATAAAACAAGATATGATGGCATGGAATTCCAAATTGGATGCATACTTAAGGAAGATTAATTTCAATAAAGTAAGAGTGTATATAAATCTATACATTAGAGAAAATGAAGATTATTCCCTCATTTTGATTGTTTATGTTGATGATATTATCTTTTCTTGGAATGATGAAAGAAGTTGTGAATGGTTTACTGAAGAAATTTAAAAGGTATTTGAAATTTACATGTTAGGGGAAATGTAATACTTTCTTGGGTTAAAAATACATCAAAGGAAGGAATATATTTTTATTCCTCAAGAAAATTATTCTAATAAACTTCTTAAGAGGTTTGGAAAGGAGTACTCAAAACCTATTTCCACACCAATTCAAGTGGTAAAAAAGTTGACAAAAGACAAATAAGTAAAAGAAGTTGAGCATAAATAGTTTCTATAGTTGATTGTAAGTTTTTTGTATTTGACCGCCTCAACACCTGATATTGTTTATGCTGTTAACATATGTTCAAGATTTCAGAGTGCTATAAAAGAATCACATTTTATTTCTTAAAAAATAGTTATATGATACATCAAAGTCACAATAGAATTTAGAATCAGGTATGGAAGCTCAGATAATATTTAATTATTTTGGTATTCAGATGATGATTGGGAAAGAAATGTTTATGATAGAATATCCACATCTGGTAAATTATTCTTTCTAGGAAAAAATTAAATTAGTTGGAATTCAAAGAAACATAATTCAGTAACTCTCAGTACATATTAAGCTGAGTATATTGCTTCCACTCAAACCACTACTCAACTTATGAGGATGAAAACTCAATTGGAATATTTACTTATTGAATTGAAGTTACCCTTGCTCTTGGGTTATGAAAATTGTAGCATAATCAAACTCACCAAGAATCCAATTTAACATTCTCATTAAAATCATATTGATATAAGTTGGATTATGTTCCAACATCGGAACAAGTTGATGAAATATTCACAAAAACTTTACCGAAGGAATCATTCTCTAAATTGAGGTTTAACATGGGTGTGCAACCTCTTTCTCTTCAAGGATAAGGTATGTGTTCTATCCCCTATCTCATCGTACATTTGGATAGTATTGTATAGGAGGAGAATTAATTGTTTCATAAATCTTTATATTTGATGCATGTTAAAAGGGGGACCAGTGGGTAAGCTATGAATTTTTCATTGTTTTGTGAGTGAACTATTATAACTATTTTATGGAGTGGTTTTAGGAAGAAAAATTGTTTTATATTCTTGGGAGGATGAATAAGGGATGAGGAAGGAAAAATAATAATCATTTCATGATCACTTTTTTTTGATAGCATAGTTTTTCTATCAATGATTCTTGTTTCCTATAATGAGTTAGCTCATGTAGGCTTATAATTATATATAATTAATCCATTTATTAAGGACACAAAACTCATAGATTTATGAAACTATGTTGACAACTAAATCCAAAGGGGGAGATTTTTAAGACTAATATGAAGTTGAAGGTGGTTGGTTTTCAAATGTTTTCTTTTATTGTCAAATATTTGTTTTTCAAGGAAATTTAAGTTGAAAGTGAAATAAAAATACTTTGTATTTGGTGAGAATTGTATTGATCCATGTTTTCCAAAAAATTGAACTCACTTTGTCCATATTTATGGGAAAAATATGTGGTTCTGATCAGAGTCAATTTGGGTTTGGTATGTGAAAAGATCGAAATGAGGAATTGATCATTTTTTGGAATGAGATAATCGGTCACACGGAGAATGTATCTGGATAAAGTAAATGGTTGTCAAATTCACTATAGATCTAGTGTAAAAGGAGTGATTTTTTTGATCATGTATCATAGTCTGCATGACTATGATAAAATTAAATATGATGATGCTTTACTGATTTGTATTTCACATAAATCACAAGTTGAATTGAGAACCTGTGATGAAATCTTGATGGATAAAAATGGAAAAGGATGTATTCCCAACCATACCTAGATTTAACATATCCTGGTGGAAGAGAATAAATAGATTTTGCCGATTGAAAATGAATCATACACATGATAATCAAACTTAGTCATTGAAGCATCTTATCATCCATCATGTGAATAAAAAATTATTCATACTAAGAAATGATCATATTAAAAATGATAGTACTCAGAAATATCATACTCTGGAAAATATTACTCAAGATGAGATGTATGGTTGTTTTAATTACTAAAATAAGAGATAGATAAAATCAGATTTATTTTTAAGTGAATTATTCAAGTGGGTCAAAATAAGAGGAGAAGAAGAATTTTTGTTTTATATTATTTCTACTTGGTCAAGAGAAGTGAAGAAGATAAAGCGGTTTGAAAGGGGAGAATTCTGAATGAATTTTCAAGGGGGTGATTGAAATTCAAAAGGATTATTATATTCACCAATAATAGTGGTATCCATTTATTTATACACTTTCATACAATTGCTATAGGGATTTGTTTTGAAGAAATCAGATTCAGAAAATCAGACCCATGAATTAAAATCAGAATGGCTATTGAAATAAATTTATGAAGAAGTGAAGATTGTATAAGAATCAAGAAGCTTCAAGAAGAATTGATGAAGTCAAAATTCACCCAAGATTTTAGGGGAAATTTTTGTTAGGGTGAATTTGATCAAGTGGATTTTTTTTGGATTCCCTCCAAATCCACTCAAGGGTCACCTATAAAAGGAAAAAAACAACATTTTACTTTTCAAATGACCAATTTACTATTCATAAGAGAGAAGCCACAAGTTGTAGAGAGAAGAATAAGTTTTCATATTCAATTTTGTTGATTTTTTTGATAGATTGAAGTGAAAGAGAAGAGAAAAGATCACAATGTTGTATTTAGCTGATCATCGTACTCAGTGTTGTTTCATACTTTCCTAATTACCATATATATATTGTCAATTATATTTAGTTGATTATCTTATCAGGATTGATTAATCAGATCAGGATTTCCATACTTGGATTTCTGGAATGAGGAAGAAGGAGAATTGAAGTGGTGAAAATTCATCGCTATCGTATTCTATCAAATTCATATATTTTTAACTGGGGAGAATACTACCGGGAAGAATCATACCAAGGAGAATCGAAATCAAATAAATTAGAGTGGGAAAATCATACTAGGAAAATCAGACATGGTTTTTCTTTAACAAAATCTAGGAAGTCCTTACTTATTATAGGTATGAAATTGAAGAATTTTTTTCAATTGAATACATTTGTGAAATTAAAAAGAAGTACAGGTAACATGAGTTGTTACGTAAACTTTGTATTACCCCATTTGTTCTAAGAAGGTGCACACACACTGTGGGATTATTTACAAAGTACTGCATGAGTGTAAGGGTATATCCTACTCATTATAATCCAAGGATTGATTTCTAGTTGAATGTGTGGTATTGGATTATTTATAAACCATACCAAGGACGTAGCTATTCTTATTGAATAGTGAACCTTGTAAATACTTGTGTTCCTTTGGATGTGTGGTTGAATTGTTTTCAATAGTGAATTTAATATTTAATATTAGGTGAAGGTTGTTTCAAGGAAACATAAAATAAAAAATAGTATCACTGATTCACCCCCTCCCCATATCAGTGATACAATCATCCTAGTTGGGAACTTTTAGTAAGAATTATTATAGAATGCTTTTCCCACCTCTACCTACTATTACCTTTCCTCTCATGATGCCATGAATCCATCAAATTATTCTAAGACCCACTTCCCCTGAAGAACCAAATCCATATCAACTAAATCTTAAAGATTATCCAGAGGCTGGGTGCCGCTCCAAATGTTGTCAGTACCACTTATCTACCACCAACAGGAGAAAAATAAAGATTCCTCTTACTCGAATTATGCCACATTCCAATACTAGCAACAAATTTGGTCCGAAGATGGAGTGAAGTCACCTTTCTAATAGATTCACAACTATACACTAATCTAATCTGAGCTCCACATTGTCCAAGGCTAAGATCCATACTAATAAAACACACCTGAATATTCCCTACCAGCACCACCTCTGAAGAAGTATTGAACTTCCACTTAGTTTTTAAGGAGAACACTACCTTCTGATAGCAGATCCACATGATGAAGGACCAAGATCCCATTAGAGTATAATGAAAATAGGGGAGCAGGGTCAAACTAGAAGACGATATTATCTTTTTTTTTGAGAAGCTCCCTATTCCATTAAATAGAACCACCAGTGGGTGAAATATTCAATCCTGAGGTATGAAAGATACAAGAGATTTATTCCTAAAAATAAATTCATCACCAATGACAATAGATAGTGGGAATTCAACAGACGATGATGAAATATATAGGTTTAAGACACTGACAGAGTATGATGTTTTATGATTAAAAATGATAATTTATAGTAAAAAGTAAATAATTAGTCTTGTCAATTAAATCCCAATACCATTTTCATGTTGTTTTTGTATAAGAAAAATAAATAACTCCACTGTGCTGTGAAGAACTGAAACACTCCACCACAAAAAGAACATTGAACATGATTATGAGAGGAGCACTGGTTCCTTGAAAAAGTCATCAAAACACTTTATAATGGACATATGCTGATCATCCAGCAAAAATTAAACCTTCTTCGCATTGAATACATAGTAAATTCATGAATTTCATGAATAAGTTCATTCCATTCACGTGGAGGGTATCATTCTTGTATGGACAAGAATTCTTCTATAAAAGAAATTAACTATGCTAAAATAAAGGCGAGGAGGAAGACTATCTCACTCTTGAAGACTAAAATCACTCACTAATGTCCAGGACTCTCATTTTATTTTCATTACACATTGTTAAAACTCTGATGATGTCACACTAGTACACTTATGGTCACACCAAGGAGAATACCCTCATTTCCCATGTGGATGAATTCTAACCATTCAATATTATACTAACTACTCTATGAATCTTAATGGTTTTAATCATTGAAGGTTTCATATTGTTTTATATTTTAATTTCATCTACTTATTACTGGCATTTCACACACAATCCACTTGGATTTAATTCACTATATGTGATGGAAAGTAGTGGGAGAATTCAATGGTGAATGGAGGTATCCAATAACTAGGCTAGGAAAGGGTAGGGAATATAATTATCATTGTATTTATCTATCTATACAAGAAAACCAAATAAAAATAATCAACGGTATTTCATCAAATAAGAGGAAGAAAAAAGACCAATTGAATAGTTGTTTAATATAATAATGAAGGAATGATCCAAGGAAAAACAATTTCCTTTTAAATTTATTCTAAAAAATAACTAATTTTACCCATTGATTTAAAAAAAATTCAACCCACTAAAACCAGATTTAAACTCACCCAAAATGCTGCCTTCTCTGAAGACAACCTGTGTCCCACTATACTATATTTTTCTTAGGTTCATTAATTATTTTTATTGAGTGCCCTATGACAGGTGATCATAAAACCTAGAACTATTTCCAAGGAAGGTAGTGTTTTTTCAATTTTGTTTTAAAATGTTTCCAAATGACCAGATCGAGTTATTCCAACCTCATGGATTTTGATCTAGACGATGCTAGAATTGTGATGGAGATAATCAAAACTCTAAAGAACATAGAACAATAGAAAAGATATTTTTCACCATTCCATTAGCAGAATCTCCCTCCTCATCTTATTCTTCCACTAAAGATACAATATTAAGTTAAAAAATGGAGGATAATCTTGATCAAGTTAATAGGATTTTGGGTCACACACCCAATTTCAATATTAATAACCAAAAAATACAATTAAAAGATAAATAATATTCTGAACTCAAACTAGAATTATTGGGATACTACCTAATTTTCAGAGGTTATCTGGTGAATACCCCAATATAAACTTGATAACATTCAAAGAAGTTTGTAATGGATTCAGAACCAGGGGAGTCACAAAGGTTCAAATCACCTAGAAGTCTTTCCCCATCCCAATTGAAGGAGAAACCAAGGAGTGGATCGACAATATATAGCCTAGATAATTTACCTCCTGAGATTATCTACATAAGACCTTCCTCCAAAAATTATTCCCTTATTAAAGGAGTGGTTAATTTTGAAAGGAAATATATGGAATCAAACAAAAAATTTGAGAAAATAACTATGAGTTCTGGGAGAGATTTAAGAACTAACCAAATCCTTCCTACACCTTCTATATAAATACCATCACTTATTTGTATTATTATACTAAGGATTGATAGGAAATGACTCGAACTTACATTATGATTTTTCAAGAGGAGCATCAATTGATAAGTCACAAGTTTAAGTAAGAGAATTTATTGAGAGGATTTCACAAAATTACCAACAATTTGGTATGAGAACTTCAACTAGAGGTGTACATGTTGTAAAAATTTATAACTCACCCTTATTAGAAAATAAAATTGATGAACTAACTTCTCTTATGAGATATCTAACTATGAAAAATGTGCATGAATCATCACCCACCACACCCCAAGGAGAATTTCACTGATAGATGCCCTCAAGTTCAAGGGAGTGAAATTTGTGATGAAATGTTACATAAGAAATTCTAGAACCAAACATATGGAAACGAAGGATTTATAGACCTCCCCACTAATCAATTTAGAGTTGGGATCCTAAAAAAAACAAAGTCCACCATTCTAGTAAGTATTCTAACAGGATTATCAATGGCCCTTTTAACCCCCTTCATTTATGAGACATAATTTCAAACTATATACAAGATAACAAAAAGTAAAACCACAAGATCCTTCTGTGGATGACACACTCAGATAGGTAATAGTATTTTAAAATAGTAAACATACAACTCTAACAACTCATGGATCCAAATTTAAGTAATTGATAGGATCATTCAGCCATCCCAAGAACACCCTTACATGGATCCAATAATTCTAGGAATAATTCTAGGAGACCCAATTACTTAAATTTGGATAAAAGGGAAATCCAAAATAGGAGACCCAAAAAACCCAAAACACCCTTACATGGAAGGATAAAAGAACATAAAAAATCATAGAATATTAACTATAATAAGAGATGTTAGAAGTCATCTGGAAAGTGGATATCAATATTTCCTTATTGGAAGCCATTATCCATATTCCATGTTATGAAAAATTCATTAAATACATTTGCATCGGTAGAAGTAGATTGCGAGTAAATGAACAAGTATGGTTAGTTAATAATGTTTCTTCCTTTTTTACCCCTCAAATACCTTATAAATTCTAAGATCCATGTACTTTTTCTATTCCTTGCACAATTGGTAAGATGATTTTTCCAATGAACTATGTGATTTATGAGATTTAATTAATGTTATTACTTATTCAATTTATTCTTATTTATATATGGGTAACTAAAAATCACCCTTGTGGTTGTGAAAATACCCAATCGTACCACTTCCTACCTGATACGTGTCCTTGAATATGTCTTGTAAATTGTACAAGGCTACCCATTCCCTACTAAATTCTACATTCTCAATATGAAATAAGGAAAAGGTAAAGATCAATATCTAATAATTCTAGGAATATCATTCACTAAAACTTCTAATACCATCATAAATATCAATGAATACACCATTTCCATGAATTTTTAGAAGGAACAATAGATTTTATCATCCTGGATTCAACGAAACACCCACATGAAGAGAATTATATTATTACATTAAAACACTTTGAACTACTTTATTTATCTAGGGTAGAAATTGAAATATTAGATGATATAATCAGATTTGAAGAATATTTGGAAACACCCAAATTTTTTTATAAGTCTATTTTTGAAGATAAATTTAATATGGAAAATGTTTCTAGTGTTGAATAATTTAAATAAATTTATTAAAATCATTTTTATGAGTTTCTAAAATTTGATAATAATAATTCTTCCTTGCATGTGAAGGTTTCCCACATGAATAAAATTTTGTTCGAAACAACTCTTGACACCCCCTGAGTTATAATTAAAAAAACTGCCATCATACTTAAAATATTTATTTTTGAAACAAAATGGTAATCATATAGTCAAAATCTACAATAATTTAGAACCTATCCAAAACAAAAAATGATTAAAATATTTATAAATAATGCTAGGGAAATAGGCTAGACATTAGGGGACATCTAAGGGATTATCCCAACCAACTACATGTATAATTATTTTAGAAAATGAATCCAAACCATTAATAAAACCCCAAATAAGGCTTAACCCAACCCTTATCAAAGTTGTAAAAAAAGATGTAAAAATAATTTTTTGAGATGGAATAATCAACCCCATCTCCGATTCCCAATGGGTAAGTCCCATCCAAATTTTCCCAAATAAATCTAATTACACTATTGTAAAAAATCAGAACAATGAGTTAGTGCCCACTAGAATTCAGAACAACTGGAGAGTTTACATAGATTATAACAAATCAAACCATGTGACTAGAAAATAACACTTCCCTATACCCTTTGTGGTCCAAAAGTTAGAGAGACTCATCAATAAGGATCATTATTGTTTCCTTGATGGATTTATGGGTATTTTAATATTCCAATAACTCCCAATAACCAAGAAAAGATCCCCCTTCACATGTCCCTTTATTATATTTTCCTATCAAAGGATGCCTTTCAGTATTTTCAATTACCCAAGTACCTTTCAACACTGTATGGTAAGTATTTTCTCAAACCTATTTAAAAATTACTTGGAGGTATTCCTTGATGAATTCACTGTGTATGGGACTTGTCTTCAAAGATGAATGGATATATTGGAATTTTTTTAAAATATTTATTGAGAAAAAAATGGTTTTTATTTTTGAAAAGTGTAGTTTGATGGTTAAGAAAGATATTTTTGAGGTCATTTAATTTTTAAAGATGGAATTGAAATCAAGAAATCCAAATTTGATGTTATTTCCACTATGCCTTACCCCACTACTGTGCAACATGTCCAATAATTTCCAGTCCACATTGTATTTTATAAAAGGTTTATTAGGGACATTAGAAAAGTTTATTTTCCCATAAATAACCTACTCAAGAAGGGAACTGATTTTGTTTTTAATGATTCATGCAGAAAATATGTTGATAGATTGAAAGAGCACTTCACCACCCCCACAATCATTTATCCACCAAAATGGAGTCATCCCTTTGAGATTATGTGTGATGATTCCAATAGAGCTGTAGGGGATGTGATTTCCCAAAAGATTGATAGACTAACATAAGTGATAGCCTATACTTCAAAAAACATAAACATGGTATAGATTAATTACACAAAAAAATAGAAGAAGTTTCTGTCAATTTTCATATATTTAAAAAATTTTATTCTTACTTTTACAAAGTAAAGTATCTATTTATTATGATCATGAAACATTGATATATTTTGTCAAGAAAGCTGATGAAAATCCCAGACTAGTGAGATGTATATTTCTACTATAGAATTTTGAAATTGATATTAAGGATAAGAAGGGTTGTGAAAATATAGTGACTAACTATATGAGTAGTATTTCTCAAACTGTTGAGCTAGAACTAATCCCCAAGACCAATCTAGATGATTCATTCCATGGTGAGAAACTATAAAACCTACAATAAACTCCCTTTCATATGGACATAGTGAAATTTTTGCTCATAGAAAAGGATCCCTTCTTATTTTCTAAACATCAAATTTATAAACTAAAATCTAAATAAAACTATTATGTCTAGGAGGATCTTTATTTATGGAAAATTTTCAATTAACAAGTAATTATAAGGTGCATCCCTAAAGATGAAATTAACTCTACACTTTTTTTATATAAACTTGTATATAGAGTCCATTTTGGACTTCAAAGAACAACTAGAAATTTTTCTGAAGATGGATTCTTTTGGACCTTAATCTTTAAAAATTAGCATGATTTTTTATAAAAAAATTGATGAAAAGATATTTTACTAGTGTAATTTCTAAAAGGAATGAGATTCCCTTAAAACCATTTATTTTTTTTGAGATATTCAATGTTTGGGGAATTGAATTTTTGGGCCCATTCGCTATTTCATTTGGATTTTCCTATATTCTATTAGTAGTAGAATATTTTTCTATGTGAATTGAAGAAAAATCCACATGGACCGAATATTCAAAAACATTTATTGAGTTTTTAAAATCAATTTTTTTCTGTTGGTTTGGAATACCTAGAGCTATAATCAGTGAATAAGGAACCCAATTATAAAAAAACAACATTAACTCCCTCATGAAGAAATATATAGTGCACCATAAACCTCATTTTACTACCACCCACATACAAATAGACTAGATGAGGTGTCCAATATAGAATTGAAAAGTATTTGGGAGAAGGTAGTGTAACCCAATATTAAGGTCTTAAGTAAGAAATTATAAGATACACCATGGGCATATAAAACTTCATAAAAAACCCCATAAGTGATGCCACACTATAGTTTTCTAATGGTAAAACTTTCCTATTCAGCTGTAGTACAAATCCCACTGGGCTGTCGAAAGAGTGAACATGAATTTTGTAAAATCTATTGAAGAGACGATGTTGAAAATTATTGATCTTAAGAATATAAGAGGAGAAAAATATGAAAACTTACTTCTATAAAAGGAGAAAAATAAACTTGTTTATGATAAATTGATCCAGAAAATAGAATTTCAAATTGGATACAAATTACTATTATTTTCCTCAAGGATAAAGATCCTCCTTGGTAAGAATCGTTCTAAATAGACTGAGTCATACATAGTAACTAATAAATTTCCTTTTTTTATAATTGATATTGAATGAGAAGGTTAAAATCAATCATTCAAGGTGAGAAACAAACAAATGAATAAGTACTGAGAGGAAGTATTTAAAGAATCAATGGAGGTGTCCACACTCCTCCTTATTGCCAATAAATTGCGCACCACTGGGTTTTCTATTTCTCTTATATTAGTCTAGATGATTATTTTATTTTGAAATGTTTTCATTGAAAAAATGCATACTAGAATTCAACTGGATGTTTGTTTTAAACCAATTTTAGAGGATAAGGACAATGTAGTTTTTATACGTAAATATCATTATTTTTTTTACTTAAAACAAACAAACAAAATGAAACAAAATTTCAATTATGTTTTAGAAACCTGTACATTATTCTATAGGTTTTTATTTTATATTTTATTGAAAATGGAGTGTAAATAAATAAATAAATAAATTTCAAAAAATAAAATGAAAAAAAATATACAAAAAAAACAAAAATATATTTCTATTTATGAATACTATAAATAACTAGTTTGTAAAACCTCTATATTGATTTTTCAGAATTTTCCTATAATTCATCACTGACCTACATAGTTTTAAAATATTATACTAGAATTGAAGTAATTTATTGGTTCTGAAATGGTAAGACTTAAGTGATTGTTGATTATTTAGCCATTTTATACATGGAAGTTTTGTCTTAAAACTAAGAAAGTGAGGCCTAGTTAAAATATTTTTGTAGAATCAATTTTATAACCTGTGTTCACTAGGAATTTAGAACTCGATCTGAGGTAACTTGACCTATGTGAGAAAGAACAACTCAGGGGTCCAACTCAAATGAAAATGATATAAGTCCTTTGAATCTAGACTCTAAGACAAGGAAAATGTGTGTGTTTCTTTAGTTAAATAATGTCATTTTCAATCTAAAAAAGTGAAATGCATAGTGATTTAAAAACATTATTGATGAAAAAATTCAAATAAAGGTCCTTTTAAAAAATGAGTTCATAAGGGTGAGAAGAATATTGAACCCATGAAGTGGAAAATTTAATTATAACAAATTCATTTGTTTTACATAAATAAATTATAAAATAAAACTTTGGTTTGAGGAAGCTTAGGAAAGAGGAAAAAATGGAAGTACTTTTTGTTAAAAAATTTATTCCACTTGAATATAATTTGATCCAATATTAGACATGAAACTTTGAAAAAATTGAAATGGGAAAATGTTTTGATTCATATATGTGACATGATAATTTTAATAGTGGATAAGTGTAACGACCCAAACTTTCATTAATGGAAATCCCTATTTATCTAATTAAATATCTCTTTATATAAAATTTTTATATAAAATTTCAACTTCTTTATTTTTATTTTTTTGGATTTTAAAATACTGTTAATAATTGTGACCATTGATAATATATTCATTGAACTGTGATCACATGATTAGTATAAATATAGGGCTTTAACAAATCCAATTTACTCACACAAAGGAAGTGATGGTCACATCTAGTAGATGTGTTCCATACGAAGACCATTTGTCAGAGCTCGGAAAGGAGGTTGCGTATTTGGGAATTACTCTTGACCAAGACCATGCTGAGCTTGAATATGTTAAGCTCGAGTAGGACCTCCTATGAGAGAAGTGTAAGTTGATAGAGATCACCACCCGAGAAATGTTATCCGAGCCACCCCAAGAGTCCGTTACCATCACACAGCTTACTCTTATGTCTTATGAGGGTGTTATAAGGGTTTATGTAAAAAGACCTTATCACTATGTTTATTTACATTATTTTTGTATATAATAATTAATATACTTTCATTTTATTATTGTTACCTTGTAAATAGTTTTTAAAGCACAAATAGTATTTTTTAGTTAATGTTCAACTAAGAAATCTATTTTGATGAATTAATGGATTTTTGAATTAAATAATAATTTAATGAATTATTTTTATTTTTATTAAATTAATTTTTATTAAATATAAATGATCTTATAATTTTATGAATGCAATTGTAATTTTTATTAAGGTTTGAGATCCATTTTTGTCAAAACCCATGAATTTTTGATAAATGTCAGTTTTTAATTTAAAATTGAAAATTAACATATTTAGAAAATTATTTAGATAAAATTAATATTATTTCAGGAATCAGGATGTCAAAATTATTCAATAGTTAATTTTTCAAAATTTTGTGAGACAGTCAAATTTTTGGGTAAAAATTAAATATCGTTTAAATATATAATGTGTTTTATGACATCATAATGACCCAATAGTGTTGTAATAAAATAATATAAACTATATGTTCGGCCAATATATGTTTACCATTAAAATAATGTGATTTCGGGTTTGTTTGATTTATTTTACAAAGCTTTAGTGGACCCTTCAAGACTTATTAAACATTTTGTCTTTTTAAATTGTTTTCCTTGGGAGTGTGACTCACCTCCACATATGTAACCCCATTATTTTAAGAAGTTATAACTTTGTCCTTATAAAATATTTTTTTCTAATTCCCTTTTCCAAAAATCATGGGCAAAAACCATGGTATGGTTTGTGGTTTGGATTAGTTTAATGTGAGGTGTCCCAAACCTAAATAATAAAGAATTCCCTCACCTTTCCTATATAAACCCACCCAAGATCCCACTTAATCCTCACTAAAAGCCTTTGAAGTCCATCCAACCTCTGCCCTAATCTCTTTAGTATCCTCCCAAGGCACCCTAATCTCCCAAGAAGCCTCTCTCAAGCCTCTCTCAAGCCTTTGGAAGCACAATTCCAAGTATGGGTTTTTTCTTCCTCACTCAATTTTGTCCAATATACTTTAAATTGTTATGCCATTTTAATTTCAATTATAAATGTTGGGGTATGGCTTTTCACCTCCACCATAATTCCCTCTTTATGTTTGAATGATGTGAGACCCCTTTCTCTCTCATTAAATTCCTCCCATGTACACATGTTACTATGACCAATTTCCGAAAGGAATTTCTCTCTCATCATTTACATTCAAGCAATTATTTTGTATCATGAATCTAAATTCCATTAATTTTTTTGGGAAATTTATCTATATGACCCCATTACTATCCATGTCATGCAAATATGATGAGACATCCCTTTCTCTCTCATCAACCATTTTTATGAGTTCTTATGTCACACCGTTATGCTACTGAAATTGCATCGCGCTTTTCCAAGGCAAAGTCATTGTGTAGTGAATACCATGCCCATTTCTCTATCAAGGGTATTCACCTTTATGCACATTTACATATTATTTAAATAGTTTCTTTTATTTATTCCACATTCGTTTATCATGGAATAAAATATTATGTTGAATGATTCAATGTTTTATGATCCATGCGGCACACTTATGCATGAAATGAAATGTTTAAGAAGGGTGTGCCGTGATAGAGCTCCAATGCATTGGGTAAAGTATAGTATCATGATATGTCATGTGAAATGGGTGTTAAATCATGATAATTTAAGTTCAATGAGTTTTTACTCATTCTTCATGTGCAGTGAGTGTTTACTCATGATCCATGTGCAATGAGCCTTGGCTCATGATAATTCCATGTTAAGTGTTGTTGCCACATTTCCATGTTATGATTATCATGATTTATCATGCCATTATGTTTATGCTTCTCTTGTGCTCTATTGATATTCCTATTGTCTAACTTGTATTGTATTACTCATGTTATTCCATGATTATTCCCTTACTGGTCTTTATAGCTCACCCTTTTCTTATGCTTGTCCTTAGGTTATCCCATGCAATGCTATGTACGAGGGAACATAGTGGTCATGTAAAGAAAATTTTCAATAAATATGTTGTATTTCATATTTTAAGTTGTTATTTAATGATACTAATCCCCAAATACAGTAGACCTCTCAATCTTCTATGTTGTATCAATTGAAGTTTATGTAATAAATTTTGTTTAATTGTGTAATAAAAAGCAGGGTTGTTATAGTTGGTATCAGAGGATAGGTTTATTTATTTTTGGGATTAGGATTAGAAAACCCTAGTAAAGCCTTAGAGAAAATACTAAGTATAATAAAAACATCCCTAAGTTTTGGTGAGTATTAAGTAAGTGGTTTATCAAGAAAATACATCCATGTCTGGATACAAGCAGGTAGAGGCGGCTCTGGCATAGATGTATCCTTGGGGTAAAACCTGAAAACATCAATTTGATCTTGACTCGAACAAGAACTAGTTCACGAAAACAGGCCATGATACACTCTCGGTTACGACACTCTTAGGGGATATTCTTTGGTAAATTCACAAGCTTAGTATGAACCTTTGTTAAGGGACAAAAAAATTTCCTAAGAATATATGATCAAAAGTAGATCATGGATAACATATACTAAATCAAATAGATTCATATGTTAAGGAAATAAAAGTTATTTATAAGTCATCAGTTTAGTCCTTGGATTACCCTTATGTGTTACCCATAACATTCCTTTTATTCCAGCCAATGGCCGGTAATAGGAGGACTCGGGCTAACAACCGATGTGAAGATAAATGTGATGGCTGTACAAATGAGATGCCCAATCCAATGGGAATGGGAATCATGAACATTGTCATGATTCTATCTCAAATAACTCAAGCATTTAATAGAAACATGGGTCAAGAGGAATGTTTAACTCCCCCCCCCCCCAAGAAAGAACGAGTTTCTATCAAGAGATTCATGAGACAAAGGACTCCTATTTTTAATGGATCATTTGATCCCTAAATTGCTGAACATTGGATCAACTCTATTGAAAATATCTTCTCCATCCTTCAGTGTTCTTAATAAGGGAAGGTTATCCTAGCTACTTATTGTATTGAGGGTGAATATGATCAATGGTGGAAGTTGATCAAAAATATGAATCCTGAGGAGGAGATCAAGTCGTTGGAATGGAAGGATTTCCGGAAGATGTTTTTCAATAAATATTTTCCGTGCACCATTTGGCTTAAGATAGAAAGGGACTTCCTGTACCTCAAGAAAAAACATGATGAATATGTCATAGTGTTTGAGGAAAACTTCATAGGGCTTGCACGATATGCCTCCGTCTTTGTCGTTACCCCTGAATTAAAGGTTGACCGCTTCTTTGGTGGGCTGAAACCTAGCTTGCGGAAAGCGCTGGTGAGCCGTGACTTCGACAGCTATGAAGAAATTTCCCGATGTTCCCTCAAGGTCGAAATGGAGATCAGATAATCTCAGGGGTATCATGGGGATAAGAAACGTAATTTGGACTTCAATGATGGCGGTCCGATGGATAAATCCAACGGTGCTAAGAAGATCCAGCACCCCACTTGCCAAAGGTGCAGAAAGAAGCACCCCAGAAACTACCTGAAGGGGATGAGGAAATGCTTTATGTGTGGAAGAGAAGGACACCTGGCTATTAACTGTCGGCAAGAAAGACCCGTGGATGCGATAGAGAATAGGAATGCTCATTTTGAACCTCAACACATGGTTCATTGCTACAACTGCAATGAACCAGGGCATCATGCAAATTAGTGCCCTAAGACAAGGGTTTTTGGAGGAAAATAACAACCTCCAAGGTAGCAAGGGAGAGATTTTTCCATCCCTATTGCCGAAGTGAAACCTGGCAATGAAGTGGGGATAGGTATGCTAGTTATTCATTCAAGAATAGAAAACATACTTTTTGATTATGGTTCTATGAATTCTTTTGTATCTCAAAAGTTTAGTAGAACAATCCCAACACCACCACAAATCTTGGAAGTGAAGATGTCGGTGATTATGGAAAATGGGGATATCATTGCATCCCATGAATATTATTCCTCCCCTATCAGAATATATGGATTAAACTTCCCAGTGAACCTCGTCATACTCCCTCTAGTGTAATTTTATGCAATTCTTGGCATGGATTGGAATTCATTATATAGAGACAACATAAATTTTTGTGAGAGGGAAATCACTCTCCATGTGGAGAATCGACCCCCGATTCTTTAAAAGTGCAAGGAGGAATATGAACCTTCTTTATCTCCATCAATTAAATTGTGGATATTACTAAACTATGAGAATGCATATCTAGATCAGATGATTGAGTCTATGGATACAACCATCTGAGAATACTTTCCTATTGTGAGGGAATTCACTGAAGTGTTTCCCGAGGAATAACCTGGTCTTCCTCCTAGAAGAGATGTTGAATTCTCAATTGATCATATACATGGGGTGTTGCCAATATCCAATACTCCATATAGAAAGGATGTTGTGGATCTTGAGGATCTGAGGAAATAACTATAGGATTATTGGGATAAAAGTATTATATGCCCAATTGCTTCACCATGGGGTGAACCAGTCCTCTTTGTCAAGAAGAAGGATGGGTCAATGCACCTTTGCATTGATTATCACGATCTTAACAAACTCACGATAAAGAAAAAGTATCCTCTCCCACGAATTGATGACTTTTTCGATCATATGTGTGGATCACAATACTTCTCCAAGTTGGATTTATGTTCGGGATATTATCAAGTAAGGGTGAAGAAGGAAGATATCCCCAAGACTGTTTTTTGAAAAAAAATACGGGCACTATGAATTCATAGTAATGCCTTTAGGACTCACTACTGATCCTTAAATCATCATGGACTTGATGAATAGAGTCATTAGAGATTACCTCAACAAATTTGTGGTAGTCTTTATAGATGATATTCTGATATACTCCAAAACCAAGGAGGATCATGAGGAGCATATAAGAACTGTACTAGAGACCTTGCGAAAGGAGAAGCTCTATGCAAAGTACATCAAGTGTGAGTTTTGGTTTAAGGAGGTCTCATTCTTGGGCCATATCATCACAAGAAATGGTATATCTGTGGATCCCTCCAAAATAGATGCAATTGAGGGATGGCCAAGGCCAACATAGGTAATGAATATCCGTAGCTTCTTGGGGTTAGCTAGATATTATTGATGATTTGTGAGAAATTTCTCACCATTGTCCAACCCTCTTACCCAGATAAATCGGAAGGGAGTAAAGTTTTCTAGGAGTGATGAATGCAAATAATTCTCCAAGGTGTTGAAAAGGAGGCTTATCACTATGCCAGTGCTCACTTTACCAACAAGTGGATAACTTTTTATGGTATTTAGTGATTCTTTGAAAAAGGTCTTGGGATGTATTTTTATGAAAAATGACAAAGTCATTGCCTATACTTCAAGGTAATTGAATGTTCATGAAAAGAAAAATCCAACACATAAACTCGAGTTGGATGCAGTGATCTTCACTTTGAAAATTTGGTGGCATTATCTATTTAGAGAGAAGTGTGAAATATATATGGACCACAAAAGCCTCAAGTATATATTCACACAAAAGTATTTGAACATGCGCCAACGAAGATGGTTAGAGTTGATCAAAGACTATGGTTGATCAATCCATTACCAGCATGGGAAAGCGAACAAGGTGGGGGATGCCCTAAGTAGAAAGGAACTAATGATTCTATCATTAATGATAATCGAAAAGGATCCAATATTCTTAGATTTAATGAAGATGGACATGGGAATCATAAAGAAGGGAATGTCATCAATCCTTTCACAAATGATTGCTCAACCATCACTTTTGGAAAGGTTAAAGGATGATCAAAATGATAATGTTGGAATTCAAGAAAAATTGGAAGCTATCGGAAAAGGGAAATCCTCGAATTTTAATGTTAATGAAGAAGGAATTGTGAGATTTGGGAAAAGACTATATGTTCCATCAAGTCTGAAGTTGAAGAAGATACTTTTAGATGATGCACATAGTTCAAATTTCTCTATTCACCTAGGAATCAAAAAGATATATCGAGATATTCGAGATCATTATTGGTGGGATAATATAGAGAAGGAAATCATTGAATATACATCAAAGTGCCAAGTGTGTCAGCAAGTGAAGGAAAATAGGCAGAAGTCTAAAGGGATTATGTAACCATTTCCCAAACCAGAATGGAAATGGGAGAACATCACCATGTACTTTGTCACCGAACTTCTGAAGAAATCTAAAGGAAACAATGCAATCTGGGTTTTTTTGGATCGTCTTACAAAGGTTGTACACTTAATTTCTATTTGGGAGGATTTCTCATTGGATCAACTGGCACAGATATATATCAGGGTAGTGGTAAGGCTTCATGGAGTACCATTATATATTGTATTCGATCGAGATCCAATATTCACCTCCATGTTTTGGAAGAGTATTTAACATGCTCTGAATACTGAACTGAACTTCAGTGTGGCCTATCATCCTCAAAATGATAGCCAATCCTAGTGGACTATCCATACACTTGAGGACTTGTTGAGATCATGCTCAATGGACTTTAAAAAGAGGATGGGATTAACATCTTCCTCTGTTTGAATTACCTTATAATAAAAGTTTCCACTCAAGCATCCAAATGGAACCATATGAAGCCCTTTATGGGAAAAGGTTCAGAACACCAGTGTGTTGGGATGAGGTCAGTGAGCCTAAGCTACTTGGACTTGAAATTGTCGAAGAAATGGTGGAGAAGTTGAAAACCATTTAGCAGCATATCAAGGAAGCCTAGAGTCGACAGAAGAGTAATGCAGATAAACGTCAACTAGACCTTGAGTTTAACGTTGGATACATTGCATTTCTACACATATCTCCGTGGAAGAAGGTCATGAGGTTTGGAAATAAAGGGGAAGTTTAGTCAAAGGTACATAGGCCCCTTCAAGATTCTTGATCATGTCAGGGTTGTGGCCAATCGACTATCACTTCTAACTACCATGGCCAAACTACATGATGTCTTTCATGTATCCCTCTTAAGGAAGTACATACCGGACCTTTCACATGTACTCTCTTCAAATGTGGTACAGTTAGAGGATGATCTTTCTTATGAGGAGCAACCAGTGAAGATCTTATATCGTAGAGAAAAATTTCTATGAAATAAGAAAATTCCCCTCGTCAAGGTGTTGTGGAGAAACCACAAGTTTGAAGAAATGACATGGAAATTAGAGGAAATGATGAAGCAGAGTTACCCAAATCTATTTTAGTGTGGGAAAAGAAAATTTCGAGGGTGAATTTTCTTAAGGGGGGAAGATTGTAATGACCCAAACTTTCATTAATGGAAATATCTCTTCACCTAATTAAATCTTTTTTTATCTGAAATGTTTATATAAAATGTCAACTTCTTTGGTTTTATGTTTTTGGATTTTAAAATATTGTTAATAATTGTGACCGTTTCTAATATAGATGTTGAACAGTGATCACATGATTAATATAAATATAGGGCTTTAACAAATCCAATTTATTCCGAAAAAAGAAGCGATGGCCTCATCTAGTAGATGTGCCCCATAAGAAGACAATTATTCAGAGCTCAAAAAGGAGGTTTCATATTTGGGATTTGATCTTGACCAAGCAGAAGCTGAGATTGAATATGTTAAGCTCGAGCAGGACCACCTATGAGAGAAGTAGAAGTTGATAGAGATTACCACCCAGGCAATGTTATCCGAGCCACCCCAAGAGTCTGTCACCATCACACGCCTTACTCTTCAGTCGCATGTGATTGTTATAAGGGTTTATGTAAGAATACCTTAGCACTATGTTTATGTCCATTATTTTTTTATATAATAATGAATATAATTTAATTTTATTATTGTTACCTTGTAAATAGTTTTTAAAACACAAATAGCATTTTTTTAGTTAATGTTAAACTAAGAAATCTATTTTGATGAATTAATGGATTTTTGTATTAAATAATATTTTAATAAAATATTATTATAGTTATTAAATAAATTTTTATTAAATAAAAATGATCTTATAATTTTATGAATGCAACTGTAATTTTTATTAAGGTTTGAAATCCATTTTTGTCAAAACCCTTGAATTTTCGATAAATATCGGTTTTTATTTTAAAAGTGAAAATTATCATATTTATAAAATTATTTAGATAAAATAAATATTATTTCTGGAATCAGGGCGTTGAAATTATCCAATAGTGAATTTTTTATAATTTTCTGAGACAGTCAAATTTTTGGTTAAAAATTAAATACTGTTTAAATATATAATGTGTTTTATGACATCATAATGACCCAATAGTGATGTAATAAACTACTATAAACTTTATGTTCGGCCAATATATGTTTTAAAATTAAAATAATGTGATTTTAGGTTTTCTTGATTTATTTTACAAAGCTTTAGTGGACCCTTTAAGACTTATTAAACATTTTGTCTTTTTAAATTGTTTTCCTTGGGAGTGTGACTCACCTCCACATAAGAAACACCATTATTTTAAGAATTTAGGACCTTGGTATTATAAAATATTGTTTTCCACTTCACTTTTCCAAAAATCATGGGCAAAAACCATGGTATGGTCTGTGGTTTAGATTAGTTTAATGTGAGGTGTCCCAAACCTAAATAATAAAGAATTCCCTCACCTTTCCTATATGAACCCCCCCAATCTCCCACTTCCTCCTCACTCAAATCCTTTTTAGTTCATCTGACCTCTTACATACTCTCTCTATAATCATCCCAAGGCACCCCAAGCTCCCAATAATCCTCTCTCAATCCACTATCAAGCCTTTGGAAGGACACTTCCAAGTAAGGGTTTTTTCTTCCTCTCTCATTTTTGTCCAATATTATTTAAATTGTTATCCCTTTTCAATTTGAATTATAAATTTCAGGGTATGGTTTATCACCTCCCCCATACATCCATATTTATGTTTTAATTATTGGAGACCCCTTTCTCTCTCATTAAATGCCACCCATGTACACCCGTTACTATGCCGAAATTCAGAAAGGAATTTCTCTCTCCTCATTTACATTCAAGAAATTATTTTGTATCATGAATATAAATTCCATAACATTTTTTGGGAAATGTATCTATATGACCCCTTACTGTACATGTCATGTAAATATGATCAGAAACCTCTTTCTCTCTCATCAACCATTTTTATGATTTCTTATGTCACGCCGTTATGCTGTCGAAATTGCAATGCGCTTTTCCAAGCCAAAGTCATTGTGTAGTGAATACCATGCCCATTTCTATATCAATGGTATTCACCTTTATGAACACTTACATATTGTTTAAATAGATTCATGTATGTATTCCACATTCATTTATCATGGAATAAAAGATTATGTTGAATGATTCAATGTTTTATGATCCATGTGGCACACTAATGGATGAAATGAAATGTTTAAAAAGGGTGTTCCCTGATAGTGATCCAATGTATTGGGTAAAGTATAGTATCATGATAATTCATGTGAAATGGTTGTTGACTCATTCTAATTCATGTTCAATGAGGTTTTACTCATGCTTCATGTGTAATGAGTGTTTACTCATGCTTCATGTGCAATGAACCTTGGGTCCAGCTAATTCCATGTTAAGTGTTGTTGCAACATTTCCATGTTATGATTATCATGATTTATCATGCCTTTATGTTTGTGCTTCTCTTGTGCTCTATTTATATGCCTATTGTCTAACATTAATTGTATTCCTCATGTTATTCCATGATTATTCCCTTACTCGGCTTTATAGCTCACCCTTTTCTTATGCATGTCCTTAGGTTATCCCATGCAATGCTAAGTACGAGGTAATGTAGTGGTCATGTAAAGGAAGTTTTCAATAAAGATGTTGTATTTAATGTTTTAATTTGTTATGTAATGATGCTAATCCCCAAATACTCTAGACCTCTCAATCTTTAATATTGTATCAAGTGATGTTTATGTAATAAATTTTGTTTAATTGTGTAATAAAATGAAAGGTTGTCATAGTTGGTATCAGAGGATAAGTTTAGTTATTTTTGGGTTTAGGATTAGAAAAACCTAGTAAAGACTTAGAGACAAGACTAAGTATGATAAAAACATCCTTAAGTTTTGGTGAGTATTGAGTAAGTGGTTTATCAGGAAAATACATCCCCGTTTGGATACGAGCAGGTAAAGGTGGCTCTGGCACATATGTATTCTAGGGGTAAAACCTGAAAACATCGATTTGAGCTAGAATAGAACGGGAAATAGTGCACGACAATAGGCCTTGCTGCACTCTGGGTTATGACACTCCTAGAGGATATTCTTTGGTAAATTCACAAGCTTATCATGAACCATTATTGAGGGAGAAAAATTCTCTAAGAATATATGTTAGAAAGTAGATCATGGATAACATAGACTGAAGCCAATAGGTTCATATGTTAAGGATGTTAGGACTAATAGGGGCCTATATACCCTGATAGGGGGGGGGGGTGAATCACGATATGGATATTCTTTTCCAAATTCTTCCCGCCCTACTAGATATTGACCTCTTTATTACAAGGGTCACTTTTTTGCACTTGTGTGTTTATTATGATTTTTCTTCTTTATCTAATGATGATGCTTTGAATGAAATGTAGGGAAGAAAGCCGGCAGACACATAGATTTTTACTTGGTTCACCCTCATTGGGCTACGTTTAAGGAGCATACAACGACGATGTGCCGCTGTACCAAATCCACCCAAGCTCACTGCCCATAATGTTCAGGCTATATCACATCTATGCCCAGGAGCACTGCCTTTACAATGTTTAGGGTTAGATCACTACTTCCAAAGGGTCACTCCCTATTTATCTCTCACTGACTCACTGCCTCTAGAAAATATAACCTTCTTCCACTTCGTCTGCTTACTGCACTTGGAAGAGATCCAATCATAGTTTATAGACCTGTAGGTCTCTTCATTTGCATAAAAGAATGTATCCTCAACTGTTGGAAGATTCTCTATTGAAGTTCAATGTTCATCCACTAATGAATACCGATTTACCACATATATTCTGGGAAATTTATAACTTTCACGCAACCCTAGGTTGACTTGTGTTCCCCTTTAACTAGTGCACAACCTTTGCCTTCCTTGCGTAAAAACCAACTTGCGCACCACACTTGCATGTGAAAATGCTTGTGTGGAACACTTGCGCACTACACTAGCATGCCAAACTTGTGCTCCACACTGCTTGTGCTCCACACTTGCATGGTACACTTGTGTGGTACCCTTGCATGGTACACTTGCACGGTACACTTGCGCGCCCCAACTTGAATGCACACTGAACTTCCCCGTCACTTCCAATTGCACGATCAAAGCTCAGATTTTTTCGATGTTTTGAGATCGTTGATAAATGAGGAGGGAAGCCGTCTCTTTATAGGCATTTTGAGGACTTGCGCGCCATACCTGCACACCATACTTCTGTGACACTTTAGGAATTGCACACATCATTATTTCCTTTGTCATATTTTGATATAATGATCCTGAAATATAACTTTCACGCCACACTTGAGATTCATATTTGCGCACCACACTTGCGTGCCAGACTTGCGCGCCAGACTTGCGCGCAATACTTGAGCACCATACTTGCGCGCCATACTTGAGGGCCACTTTAGGACTTGCGCGCTGCTTTATTTTTTTGTCATATTTTGATATAATGATCTTGAAATATGACTTGTGCATCACACTTGTGCGCCATACTTGCACGCCACACTTGCACGCCACTTTTGGGCTTGCACACCGCTTTTCCTTTGCCAAATTTTTGATGTTATGAATTTGGAAAATTCATGGAGTACAACATTAGAAACCTCTTTAACATAAGAGCACAACTCCCTTTTCCCAAAAAACCTTTTCTCCATTCTCTAGGAAAACCCCCTTTGTCAACAGTTTGAGTCATTGAGACTCACTTTGTCAACAAACACAACATGGAGTCTTGTATGGTCAACAAACACAATCATCTCAAAATGCTTCAATGATACCTTGAGGGATTTTTCCCCAAAAATCTCCCCTTTGGGTTTGTTGACAACTCTTCTTAAAACAATTCTCCATTATTTGATACCTCATTAAGGATTCATTCATCTTCAGCCACCATTCGCCTCTTGCGATACAGATAGTGATCAAATATTTAATCAACACATACTCTAAGCCCACATGAGAAATTCTTGGCATGAGAAACAAGAGTATCATGAAAAGTTCATCTATGAGTCACTTCATTTCTGACACCACTGTTGATACTAACTTGATGCCAATTGAAATGTTCATACCAACCTGATACCAACCACACTTCTACTTTTATCACGATCCTCAGCTGTCGTGAAATTTATTCTTTGATCGATCATGTCTAGGATCATCTGATTTGAAATGCTCCCCCTATATCATTGCTCTCCCCCTATCTTGCTTCTCCACCTGTTAGCTTCTCCCCATGTCTTTTACTTACCAAGACATTTCCTCCCTTCCTTATCCACAATTTCTCCCCCTTGAAGAGTCACTATTTCTCTCCCTTTGTCAACGAACCCAAAGGTCACCCCTTTGCGGTCTACAACATTGGAAAGAACACAAATTAGTTCATCAGAAAAAAACATGCAATACCTCGGGGATAGGGGGATGTTATTCTACATCCACACATTTTCAAGTGCAGGGAGTCAACTGAACTTTTAGAGCCAATCGATGCCTCTCAAAAGCTTCCTTGGGTAAGGCCTTTGTTAGAATGTCTGCAAACTGTAGTTCTTTAGGCACATACTCCAACTTCATGACTCACTGATCAACCTTCTCCTTGATAAAATGATACTTTATCTCAATGTACGTCATCCTTATTTGATGGACTAGATTTTTTCTAAGATTTATTGCACTTGAGTTATCGCACTTGATTCCGATCAGAGACATCACTTCAACTCCCATATCATCAAGCTGTTGCTTTATCCACAATAACTGCGTGCATGCTTGATTGGCCGCAATATACTCAGCTTCTATAGTGCTTAATGAAATCTAATCTCGATTATTACTTATCTAAGCAATACATAGTCTACCAATATTGAATGCACCACCTGACGTTGATTTCCTCTCATCCGCTGAATCAGCGCAATCTACATCAGTATATCCCAATAACACTATCTGGTATTTTCCATTGTACATCAAGATGAAGTCCACCGTGCCCTTGATATACCTAATTATTTGTTTCCCTGCATACATGTGGCTTTCCTTGGGATTCCTTTGATATCGTGCTACTTGGCATGTGGTGAAAACAATATTAGGCCTCGTCATTTCCTGGTACAGTAAACTCCCAATAATCTGCCTATATTCTGTGATATTAACTGCCTTTCCATCATTATCTTTGGATAATTTCATTCGGGTAGAAACCGGATTATTCATCTCCTTGGAATTTTCCATTCCAAATCTTCTCAAAACCTTCTTTTCATATTTCTGAAAACCACCTTTACTATGCTTCATTAGAAACATAGATTCTTCAAATATTGATCCAACATTGAATACCATGCTCTTCTAGCTGCTCAATATTCACTTCTTCTTCCAAAACCCCACTACAAAATGTGGACGTGACATGCATCTGGAACACTCTGAATTTCCGTTGCACTGTAATGGCTAGAAATAATCTAATTGTCTCAATCCCTGCAATCAGTACAAATGTCTTGTCAACATCTATTCCATGTATCTGGGAATATCTCTTGTGCACTAGTTGTGATTTTTTCCGAATCACTATGCCATCTCCATTCATCTTGTTACAAAGGATCCATTTAGCCCCGATGAAATTTTTATATACTGGCCCCGAAACAAACTCCCATGTATAATTACCAATTATATCTATCATGTTCAGTTGTATCTTGACTCTTCAACTTTCTTGATAATATAGATTTGAATTCCTCAGGTTCATTATTAGTATCTTCTTCTTAATTATCATATTCCACTTTTTCTCCCCCTGAGTCTCTCCCCACTTCATTACTTTCAATAGATAACTAGTCATTGTTTCATTGTTCAGTGACATCATTTCTTTTAACTACTATTCTGAGCTTCTTGTTGGAACTTGTTGATACTTTCTCATAGCTTCTTGGTATCCTGAAAATATTCAGGTGATACCACATTGTTAGAGCAAAATAAATAAGCACAAAATGATAGATTATTGCTGCTTCTCTCACAATATGTCTTCCCTCGATAGACAACACCTGAACCGAGTCATCCAATTATTGGATTGATGGATCTTGCATCTGATTTTGTCATTAAATGTTCCCCTATATTGTGAAACACTTCTTGGGGTTAGGTCAATTATTTAGACTCATAACCATTCTTCTCTGCCTACATCATTTATACCAATATGGCACATGTCATCGAGCCACTAACAAAATCTCTAAGCCTATTGAGTTGGAACTCGGTGTAGGAAATACGAGATAAAGTTAACAACACAATCACCTCCTATTGTTCTCTATTGCACCCTTTATTCTTCAACTTTGATACATGCTTTGAGTCAATTGAAACTATGAAGCATATCACTTCTCCACTTTTCATCTTTATATGCCACTTCCCCTTGGATCGTATCTCCCTAAAACCTAAAAACACATGAATCATCAGTTAATAGCATTTATATATATAAGGAGAGGGGATATTTTGAAATCCTCAAGATGAGGATTGTAGTTGATCCTGATGGGTCAACCCTTTTATTCTTTCTTGAAGAGAATCACTCTCTTTCCTTGCTTCTTCTAGCTACCTATCCAAATTCAACTTCTCTGGACATATAACTAAGAATTCATCACCTCCATGCTGAGTCTTTTTCTGATATGATGATTCTGCAGGCCTGGCCTTTCTCACCATTTGGGGTTTAAACCCACTAAAATTCTATTTCCCTTGATTCCTTCTTTTAGCAGGAATATCTCTTCTTGTCATCTTCCCTTGCTACTTCCTCCATTATAGGGATCTTCCTCTTTCCTCCACTTCTTGTTATAGCACATGACTTGAAAAATTTTCAATGCATTCTTTATTTTTATTTTATCATATTTCTAAGTCACCACACTATTTTTCATTGGTGGTAGGTATTCCACTAAAAATATATTCTTTTTACTCACATCTATAGCGTTTCCTCCATTTCCTTCCAGATTTGTTCATGTTCTTTCTTAGAGGGAAGTTGTGAGCGTGACTAATACAAATCTCGTTTAGATTTAAGTGATTCCCCTGAGGCTCTAAGACTATTTTACAATTTACCACTTTGTCTTCCAGTGTAAGATTTCTCATTATACACCACTAGAGTCGTGAATCTCCTTTCAAGTTCCTTTCCCTTTCCTACTTTCTTATTGCTGCAATGTCTTTCCAAATGCCCATAATCAGAACATATAAAACATTTTCCATCAAAGTAATACCTCATTTCATCATTTCTTTATCAAGATTTTGATGCATCTTGCGTTCTTCCTCTGACATTGAGCTCCTGAGCTTCCTGAAACATACTCATGGTGTGTCCCATTCTTCCATAGTAATAACATTTGATAAATGCTTTCCTCCGAGAGACTCTTCTTTCAGATTTATTATAACACTAATGTTATTCTTAGATTTAGTAATGTCTGTATTTTCACAGCCCGAAATGTATTCCTGAGCCTTTGAAAAAAATCTTGTTGTGTGGCCATGAATCTCGCAGAAATAGAACATGTCACCACTAATTCTTGTAACTGTCCTCTTAGGCCTATCTCTAGCACCTATAGGATTTTTTCCACATCTGGAATTGTTCACAGCTCTCTTTCTATCATGCATGGGAGGTGATTCATGAAATCCAATACCAGTTTTTCCCAAACTATATGGTCTTTGAGCTGAGAAAATTTGTTCTTTCCTCTTTTTAGAAATAACAAATTTTCTTTTCATTTCATCATCACCTGCCGAAGGATAACCAAATAGTAAGTGCAAGACATCCTTCATTTTAGGCTTTCCTCTATAATTGGATTTCTCCACTTCCTTATTTACTGATTCTAGCACTTCTTCCAACTTCTGAATCTTCATATCATTTGATTCAAGTTGGGCATTGAGTTCTATTCTAATATTCTTTCCACAACTCATCTCATATTCCAGTTCTCGTGTGAGGTTTTCTACCATATCAATTTGATCCTTTACTTTCAATTTTTCTTGAGAAACAGATTCAGAGATAGATACATTCTCTTGTTGTAGCCTTTGATTCTTCTGAACTAGTTTAGATAGCTGTGTATAAAGATCATCATTTTTAGATTTCAAATTTTGAATCTCATCTGTGTTTAGCTTCTTCCCCTTGACACCATCTTTTGATTTTTCTACCTTTACAGATCTCTTTCGCAATTCTTCATCTTGAGAATCATTTTTATCCCTCAGATCAGTAGCTACGACAATAAGCCTTTGATTCAAACCTCTTAGATTTTTGATCTCAGTTTCCAGTGCATGGATCTGAATATCATTAGATTTAATTTCATCAGTGAATTTCTAATCCAATTCCTTCTCTTTGTGGAAAACTTATACTTTTTGACTTCTGGGAGTTTCTTCATCATTAGTACTTCCAACATCACTTGGAATGTCAGGTTCTTCACTTATTCCTTCATCATCATTTAATGAGCAAGTCTTTTCACTATATGATTCATCAAACCCATTATTTTGTTCACTACATGATTATTTTAACTGAATCACACTCTTTCCATTGACACTTCCACACTGAGGGATATCACCTAACTTATGATTCTTCTTTTATGTTTTCCATTTTCCCTGGAACACCAAGATAAGAGCAGACTGATTTAACCACACAAATTGACTACACCAAGTCAGAGCAAACAAATCTGATAAAAGCAACCTGGATCTAATACCAATTGTTAGGACCAATAGGGGCCTATATACACTGAGGGGGGGGGGGGGTGAATCAGGGTATGCATATTCTTTTCTAAATTCTTCCCGCCCCACTGGATCTTGACCTCTTTATTACAATGGTCACTTTGTTTTCACTTGTGTGTTTATTATGATCACTTCTTTTCTTCTTTATTTGATGATGATGCTTTGAATGAAATGCAAGGAAGTAAGCAGGTAGACATAGTGATTTTTACTTGGTTCACCCTCACTAGGCTACGTCCAAGGAGCATACAACGGTGATGTGCCTCTATACTAAATCCACTAAAGCTCACTGCTAATAATGTTAAGGATAGATCACATCTATGCCTAGGTGCACTGCCTTTACAATGTTTAGGGTTATCTCACTACTTCCCAAGGGTCACTCTCTATTTCTCTCTCACTGGCTCACTACCTACAGAAAAGATGACCTTCTTCCACTTACTCTTCTCACTGCACTTGGAAGGGATCCACTCATAGTTTATAGACCTGTAGGTCTCTTAATTTGCATGAAATAATGCATCCTTAACTGTTGATAAATTATCTATTGAAGTTCAATGTTCATCCACTGATGAATACGACTTTACCACAAATGTTCTGGGAAATTTCTAACTTTCACACAACCCTAGGGTGACTTGTGTGCCCCTTTAACTAGTGAACAACCTCTTCCTTTTTTGTGGAAAAACTAACTTGTGCACCACACTTGCGCACCGCACTTGCGTGCCACACTTGCATGCCAAACTGCTTGCGTGTCACACTTGCGCGCCCCACTAGCACGCCAAACTTGCACTCCACATTGCTTGCGCTCCACACTTGTGCGGTACACTTGCACGGTACACTTGTGCGGTAAACTTGTGCGGTACACTTGCGTGGTACACTTGCGCACCCCCACTTGTTCACACACTAAACTTCCCCGTCACTTCCACTTGCACGATCAGAGCTTGGATTTTCTCTAAGTGTGGAGCTCATTGATAAATGAGGAGGGTAGCCTTCTATTTATAGGCATTTTGAGGACTTGTGTGCCAGACTTGCGCGCCACTTTAGGACTTGAACGACGCTTTCTTTCCTTTTTCATATTTTGATATAATGATCTTGAAATATGACTTGCGCTCCACACTTGCGCGCCATACGTGTGCGCCACACCTGCGCGCCACACTTGTGCGCCATACTTGCGCGCCGCACCTACGCGCCACACTTTCACGCCATACTTGCACACTATACTTGCGCACCACTTTAGGAATTGCATTTATCTTTCTTTAATTTGTCATATTATGATATAATGATCTTGAAATATGACTTGCGCATCACACTTGCACGCCATACTTGTGTGCCAAAATTGTGTGCCACTTTTGGACTTGCGCGCCGCTTTTCATTTGCCAAATTTTTAATGTTCTAAATTTGAAAAATTAATGGTGTACAAAATTAGAAACCTCTTTAACACAAGTGAACAACTCCCTTTTCCAAAAAAACTTTTTCCACATTCTCTAGGAAATCCCCTTTGTCAACAGTTTGAGTCATTGAGACTCACTTTATCAACAAACACAACATAGAGTCATGCATGGTCAACAAACACAATCATCTAAAAAATTATTCAATGATACCTTGTGGGATTTTTCCCAAAAAAGAAATAAAAGTTATTTATAAGTCATCAATTTTGTCCTTGGATTACCCATTATGTGTTACCCCTAAATTTACTTTTATTCCAGCCAATGGCCAGTAATAGGAGGACTCATGCTAACAACCGATGTGACGATCAATGTGATTACTATACTAATGAGATGTCCAATCCAATGGGAGTTGGAATCATGAACTTTTTCACACTTATCTCTCATATAACTCAATATTTTAATAGAAACATGGGTAAATATTAACGTTCAACCCCTCTATGGAAGAACAAGTCTCTATCGAGAGATTCATGAGACAAAGGCCTCCTAATTTTAAAGGATCATCTGATCCCTCAATTACTGAACAATGGGTCAACTCCATTGAAAAGATCTTCTACATCCTTCAATGTTTTGAAAAAGAGAAGGTTCTCCTGGCTGCTTATAATATGGAGGGTGATACTGATCAATGGTGGATGTTGATAAAAAATAAAAATATTGAGGAGGAGATTGAGGTGTTGGAATGGAAGGATTTTTGGAAGATGTTTTTTGATAAATATTTTCCGCGCACCCTCTGGCATAAGATGGAAAGGGAATTCCTTTACCTCAAGCAAAAAGACAAAGAATATATTGGAGCGTACGAGGAAAACTTCACAAGGCTTTCACGATATGCCTCCGACTTTGTCGTTATCCTCAAAATCAAGGTGGACTGCTTCTTGGGTGGGCCTAAACCTATCATGTGGAAAGTGCTGACGATCCGTGACTTTGAAAACTATGAGGAAATTGTCCGATGTGCCCTAAATGTTGAAATAGAGAGCGGATAATCTCAGGGGTATCATTGGGATAAGAAGAATATGGTGGACTTCAATGTTAGCGGTCTAATGGATAAATCCAATGGTGCTAAGAAGATCTTGCGCCCCACTTGAGAAAGGTGTAGAAAGAAGCACCCTTGAAACTGCCTAAAGGGGACAAGGAAATGATTTATGTGTGGAAGAGAAGGGCACCTGGCTTTTAACTATCGGCAAGAAAGACCCGCGACTGTGACATAGGAGAGGAACACTCCGTTTGAACCTCAACGCATGGTTTATTGCTACAATTACAAAGAACCAGGGCATCTTGCAAATCAGTGCCCTAAGCCAAGGGTTTTCGGAGGCAACCAACAACCTCCAAGGCAGTAAAGGAGAGGGAACATACTTTTTGATTCAGATACGCTAGTTATTCATTCAAGAATAGCGAACACACTTTTTGATTCAGGTTCTATGCATTCTTTTATATCTTCAAAGTTTAGTAGAACAATCCCAGAATCACCACAAATCGTAGAAGTGAAGATGTCGGTGAGTACGGAAAATGGGGCAATCATTGCATCCCATGAATATAACTCCTCCCCTGTCATAATATGTGGATTAAACTTCTCAAAAAACCTCTTCATACTCCCTCTAGTGAAATTTTATTCAATTCTTGTCAAGGATTGGATTTCTTTATATAGAGCCAACATAATTTGTCATGATAGGGAAATCACTCTCCATGTGTAGAATCGAGCCCCTATTCTTTACAAGTGCAAGGAAGAAGATGAACCTTTTTTTATCTCCATCATCTCAAGTGTGGATATTACTGCCCTCTGAGCATGTGTATCTGGCTTAGATGATTGAGTCTAAGGATGAAACCATCCTAGAAGACATGACTATTGTGAGGTAATTCACTGAAGTGTTTCCCGAGGAATTGACTGGTCTTCCTCCTAGAAGAGATGTAGAATTATTAATTGATCATATACCTGGGGCATTTCCAATATCCAAGACTCCATATAGAATGGCTATTTTGGAGCTTTAGGAGCTGAAAAAACAAATATAAGAGAATCTGGATAAAGGGTTTATATACCCAAGTGCTTCACCATGGGGTGCACCAGTCCTCTTTGTCAAGAAAAAGGATGGGTCAATGCACCTTTGCATCGATTATTGAGAGCTTAAGAAAATCACAATAAAGAAGAAGTATCCTCTCCCACGAATTGATGATTTGTTCTATCATCTTTGTAGAGCACAATACTTCTCCCAGGTGGATTTGCGTTCGGGATATTATCAAGTAAGGGTGAAGAAAGAAGATATCCCAAAGACTACTTTTTGTACAAGATACAAGAACTATGAATTCATGTTAATTCCTTTCAGACTCACTAATGCTCCAAAAATATTCATGGACTTGATGAATAGAGTCTTTAGATATTACCTCAATAAATTTGTGGTAGTCTTTATAGATGATATTCTGATATACTCCAAAACCAAAGAGGATCATAAGGAGCATCTAAGAACTGTACTAGATACCTTGAAGAAGGAGAAGCTCTATGAAAAGTACGACCAGTGTGAGTTCTGGTTGAAGGAGGTATCATTCTTGGGTCATATCATCACAAGTAATAGGATATCTGTGGATCCCACCAAAACAGATTAAATTGAGGGATGAATGAAGCCAACATCAGTAACAGACATCTGTAGCTTCTTGGGGTTAGCTGGATATTATCAATGATTTGTGAGAAATTTCTCACGATTTTCCAACCCTCTTACCATGCTAAATCAGAAGGGAGTAAAGTTTTCTTAGAGTGATGAATGTGAAGAAAGCTTCAAGGAGTTGAAAAGGAGGGTTATCACTACACCCATTCTCACTTTACCAAAAAGTGGAGAACTTTCTATGGTATTCAGTGATTCTTCGAAGAAGGGATTGGGATCTGTGTTGATGCAAAATGAAAAATTATTTACCTATGCTTCAAGGAAATTGAAATTTCATGAACCGAACTATCCAAAACTTGACCTCGAGTTGGCTGTAGTGATCTTCACTTTGAAAATTTGGTGGCATTATCTCTTTGGGGAGAAGTTTGAAATATATACGAACCAAAAAAGCCTCAAGTATATATTCACATAGAAAGAGTTGAACATGCGCCAACGAAGATGGTTATAGATGATCAATGACTATGACTACTCAATCCATTACCACCCTGGGAAAGCGAACAAGGTGGCTGATGCCCTAATTAGAAAGGATCCAGTGATTCTATCATTGATGAGAATTGAAAAGGATCCAATCTTATTAGATTCGATGAAGATAGACATGGGAATCATAAAGAAGGGAACATAATCAATCCTTTCACAAATTATTGATCAACCGTCACTTTTGGAAAGGATAAAGGATGCTCAAAAGGATGATGTGGTAATTTAGGAAAAAGTGAAAGCTATTAGAAAATGGAAATCTTCTAAGTTTAATTTTAATGAAGAGGGAATTGTGAGATTTGGAAAAATACTATGTGTTCCATCATGTAATGAGCAGAAGAAGGATCTTTTGGATGATGCACATAGTTCAAATTTCTCTATTCATCCAGGAAACACAAAGATGTATTGAGATCTCTGAGAGAATTATTGGTGGGATAATATGAAGAAGAAGATGGTTGAATATACATCAAAGTGCCTTGTGCGTTAGCTAGTGAAGGCAGAGAGGCAGAAGTCTAAAGGGATAATGAAACCATTTCCCATACCAGAATGGAAATGGGAGAACAACACCATTGACTTTTTCACCGGACTTCCGAAGACATCCAAAGGAAACAATGAAATCTGGGTTGTTGTGGATTGTTTTATAAATTCTGCACACTTCATTTCTATTTGTAAGGATTTATCATTTAATCAACTGGAAAAGATATATATCCGGGAAGTGGTAAGGATTTATGGAGTACCACTATCTACTGTGTCCGATCAAGATCCAAGATTTACCTCTATGTTTTAGAAGAGTCTTCAACATGCTCTGAATACTGAACTGAACTTTAGTATGACCAATCATCCTCAAACTGATGGCCAATCCGAGTGGACTATCTGAACACTTGAGGGCATGTTCAAAGCATGCTCAATGGACTTTAGAGGAGGATGGGATCAACATATTCCTCTGGTTGAGTTCCCTTATAATAATAGTTCCCACTCGAGCATCCAAATGGCACCATATGAATCCCTTTATGGGAAATGGTGTAGAACACTGACATGTTAGGTTGAGGTTGGTGTGCATAAGCTGTTTGGACCATAAATGGTTTAAGAAATGGTGGAGAAGGTGAAAACTATTCAACATCATATCAAGGCATCCCAGAGTCGACAGAAGAGTTATACAGATAACCGTCAATGAGACCTTGAGTTTAAAGTTGGAGATATGGTATTTCTATGCATATCTCCATGGAAGAAGGTCACGAGGTTTGGAAATAAAGGGAAGTTAAGTCCAATGTACATCAGCCCCTTCGGGATTCTTGATCGTGTCGGGGTTGTGTCCTATCGAAAATCACTTCCACCTACCATGGCCAAAGTACATGATGTCTTTAATTTATCCCTCTTATGGAAGTACATACCGGACCCTTCACATGTAATCTCTTTATAGGTGGTACAGTTAGAGGATGATCTTTCGTATGAGGAGAAACTAGTGAAGATATTAGATCATAGAGAAAAATTTCTACAAAATAAAACAATTCCCCTCATCAAGGTGTTGTGGAGTAACCACAAGTTTGGAGAAGTGACATGGGAATTAGAGGAAATGATGAATAAGAGTTACTCAAAATCTAATTTAGTGTGGGAAGAGGAAATTTTGAGGGTGAAATTTCTTAAGGGGTGAAGATTGAAACGACCCAAAATTTTATTAATAGAAGTATCTCTTGATATAATTAAATCTCTCTTTATATAAAATTTTAATATAAAATGTAAACTTCTTTGGTTTTATATTTTTATATTTTAAAATACTGTTATGAATTGTGACTGTTACTAATATATACATTGAACAGTGATCACATGATTAATATAAATATAGGGATTTAAAAAATCCAATTTATTCAGACAAAGGAAGCGATGGCCTCATCCAGTAGACGTGCCCCATACGAAGACCATTTGTAATATCTCATAAAGGAGGTTGTGTATTTGGGATTAGCTCCTGACCAAGCCTAAGCTAAGCTTGAATATGTTAAGCTCGAGTTGGACCTCCTATGAGAGAAGTGGAAGTTGATAGAGATTACCACCCGAGCAATGTTATTTGAGCCAACCCAAGAGTCTGTCACCATTGCACACATTAATCCTTGGTCTTATGCAGGTGTTATAAGGGTTTATGTAAAAATACCTTATCACTATGGTTATGTACATTATTCTTGTATAAAATAATGAATATACTTTCACTTTATTATTGTTACCTTGTAAATAGTTTTTAAAGCACAAATAGTATTTTTTAGTTAATGTTCAACTAAAAAATCTATTTGGATGAATTAATGGATTTTATAATTAAATAATATTTTAATAAAATATTATTATTATTTTTATTAAATAAATTTTTATTAAATATAAATCATCGTATAATTTTATGAATGCAATTGTAATTTTTATTGAGGTTTGAAAGCCATTTTTGTCAAAACCCATGAATTTGTGATAAATGTCAGTTTTTATTTTAAAAGTGAAATTTAACATATTTAGAAAATTATTTAGATAAAATAAATATTATTTCTGGAATCAGGGCGTTGAAATTATCCAATAGTGAATTTTTTATAATTTTCTGAGACAGTCAAATTTTTGGGTAAAAATTAAATACCGTTTAAATATATAATGTGTTTTATGACATCATAATGACCCAATAGTGATGTAATAAAATACTATAAACTTTATTTTCGGAAAATATATATTTTTCTATTAAAATAATGTGATTTTGGGTTTGTTATATTTATTTTACAAAGCTTTAGTGGACCCTTCAAGACTTATTAAATGTTTTGTCTTTTTAAAATGTTTTCTTTAAGAGTGTGACTCACCTCCACATATTCGACCCCATTATTTTAAGAAGTTTGGACTTTGGCCTTATAAAATATTGTTTTCCACTTCCCTTTTCCAAAAACCATGGTCAAAAACCATGGTATGGTTTGTGGTTTGGATTAGTTTAATGTGAGGTGTCCCAAACCTAAATAATAAAGAATTCCCTCACCTTTCCTATATGAACCCACCCAAGCTCCCACTTCCTCCTCACTCAAAGCCTTTTGGGTTCTTCCAAACTCTTCCCTCTTCTATCTATAATCCTCCCAAGGTTCCACAATCTCCCAATAATCCTCTCTCAAGCCTCTCCCAAGCCTTTGGAAGCACACTTCCAAGTAAAGGTTTTTTCTTCCTCTCTCATTTTTGTCCAATATTATTTAAATTATTATGCCCTCTTAATTTAAATTATAAATGTTGCGGGTATGGTTTATCAAATCCCCCATACTTCCCTCTTTATGTTTTAATGATGGGAGACCATTTTATCTCTCATTAAATTCCTCCCATGTACACCCGTTACTATGCCGAAATTTCGAAAGGAATTTATCTCTCCTCATTTACATTCAAGAAATTATTTTGTATCATGAATCTAAATTCAATTAAATTTGTTGGGACATGTATATATATGACCTATATACTATACATGTCATGTAAATATGATGAGACACCCCCTTCTCTCTCATAAACCATTTTTATGAGTTCTTATGTCACATCGTTATGCTGCCGAAATTGCACCGCGTTTTTCCAAGCCAAAGTCATTGTGTAGTGAATACCATGCCCATTTCTCTATCATGGGTATTCAACTTTATGAACATTTAATTATTTTTTAAATAGTTTCATGTTTGTATTTCACATTTTTTTATCATGGAATAAAAATTTATGTTGAATGATTCAATGTTTTATGATTCATGTGGCACACTTATGCATGAAATGAAATGTTTAAGAAGGGTGCATCCTGATAGCGCTCCAATGCACTGGGTAAAGTATAGTATAATGATATGTAATTTTCAATTGGTTTTTACTCATTCTAATTCATTTGAAACGAGGGTTTACTTGGGCTTCATGTGCAATGAGGGTTTACTCATGCTTCATGTGCAATGAGCCTTGGCTCGTGTTAATTCCATGTTAAGTGATGTTGCCACATTTCCATGTTATGATTATCATGATTTATCATGTCTTTATGTTTATGATTCTCTTTTAATCGATTGATATGCTAATTGTATAACATGTATTGTATTCCTCATGTTATTCCATGATTATTCCCTTACTGGGATTTATAGCTCACCCTTTTCTTATGCATGTCCTCAGGTTATCCCATGCAATGCTAAGTATGAGGGAATGTAGTGGTCATGTAAAGGATGTTTTCAATAAAGATGTTATTTTTCATGTTTTAAGTTGTTATGTAATGATCATAAGCCCCAAATACACTATAACTCTTGATATTTTATGTTGTATCAAGTGAAGTTTAAATAATAAATTATGTTTAATTGTGTAATAACAAGCAGGGTTGTCATAATAAGTTTCTGTTTACTTCTTCTCTGGATTATAAATTTAGATATAGGTAGGAATGATTTATTTTTATTTTTAAATAATTTAAAATTAAATGATATTATAAAAAAGTAGTGCAATAATATAAGTGTGGTGGATTAATGTGAACCAAAATTTCTATTTTACATGTCTTCTTTTCTATTGAATTACCACCGTTAGGTAAATAAATACCAGGTAAATGGTGATTTTTGATGACTATATAAAATTGGAACTTAGTTTTATATTGTATTTAAATATTGTGTTAATTAATATATTTATATTTTCATATAAATTGTGAATCCATCCTTTGTAAGGGGATTGCATCTTATTGAAATATCAGAGTAAATTTTAATTATAGAGAAATATCACACTAAGAAAAATGTGAATCTTTTTTGTTTTTCTGGTTGAAAGTTTGAAAAGGACTAAAGTGACCATGCCATCAATGATCAACACACTAAATTTGGGAAATGACTATGTGCCTCCCCATAGCATTGAGAACCTATCGTGACATGGTAGGTATGACTACCATCCATGAGCAATTTAACTACCTATCATGAAGAAGAACCGACCATGCCTTCAATTGACCATGATAACTTTCATAGTCACTTAATCACCTTATAGTGGAACCACTCTCATAGTAGGAATACCTAATGTGATCCCCCACTTTTAAACCAAAAATAATAGTTATAAGTGTAATGACTCAAACTTTCGTTAATGAAAATTCCTCTTGATCTGATTAAATGTATTATTATGTCAAATAGTTATATAAAATATGAAATTCATTGGTTTTATGTTTTGGATTTTAAAACACCGTTAAGAATTTTTACCTTTTCTAATATAGCCATTGAATAGTGATCACATGATTAGTATAAATATAGGGCTTTAACAAATCCAATTTACTCAGACAAAGGAAGTGATGGACTCATCTAGTAGACTTTCCCCATACGAAGCCCATTTGTTGGAGATCGGAAAGAAAGTGTAATAATTGGGCTTTTCTCTTGACCAAGACCAAGATGAGCTTGAACATGTTAAGATTGAGTGGAACTGACTACGGGAGAAGTGGAAGTTAATAGAGATTACCACCTGAGTGATGTTATCCAAGCCACCCCAAGAGTCTGTCACCATCACACACCTTACCCTTTGGTCTTATGCAGGTGTTATAATGGGTTATGTAACAAGAACTTAGTACTATGATTATGTGCATTATTTTTATATAATAAAGAACATACATTCATTTTATTATTGTTACTTTATAAACAGTTTTTAAAGCACAAATAGTATTTTTAGTTAATTTTCAACTAAGGAATCTATTTTGATAAATTAATGGATTTTTGAATTAAATAATATTTTAATAAAATATTATTATTATTAAATTAATTTTATTATGTATGAATGATCATATAATTTTTATGAATGTAATTGTAAATTTTTATTAAGGTTTGAAAGCTGTCTTTGACAAAACCCATGAATTTTTTATAAATGTCAGTTTTTATTTTAAAAGTGAAAATTTAAATATTTAGAAAATTATCTAGATACAATTACTACTTTTTTTTGGAATCAGGACATTGAAATAATACAATGGTTAGTTTTTCATAATTTTCTGAGACTGTCGAATTTTTGGGTAAAAATTAAATACCGTTTAATCATATAATGTATTTTATGACATCATAATGACCCAATAATGATGTAATAAAATAATATAAACACAATTTTAGGACATTATATGTTTTAACATTAAAATAATTCGATTTTATGTTTATTTTATTTAATTTACATATCTTTAGTGGACCCTTAAAGACTTATAAAACATTTTAGCTTTTAATGTTTTTTTCTTCGAGAGTGTGACTCACCTCCACATAAGAAACACGATTATTTTAAGAAGTTCGGCCATTGGAAATACAAAATATTTTTTTCCACTCCCCTTTGTAGAAACCTATGGGAAAAAACCATGGGCTGGTTTGTGGTTTTGATTAGTTTAATGTGTAGTGTCCTAAACCTAAATAATAAAGAATTACATCTCATTTCCTATATAAACCCACCAAAGCTTCCACTTACACTTCACTCAAAGCCTTTTCAGTTCGTCAAAACTCCTCCCTCCACACTCTATAATCCTCCCAAGGTTATCAAGCTCCCAATAAGCCTCTCTCAAGCCTCTCTCAAGCCTTCCAGATCACATTTCCAAGTAATGGATTTCTTCTTTTCTCATTTTTGTCCAAATTTTATTATGTTGTAATGACCTTTTATTTTCAATTATAAATGTTGATGTATGATTAAGAACCTCCCCCATAAAGATATATTTATGTTTTAAATGATTATATACCCCTTTTCGCTCATTAACTCATCCCATGTACACCTGTTACCATGCCGAAATTCCGTAAGGAATTTCTCTCTTCCCATTTACATTCAAGCAGTTCTTTGGTATTATGAATCAAAATTCCATTTAAATAGTTGGGAAATGTATATATATGACCCAATTACAATAAATTTCATATAAATATGATTATAAACCCCTTTCTCTCTCATCAACCATTTTTTTTAATTCTTACATCACATCATTACGTTGTCGAAATTGCATCAATTTTTCAACCCAATTTCATTATGTAGTGAATACCATGCCCATTTCTCTATCAAGGGTATTAAACTTTATGAACATTTACTTATTGATTATAAAGCTTCATGTATGTATTAAACATCCCTTTATCATGGAATAAATTATGACCATTGATTCCATGTTGTATGATCCATGTGGCACACTTATGCATGAAATGAAATGATTAAGAAGGATGTACCCTAATAGCGCTCTAATGCATTGGGTAAAGTATAGTATCATGATATGTCATGTGCAATGAGTGTTGACTCATGATAAATCAAGTGAAATTAGGTTTTACTCGTGATTCATTTGCAATGATGGTTTACTCATACTCCATCTGCAATGAGCCTTGTCTCATGCTAATATCATGTAAAATGTTGTTTCCACATCTCTATGTTATGATTATCATGCTTTATCATTACTTTATGTTAATGTTTCTATTGAAATCTGTTTATATGCCTATTTCCTAAAATTTATTGTAATCTTATTGTTATACCTTTTTTACTCCCTTATTGGGATTTAAAGCTCACCCTTTTCTTATGCATGTCCTCAGGTTATCCCATGCATTTCAAAGTACGAGGGAATGTAGTGGTCATGTAAAGGAAGTTTTCAATAAGATGTTGTGTTCTATGTTCTAAGTTGTTATGTAATGTTTATAATACCCAAATACACTAGACCTCTTGATCTTCTATGTTGTATAAAGTTAAGGTTTTATGTAATAAATCATGTTTTAGTATGCAATAAAGAGCAGAGTTGTCATAGTTGGTATCAGAGGCTTGGTTTAGTTATTTTTTGGATTAGGATTAGAAAACCTTAGTGTAGCCTTAGAGATAAGACTAAGTATAATAAAAACATCCCTAAAATTTGGTGATTATTGAGTAAGTGTTTTGTCAAGAAAATAAATCCCTGTTTGGATACGAGTAGGTAGAGGCAGCTCTGGCACAGATGTACCTAGGAGTGAAAACTCTGATAAGGAGTTTCGGGCTTGACCCGGGGTATCCGAGTACACAACAACAGACCCTAATACACTCTTGGTTATGAAACTCATGGGGGGATATGCTTTGGTAAATTAAAAAACTTAGTATAAACCATTATTAAGGGTTTTTTTTTAAAAATACCTCTAAGAATACATGTTACAAAGTAGATCATGGATAACATAGATTAAAGCTTATAGATTCACAAGTTATGGGAATAAAATTAATTTATAAGTCATGTATTTTTTTCCTTGGATTACCATTTATGTGTTACCACTAACTTTTATTTTATTCCAGCCAATGGATAGTAATATGAGCAATATGTCTAACAACCAATGCGAAGGCCAACATAATGAATGTCCCAGTGAGATTCCTAATCAAATGGGAGATCACGTTGGACATATCATGGTTATTCCAAAACAGCTATCAAAAATCACAATTAAAAATTGGCACTTTTTTGAATTCCCAAGGACATAAAGGAATAGGAATATGAAATATCATGAAATTCCATCTTATAAATGTGATAGGGGAAATAATACCCAATTTCCTTCATGTAAAAAATGTAGAAATAGTCACCAAGGGAAATGTCACAAAGGGACTAAGAGATGATTTATGTGTGGAAAGGAAGGGCACAAATTATCCAATTTCCATGAAATAATGGATAATGTGATGGATGGAAACAAATCTACATCTAAGTCATCTTACACAGTTATATGTAACAAATGTGGAGAAGTCGGGCATTATCCAAGACGATGCTCTATTACAAGTGCTTAGAATCAAGTTGAGAATCAACAATCTCCGTGATCAGGGGAGAATGAGAAGTCCTATGTTAAGATGGATAATGATGAATGAAATACATGTAACCACTGCATCAAATTAATGTATGCCTTAATGTATTTCACTTCATGTCCTATTTGTATGTCTTTAATACATTCTATGAACATTGAGTTCCCAAAAAATGATATTAAATCATTAGGGAAAAAAATTCTATAAGTGTTGTATCACATGTTGAGGTTTGTAGGAATGTTCTTCTTAAAAATTTCATAAGGCTCCCTTTGATGTTATTTGAGGAAAAAATGAAAAAGTCATTGCCTATGCCTCAAGGTAGTCCTACACGTGATCTGGAGTTGGCCGAAGTGATCTTTCTATTAAAAATTTGGTGACATTACCACTTTGGGGAGAAGTGTGAAATATACATGGATGAAAAAAGCCTCAAGTATATAATCACATAGAAAGAGCTGAATATCCACCAACAAAGATGGTTATATCTGATCAAAGACTATGAATACTCAATACACTACCATCCTGGTAAGGCAAACAAGGTGGAAGATGCTTCAAGTAGAAAGGAAGTTGCATCTTAATCAATGATGAGAATTGAGAAGGATCCAATCTTCTTTGATTTGATAAAGATAGAAATGGAAATCATAAAAAAGGGAACATCATCAATTATTTCAAAAATGATTTCTCAATCGTCCCTCATGGTGAAAATAATGTATTCTCAAAGAAAGGATGTAGAAATTCTAAAAAGGGTGAAAGCTATCAGAAATGGGAAATCCTCAGAGTTCGTGGTTGACAAGGATGTAATAGTGATATTTTAGAAGAGACTATGTGTCTTGTCAAGTCCAGAGCTAAATAAGGAACTTTTTTATGATGCACATAGTTCAAATTTCTCCATCCACCTAAGAAATACATATATGTATCGAGATCTATGAGATCATTATTGGTGGGATAACATGAAGAAGGAGATCCTTGAATATACATCAAAGTTCCTGGTGTGTCAGCAAGTGAAGGATGAGAGACAAAAGTCTAAGGGAATTATGTAACCACTACCCATACCAACATGGAAGTGGGAGAACATCACCATGGACTTTGTCACTAGACTTCCGAAGAAATCCAAAGGAAACAATCCTATCTGGGTTGTTGTGGATCATCTTACAAAGGCTTCACACTTCATTACTATTCAGGGGGATTTCTTGTTGGATCAAATGGCATGGATATATAGTATGGAAGTGGTAAGGCTGTATGGAGTACCACTATCTATTGTATTCAATTGAGATATGATATTCACCTCGAAGTTCTAGAAAATTATCCAACATGCTCTAAGAACTGAACTGAACTTTAATATGACCTATCATCCTAAAACTGATGGACAATTTGAGCTAACTATTCAGACACATGAATATATGTTAAGATAATGTTCTATGGACTTCAAAGGATGGCATGAACAACATCTTCCACTGGTTAAATTCTCCTACAATAACAGTTTCTACTCGAGCATCTGAATGACACCTTATGAGGACATGTATGGGAAGAGGTGCAGAACACCAACATGTTGGGAAGAAGTTGGGGAGAGAAAACTCCTAGGTCCAGAAATGGTCGAAGAAATAGCGGAGAAGGTTAAGACCATACGCCAGTACATTAAAGCTACTCAGAGTTGAAAAAATAGCTATGCTGATAATTATCGATAAGACTTAGAGTTTGAGGTCAGCTACATGGTATTCCTCTACATATCACAGTGGAAGAGAGTAATGATATTTGGGAATAATGGAAAGATTAGTCTAAGGTACATCGACCCTTTTGAGATCCTTGATCGCATTGGAGTAGTGACCTATCAAATAGCACTTCCACCGAACCTGTATCAAGTGCATGATGTATTCCATGTATCACTCTTGAGGAAGTACATACCCTACCCATCACATGTACTCAATCCAGATGTGGTACCGCTGGGGAATGACCTATCCTATGAAGAGAAGTTGGTGAAGATCTTAGATCGTAGAGAAAAAGTTCTATGAAATTAGACAATGCCCCTAGTGAAAGTGCTATGGAGAAAAAAAAAATTTGAAAAAGAAACATGGTAATCATAGGAAGTGATGAAGGAGAGTTACCCACATTTGTTTTAGTTTGGGAAAAGAAAATTTTTAGGGTGAAATTCCTTAAGGGGGGAAGATTGTAATGACCCAAAATTTCATTAATGAGAATTCCTCTTGATATGATTAAATGTATTATTATGTAAAATGATTATATAAAATATGAAATTATTTGGTTTTATGTTTTGGATTTTAAAATACTATTAAGAATTTTTACCGTTTCTATTATACTTATTGAATAGTGATCACATGATTAGTATAAATATAGGGCTTTAACAAATTCAATTTACTCAGAAAAAGGAAGTGATGACATCATCTAGTAGACTTGCCCTATACGAAGCCTATTTTTCAGAGCTCAGAAAGGAAGTGGCATCATTGTGCTTCTCTATTGACCAAGAACAAGCCAATATTGAACATGTTAAGCTTGATCGGAACAGACTATGGGAGAAGTGGAAGTTAATAGAGATTACCACCCGAGCGATGTTATCTAAACCACCCCAAGAGTCTGTCACCATCTCACACCTTACCATTCAGTCTTATATGGGTGTTATAAGGGGTAATGTAATAAAACCATAGTACTATGATTATTTGAATTATTTTTATATAATAAATAATATACATTCATTTTATTATTGTTACTTTGTAAATAGTTTTTAAAGAAAAAATAACATTTTTAGTTAATTTTCAACTAAAGAATCTATTTTGATAAATTAATGGATTTTTGAATTAAATAATATTTTAATAAAATATTATTATTATTAAATTAATTTTATTATGCAGAAATGGTCATGTAATTTTTATTAATGCAATTTTAATTTTTTACTAAGGTTTGAAAGCTTTCTTTGTCAAAACACATGAATTTTTGATAAATGTCAGTTTTTGTTTTAAAAGTGAAAATTTAAATATTTAGAAAATTATTTATATAAAATGAATACTATTTTTGGAATCAGGATGTCGAAATTATCTAATGGTGAGTTTTTCATAATTTGCTGAGACTGTCGAATTTTGGGTAAAAATTAAATACCGTTTAATTATATAATGTGTTTTTTGAAATAATAATGACACAATAGTGATGTAATAAAATGCTATAAACACTATGTTCTGACATTATATGTTTTACCATGAAAATAATTTGATTTTATGTTTATTTTATTTATTTTACAATGCCTTAGTTGACCATTCAAGACTTATAAAACATTTTATATTTTTAAATTGTTTTCTTTGAGAGTCTAACTCACCTCCACATAAGAAATCCTATTATTTTAAGACGTTTGGACATTTGAATTATAAAATATTTTTTTCCAATCCCCTTTGAAAAAAATCATGGGAAAAAACCATGGGCTTATTTTTGGTTTTTATTGGTTTAATGTGTGTATCCCAAACCTAAATAATAAAGAATTCCCTCTCTTTTCTTATATAAACCCACCCATTCTCCCACTTCCTCTTCACTCAAATCCTTTGGAGTTTATAAAAACTATTCCCTCCTTTATCTAGAATCTTCCCAAGGCGCCCCAAGCTCTAAATAAGCCTCTATCAAGCCTCTCCCAAGCCTTTGGGATCATATTTCCAAGTAAGGGATTTCTTCCTTTATCATTTTTGTCCAAATTTCATTATGTTATAATGCCCTTTTATTTTAAATTACAAATTTTGGGGTATGACTTCAAACCTCTCCCATAATGCCCTATTTATGTTTTAAATGATGATTAAACCCTTTCTCTCTCATTAATTCCTCCCATGTACACCCTTTATCATGCTGAAATTCCATAAGGAATTTCTCTATCCTCATTTACATTCAAACAATTATTTTGTATTATGAATCTAAATTCCATTACAATAGTTGGGAAATGTGTCTATATACCCCCCTTATATTAAATTTCATGTACATATGATAAGACACCCCTTTCACTCTCATCAACCATTTTTATGAATTCTTACGTCACGCCGTTACGCAACCAAAATTGAATCGATTTTCCAAGCCAATGTCAATGTTTAGTGAATACCATGACCATTTCTCTATCAATGGTATTCACCTTTAAGCACATTTACTTATTGATTATAAATCTTAATGTATTTATTCCACATCCCTTTATCATGGAATAAATAATGATGATTGATTCCTTGTTGTATGATCCATGTGGCACACCTATGCATGAAATGAAATGATTAAGAAGGGTGCACCCTAATAGCGCTCCAATGCATAGGATAAAGTATAGTATCATGATACGTCATGTGAAATGAGTGTTGAATCAATATAATTCAAGTGAAACGAGGGTTTACCTATACTTCATGTGCAATGAGGGTTTACTCATTATCCATGTGCAATGAGCCTTGGATCATGCTAATATCTTGTTAAATGTTGTTTCCACATCTCCATGTTATGATTATCAGGATTTATCATGCCTTTATGTTCATATTTATCTTCTTCTCTATTTATATGCATATTTCCTAACATGTATTGTAATATTCATGTTATACCATGTTTACTCCCTTATTGAGTTTTATGGATCACCCTTTTCTTATGCATGTCCTCAGGTTATCTCATGCATTGCTAAGTATGAGGGAATGTAGTGGTCATGTAAAGGATGTTTTCAATAAGATGTTGTGTTCTATGTTCTAAGTTGTTATGTAATGTTCCTAATCCCCAAAGACACTATACCTATCAATCTTCTATGTTATATCAAGTGATGGTTTTATGTAATAAATCATTTTTAAGTATGTAATAAAGAGAAGGGTTGTCATAGAAGAATGAAAGTTTACTTCATGGTAGACATGATTACATTATGATTTCCCCACCTCTATCTACTGCGACCTTTCCTCTCAAGATACCATGAAACCATCAACTTATTATAAGATTCCAATTCCCTTAAATAACTTCATATGTGTTGACTGAGGCTTGAAGATGATCCAGAGTATGGGAGATAATCCAAATGTTTCCAACACCACTTATCTACCACCGTCATGAGGAAAATAACGATGCCTCATAATTTAGTTATGCCACATTCTAGTTCCACCCATTATTTTGGGTCGATAATGCAGTGAATCCATCATACTTGAGTCTCACGATTGTACACTGATCCAATATGAGCTCCACATTTATTGATGATGAAATATGGTATAATGTGTCACAAGTAAATATTACCTTCTTGAACTGCCTATGAGGAGGATTTAACATTCCACACATTTATGAAGGATGTTGTTGCCTACTGACACCATAGCCATGTGATGAAGGACTAAGATCCCACGAGAAGATGAAGAAAATAGGAGAGAGATGCTGAACTAAAACTCCAAACTCTGAAAATATTTTTAGAAGATACTTATTCCATTTAATAGAATCACCCATGGGTGAAAGATTCAATCTAGAGGTAAGAAATGCACATGATAATCCATCCTACTAATAAATTCATCACCACTGATAAGATATGGTTGGAATTCACCGGATGATGTTAGAAAATTTGGGTTGAAGTCACTATCACGGAATGATGTTTTGAGGTTAAAAATTATAATTCCTAGGCCTAAGTAAATAAAGATTCCCATATACTGAATCCAATAAAATTTTCCCATCATTTTTATGAGAAAAATAAAGAACTCCCCTATTTTATGAAGAACCAGAACACTCCACCATAAAAAGTTCACCAAATCTGATTGTGGGAGGATCACTGATTCCTTGAAAAAATTATCCAAACCATTGATTCTAGACACATTATGATCATCTAGAATAAAGTAGACCTACTCCATGTAGGATACAGAGGGAATTTATGAATTGAATGAAGTATTTAAATCTTATAATGTGTAGGTAATCACACTCAGATGGCCGAACATTCTTATATAAAAGGAATTCACTATGCTGAATGAAAGGGGGGGGGGGGAGAGGAATTAATCACTTCTGAAGACTGAACTAACTCAATACTGGATATAATTGTCATTTTATTTTCATTCCCCATTATTCAAACTCTGATTATAGGACACTAGGCCATTTGTGGTAATTCCAAGGAGAATACCCTCATCTCCCTATTCATAAATTCTAATCATTAAATGTTTATACTAACTAATTCGTGGAACTTAATGGTTTTAATCAGTAAAGGATTATTTTGGTTTAATATTTGAATTTATACTAGTTATCATAAAAACATCACATATAATTCACTTGGATTTAATTCACTACATGCGATAAAAAGTAGTGGTAGAATTCAAGGGTGAAATTCACTGCATGCAGACTATATCCTCACAAACCGATGTTATTTGTTCTTCCATTCCCACCTTTTAAGGTTGGGAATAATGATGATATTTCAACATTATATGATATATATGATATTTATTATGTATTTATTCTTCTAAAATTATTATATAACACATAACTTCATGTTGTACATTTTGTGGTAATATGATAACTTTGTTTGTGGACGTGTAGACTACTGTCTCCTCCAAGTGATGTGATTCGTCCACACTTTACATGGAATATATTAATGATGGGTTTAATAAAACTATATGATATATATGACATAATAAATATATTCTAAGGATAATAGACACACACACACACACATATATATGTCATTTATGTTATTTCTTTTCATTATTCCATGAAAATGGAAACAACGTTCATACGTACATATGACCTACCATCTCCAAGAATAGTGTATTTCATTTCCTATTTATATCTTTTATAGATTATTATAAATAAATATATAATGAATATATATGATATTTAAATCATGTTTTACATTATGCAAAATAAGTAAATCATAATCAATGTAAGAGTATCAAGAATAACAAGTTAAAACATATATAAATAACAAAGCAGTTATTACTTGAAACGTAACTCTAACATGAAATTGTTAATAAATGGGTAATAAAAAGTCATAATAAAATAATTTATGGCATGATATATAATAATATTATTCTTTGGAAGATTTATAATAAAATTATATTTATTATATGTTAGTCTTGAAAGTGTACAAAGAAAGACAATAATTAAGGTAAGGGTTTTCTAATATCACTTTTATTTCTACGAGACTTATGGAAAATTTACCACTAATTTAGTTTTCATGGTTTATATAATATACATGATTGTATTATATGATTATTATCCTTACTTTTTTTATTTACATATCCATTTTATGATCTATATTTCATGGTTTTCATGGTTCTAAAGTTAACAAATCGGTAAGGTAATTTTGTCTCAATTTTTGGTCTTTGAGACACATGTTATGTTATACACCTATACTCTTTTATTAGGTGTATATATTTCCATTTTAAGTGTTTTATCATGAATATAATTATTCTCATGATATTTTAAGATTCATTTAATTTTATTCTCTCTTGTTAATTATGATTCAATGTTATGAAAATGGTAATAGTTTATTGCTACAATCTCATAATTTATCGGTATTATCTATGATTTTGCTTCAATTGATGAAATATTATGATCCATATATCAAGATATCACGTTAATTTTATTATAATATGATTATTCATGTAATTAGGACATTTTTAAACTATTTTTAATTAATATAATAAAGAAAATGCTTTTAAGAAAATCTGACTTTATTTATGTCTTCAGTTGGAAATCTTTTTTCCTTCAGAACCATGATCTATAAAAATGTTTATAAAAAATGTTATAATATTAAACTAGTATTTTTTAATGTATTTTTTATATATTTATTACATTTAAAAAAATTAAAAATAATGTTATTTTCATTTTCTGATCATGGAACTTTTGTAAACATTTTATGGTGTAAAAGGAATGTTCAACATGTATGGATTTTCCCACTATCGTGACTTCCATTTCCTTGATACTTCCTTTAAAATTATACGAAGTTATTTTTAAATAGTTTTTAAATATCATTTAAATTCTTTGTTTTTAAATTGGTTTTCAAATAAAAAGGTTTTCAAAATGTTTTCAAGATTTATTTATAAGTTATAAAATATATTTTAAAATAAAAGGTTTTAAAAATATTTTCAAATGTTTAGTAATAGGTTTTTAAATATATTTTAAAAGAAAAGGTTTTCAAAAAAAATTCAAGCTTAATTTATAAGTTTTCAAGGTTATTTTTAAAGAAAACATTTTTAAAAAATGTTTTACGTTTGAAAAATCATTTTTTCAAAGAGGAAATGATATCTTCCTCATGAAAATTTTTATATGATTTTAAAATAATAATTAATAAGTTTTCAAAGTGGTTTTCAATGGAAATTATTTTCAAAATGGTTTTTGTTATAGAAAAAATGATTTTCAAAGAAAGGATTAATTTCCTTTATAAATGCTCCATGTGATATTTAAAAATCCTTATAAATATAGGATGGAATCATTTGATATAGTTTATGGTTTACTAGATATATGATCCAAGGAAACCATTATTATCATTTATTTGAATGACTTATGTTCAAATTTACATGTTTTTTTTATAAAACCAATTTATATTCCATGGGTTATACCATTATAAAATGATAGTGAAACCTGATTCATTTCACGGGTTATTATATAATTAAATAATAATGAAACCTGTATATTTTCCATAGGTTATGATAGGATAAAAATTTTAACATACCCATTTCATTTCATGTGTTATGATATGATGTTTATAAAATCCATCTATTTTTATGGGTCATGATATGATGAGTGTTTTTTATCTTGTGACACATGTATGTTTGATTTCATTATGTGATGGGTGGGTCCTATATCTCCCTCTAATGAATTGGGTACATATTTATATTCATGAGATAGAAATGGATGGAACGAGGAGTGAACTCGGCTCATTAAGTGACTTTTTTTCTTCAAAGATGGTATTGGGAGTGAACCTTGACTAATAAGATGGTCTTAGGAGTGATCCTTGACTAATAAGATAGTTTGGGGAGTGAAAACATTCCACAGAATGTAAATGGGTGAAAATGTGCATGGTGGTGTGTCCCACCCAGTAGTTGTATCCCCAATAAAGTGCCCTGATAAGTTTTGGAAATGAGCCTTTCCCTATAGGGAATGATTTTATATGATTACATGTATACAACAAATTATTTGTCTTATTCCTATGTTATGATCTCATGGATTATGATCTTTATTCCCTTATGATTCATTTCATATAAACTACCAATGTTTATTCCATTACTCATGTAATGATATTTGATATGTAGGGTATGATCTTAAAACATTATTCTCATGTTCTCAAACCCTTATGATCATGTTATTCTTACATATATCCTTTATTTACCCTTATAAAGAATTTGAGCTCACTCTTTCGTATATTTCCTTTCTCTAGGTAAGGAAGAATGATTTTATGTAGAATTACTATAGGGGGAGATCTTTATGGGAAACATAGAACAACTTTCACCAATTTATAATATTGGGTTTCATGTTTCCAAAGACACTAAACTATTATGGTCCTTGGGTATGTAATTTTTTAATCTGATAAATATTCATCTAAAATGATGCAATATCCATATATGTTATGTATGGGTCACTATAGTTTGTATCAAAGGAAAGGTTTAGTCAACCATTAGAAATTAGGATGAGAAAACATTAGTGAGATCCCTATGGATATTTCTAAGGATATTTATAGGGATGTATCTAATGACAAGCCTAATGTTTCATAGATTTAAAATAATGTTTCATAATTTAGATAAATTATAAGTGATTTTTTCATGATTATGTGGTTTTTCCCTACGATATGTGTTTCTCACACTATGCTTTATAGTTTTAGTCGATGGAGGGAATAAAAATAAATTGGGTTAACATTGAATGTGATGGAAAATTTTATGATGAGAAATCAAATGGGATGATCACAAGATTGAAGGACATTGTGATCACGCCAAATTAGTTTTCATGGAAAATGATTAACAATATGTAGGTTAGTCGACTCTCAGAATCACCAAAGAAGAGATGAAAAAAGAATTCTGAGAATTTTGGTAATTGATACCATAGAGGAAAGAAGATTTAGTTTCCAACATATCTATAATTTAGGAAGAAACACACAAATAAATTTATTAGAATAAAATGGGGATGTTTCGACTATAAAAAAGAACACAAAAAAAGTAACTACAAAGTAAAAATGAAAAGTTCAGTTAACACAATGGATGAAAATATTGTCCTCCATAAGGTATTATCAATAGTTGACTGTTTTATGTGCAGAAGGAATGGACATTATAAAAATCAATGACTTAAGTGGGAATATCTTAAAGATAATCAATAAGGTGGTACAAGTAATGGATATATTTTTGATGATGATGATACTAAGAATGAAATTTCAAAGGAAAGAGGTATTAAGTAATAGGATGAGGTGTCCTTAGTAATTTATTAAGGTTGAAGTGGAATATTTAAAGTGTTTATGTCTTTAGATTTAAGAATTATTAATTCTGAAATATATTATGATTGTTTATATTATTTTTTCTCTAAGTATTTACAAGAATATATTGAATTGTATTGATAGACTATAAAAGTGATTTAATGTCAAATTTATGTTCATGGTAAACACATGATTAAGGGAAATATAACCATTAATATGTTTCTAATGTTGAGGTAATGATGCTTGGATAAGGATATGTTGGATATGAATAAGTAAATTAGATGGTATTGATTACCTTGGAACTAATTAAGAAGATGTTATCAAGTGATTTATTCTGTCATTGATTAAGATTAAAACATATTTTGATTTAAATAATTTATCCAATAAACTTTTAAATAAGTAAAAATGCATGTTTTAATAAATTATTTATGGTAATTTAAGTTATTACCATGTTTTAAGAGAAAACAGAATGAAGGTATTCACATTTTTTGTATGAAATAACCAAAGTTCACCTTATGCTATATGGGGGGTCAATGGTAATTTATTTTTATAAATTTAGTGGCCTTATTTATAATGTTTTGGACTTACATTTTTCATAAGGGTTATAAGTTTAACCATTTATGGAATGGTTTACATTAAACTTCAGGTTATTTTTTAGAGATAAAAGTATTATTTCACCATAAGGGGATTTATGCATATTTGATAAAATGTTCTAACAATTTTTTTGATGTTATCTAAATACATATGGAATGACCTATCATTATATTTATGAATATCATGATATTATAATTCTTTGGGAATTAAAAATTAACCTTCATTTCTTGGAATAAGAGATGAAGTGGAAATTGATCAAGGAACAACCTAAGGGTGAGATTATGATTATGAAATGGAATGAAATCAAGGAAGTAAATTTTATCATGAAAATTATTTAAATTTAAGATATGGGTGTTGAAATATATTTTTTCCCAGTTATTATTATTGTTGACAATATCAATGTCTTTTTTCAAGCATCGTTGGGTTATGGATTTGTGATCATTAAATGTATCCTAACCACGTTCTCTATTACTCTCTATCAAAACATGATAGTTAGATTTATCTTCCATTTTCATGTTCTCACTTGGAACCGATTTTATTTTATGTGTAAACCTAGTTATGATTTAATTTGGGTAATCGTTATGTTTCCAACTTTCCCTTTTTTAAGTAAGTTTTTGTATTCATTTTTACGATGTGGGTTTCTATGAAAGGAACTTTCAAGTATTGAAGTATTGATAACCCCGATGAGTTTCTAGGGAGAAAGTAATTTTAAGGGGGGTTGAATGTAACACCACTAGATTTTGTGAAATATATTTTTTTGATTTAATTTAATCTTTTCAATATTCTATATTTCAATTAATACCTAATATATCTAGTGTTATATGAAAGTAGCAAGTTATTCTTTTTTTTGTATGATAAACCAATTCAAGATTGTGCTACATGAAACACTTAGATTAGATTTAGGTAAACAAAACCCTATGTTTGGCTTGTGTTACACACAATTCCAAGTTCCTTTAATAGATTGTGTTACACACAAGACTTATTTTTACCAAACTATAATGTACTATTAAAAATATTGTTAAAATATTATTATAGTTTTTACCTATCATTTGGAATGACAATTATTAATAAGATTAATTAAATTATGAAAATGTGATTTAAAAATGTATATAATAATAATTATTTGGTGACTAATTAAATAGAAATAAAAATAAAATATTTTTGAAAATATAGGAATTCTTTCACTAGAAAACTATATTTATGAAATCAAACACGTTTTACATTAATAAATTAATTAAAACACTTTTTGATAAATATTTTTAATGAAATATATATATATATTATTAATTTAAATATTTATTGTTAATATTATGTTTTTTAGATAAGATATAAGAATAAATCGAATTTTATGAATATAAAATGTATTTTTCAAAAAGTTAATTTTACTACCTTTTAATGGAACACCTATTTTAAATATAATTTTTAAAAATTTAATAAATTTTATTTTAGAAAATAAAATTCATTTTTTAAAGCAGAATATCAAAATTTACCTTGGGTGAATTTTTGGTATTATTCTATGAAGTTTTATTTTTTGGAGGTATAGTGGAAAATGCTGAATTTTAATTGAAAATTTTCTTTTTATCTAATTTATTTATATATTTAATTTTTACTTTTGTTTGGTTTTAAATTATAATAATTAAAATTTGATATAAATTAATCGAATTCAGTCCATTGTAACCAATTTTACAATGAAATTTTATATAAAAACATTTCAAACTTTTAAACATTTTCACTTCAAAAACCCTCTTTCAGGATACGTTAGTGGGATTAATTTTAAATTAATTTATACAACTTATGTCATTAGAATTTGGAAAAATTGTGTCCATATTTAAAATAACAATAATTTATAATGTCTAATTAGCTTAACATAATTTTTTTCCAATGTCATTAGTGAATTTAGTTTAAATTAATTATAGTGATTAAAGTAAAAATGAGTTTACTTAGTGGTTAAAATTTAATTCATGGGTCCAAATAACCTAGAAAAAATTTCAAAATCTGTTGTCTGCAAATATCTCTACAAATTAATCTCTTTTATTTAAAATTTAAAATGATTGGAGTCACATGATATAAGGGAGACCTCTCAATAGTATTTACCTTTTAATATTCACAAGAATGTCACTCCTCTGCCACTATAAAAAGGCCACTCACCCCATCAATTATTGACACATATCAAGTCATTTTTATTTGAAGAAACTAACAAAATATCCAAAAAAATTCTCTCCCTTCATATTTTAATCCGCCATTTGGGCATAAATCCAACCAAGGAATCCCTTTGTTGCAAACCAAATAAAGTTACCCAAAGAAGAGGTAAAATACTTCAATAAGAACTTTTGTTTTATTTCTTTCTCAACCCCTAAATTATTATTATTAAATTACTATATAATAACCCAAGTATAATTAATATACTTAGATGTTGTCATTTTATGGTTATGGACTACAATAACACACATTTCTATTAAATGGGACGCACAATCATCATTTGCGTGGAGAGCAAACTGTCGTCTCATGAACCAAAGTTTTTTTTACTTCCATTTCCACCTTTAATGGTTGGGAATAATGATTTAATTTCAATTTTTATATTATATATATTATATTTATGATTTATTTTTTCTTTTTTAAAATTATATAACACATACATTCATGATTTAATATTTTGTGAAAATATGATAACTTTGTTTGTGGATGTGTGGACTACCGCCTCCACAAAGTGATATGATTCATTCACACTTTACATGTAATGTATTAAGAATGAGTTTAGTAAATGTATATGATATATATGAAATAATAATTCTACTATAATTATAATATATATATATATATATATATATGTTTCATTTACTTTCTTTCTTTCAATAAGCCATGAAAATGGAAACAACGTTCATGCCTATGTACAACCTATCATCTCAATGAACGGTGTATTTCATTTCATATTTATATATTTTATATATTATTATAAATACATATATAATGAATATAAATTATATTTATATCATTTTTTATATTCTATAAATAATTAAATCATAATCTAAGTAAAAGGATTAAGAATAATAAGTCAAAACATATACGAAAAACAAAGCAGTTATTACCCAAAACGTAACTTTAACATGAAATTGTTAATAAATGAGTAATATAAAGTCATAATAAAATCATATATTTCATGATATATAATAATATGGTTCCATGGTAGATTTATAATAAACTTAAATTTATTATATAGTAGTTTTGAATGTGTACAGAAAAACTAAAGACTTCAGGTAAGGGTTTTCTAGTCTACCTTTTATATCTATGAGACTTATAGAATATTCACGAAAAGTTTATTTTTTGTAGTGTATATAGTAAAAATTAATGTATTATATTATTATTATTATCCTTAAATTTATGGGTATTTACATTTACCTTTTATGATCTATCTTTCATGGGGTTCATGGTTCGAATTTTACCAAATCAGTAAGGTAATTTTGTATTAATTTGCCTTCTTTGAGACACATATTATGTTATCCACCTATATTACTTTATAAGGTATATATAATTACATTTGACATGTTTTATCATGAATATTATTATTTTCATGATATTTTATGCTTCATGTAATTTTATTCTCTCATGGGGTTTACGATTCAATGTTTCAAAATCAGTAATAGTTTATTGCTACAATTTAATTGTTTATCGAGATTGTTTATGATTATGCTTACATTGATAAAATATTATGATAAATATATCATGATATCTCGTGAATTTTATTCTATTATTATTATTAATGATATATTGATTTAATGGTACCATTTTCCCACTATTTTGTACTTATGATAATTAAAAAATCTTTTCTAATAAAATCTGACTTTATATCAATCCTCAGTCAGAAATATTTTTTCCTTAAAAACCAAAATTTCTAAAATTGTTATTAAAAAATGTTATACTATGATAATATTTTTTCTAGAAGTCATTTTTACCCATGTTTTAGAATTTTAAAAAAGTTTTAAAAGGAATATTGTCATCATTTTCTAATTTAGAATCCTTTCTAAAAAATTTATGGTCAAAAGGAATATTCCGAATGTAGGAATTTATCTATCGTCATGATCATCATTTACATGAAGATTCCTTTTCAAGTTTACATGGTTATTTTTAATGATTTTTTTAAAATATTCTAGAAATTCTTTTTTTTGTTTTCAAATATATTTTTTCAAATGTTTTCAAGCATTATTTATAAGTTTTAAATGTATTTTAAAAGAAAAAGGTTTTTAAAAGGTTTTACAGATTTATTTATGAGTTTTTGTAAAGACCTGAATTTCTCCATGTAATTGTTTTTAATTATATAGAAATATTATAAGTTCAAAAAATTTGACTGTACGTGATTCCAAGACTCAGTGTTCTCGAAATGAATTTCTGAACTTTTTTTAGGTACTTTCTATAAACGCACGAGCAGCATTTTGTAAATTTTGAACCGTTGCTCAGAATTGAAATCTGAGGACACCGTTGAACTCGCAACACTGATATTCGCTTAAGGAGACCATCACCTCAACCCCAGTAGTTTGAGGGTGGAAGTTAGTTTTCCTGATTTTTGTGGGAGAGTTAAAAGAATAAAAATAAAATAAAACAAAATATTTTATTTTATTTTATTTTCTTGAAACCTCCATTTTAAATACTTGGTAGTGGGGACCACCCAAACTCCCCTTTAATGTGAGTTAAACCTTGAAATTTCCCCAATTAATGTGGAAACATTATTTTAATTAATGTGCCAACCTTAATTGAATTAATAATCATAACTAAATTAAATTTGTCTCCTCACCATTTTGGTTGGGATCATTGGAAAAGGGGAGAGATTGGGAGAAATCAGAAGGAAATCCTCCAATGAAGAACAAAACTCTAACGTGGACGGTGCTCGCGAACGGATCATAAGCGTCTTGTAGGAGCAACGAATGCTGACGTCACCATCATCATCTTTCTCCTCATGACACCTCCAACAGACGATTGAGGAAGGGGTGTGTTTATGTTTGTTCTTTGTGGTTTTATGTTGAAACTTTCTTCTGAAAGACGCATGCTACCAGTCTAACGTAGAGGGTACATGACAAACAAAAACGTCCCAATCCCTCCACATCTTCATTGTTGACACATTCTTCATGGTGGAGGAGGATAGAAACCGACGCCGGCAGGTCACAAGGTGGTGGCCGACACTCCAGCCGGCCGAGATAGCGGCAGCGGTGCAACTGTTCCGTTGGAGTAGGCAGCGACCCATCAGCCGCAATGGAAGAGAACGATAGTTGTCATGCAGGCCAACTGCATGGGTTGGGTGGTACGCATCTGCACCGCCTGTTGAGCAGGAGGTCGTGGCCCGTGGGCCGCTTGGCCGCGTCGGAGGCTGGAGGGTGGCCGATTCGGCCGGCCGCGGGGAGGACAGTGGCGTCGTCATGCCGCTGGGAGGTGAACTGGTTGGGAAACTAGTTGGCCGCAACATGCCGAGTTTTGGATAAATTTGGAGTACAACTAGGTTGGATCGAACATAAATCCAACCGGGCCCTCGTAACGGAAATGCTAAAAACATACAGACTGGTCGTCTGATTGACGCGCCGTCTGTCGCATTGGGTTCCTTTTTATATGATGAACCTTTAAGATACTTATTCATGGGACTTCATGGAATTTGAAGTATCGACCAATGTCTTGAGGATAGAAACCTCTTGGAATCAAGCATGCTTAGTGTGGGAACCCTGTGGGTGACTGTACTTGAGGAGTCTTCAGATCCTGTGTGGGTCATCTTCTATCCTGTGTGGGTCAGCACATACTGATCCTGTGTGGGTCAGCACATACCGATCCTATGTGGGTCATCTCCAGATCCTGTGTGTTATCTTTAGATCCTGTATGGGTCATCTTCGATCCTGTGTGGGTCAACAGCAGTGCTTCTCGATGAAGTAAGATGATCTAGCAATATATCTAATCATTTATACTTCTATATATTAGTTATACCTGGTGTGAGATGAGTTCTTAACTTCATGGTGATAACTTAGGGGTATTCTTCTGTGTGGAATACCTTTGTGGTACTTACCTTCATAGTGATGCCTTAGTGGTATTCTTCTGTGTGGTGTACCTTTGTTGTACTTACCTTTGTGGTGATACCTTAGTGGTATTCTTCTGTGTGGCATACCTTTTTGGTACTTAACATAATGGTGATACCTTTGTGGTATTCTTCTGTGTGGCTATACCTTTGTGGTACATACCTTTGTGGTGTTACATTCGTGGTATTATTTCCTTCGTGGAAAAGTTGTTCTTTTGGGTAAAGAGTTGGGCCTTGTGTTTCCTCTTGAATGAGATGAGTATACTTGATAACATAGGTATATGTATGGGCATATACCTAAGTAGGGTTGACTTTTGATTCATGCTTTGTGATTACGGTATTACTTTGTGTTTTATCCTTTGTGGATTCTAGGAGACCTTCGGGGGTCTTGGGGTCCCAAGTGAGTATCATTATACTCTCCCCTGCACGGGCTACGCCTGCACCTTGCAGTGTCTTGTGTAGAAGAGGGGAAACATTGATTGAGGATGAGGGTACCAAAGTTGGAGGTTTCTTGGGAGTGGACCATAGATGAGGCATACTAAAGAGACAACCGTTTAAGAGATGTCCCTACCCTTCGGGTAGCGTCCTTGGCAGGTGTTCACAGGAGTAGTTTTTAGTTTTACTTGTACTTTCTAGTTGGTCTTGTATCATGGACCCCTTACTTACAGTACACACTATTTTTACTATATAGTTTACTTTGTGCTTGTATCTTGCTTTGTGCTTGGTTGTGTGAGTTTACAGGTTATAAAGGAAATGCCTTCCTGGTATTAGGGATATGCCTTTCCAGTGATAGTCACCAACCCCTAGCCTATGGAAGGTGGGTTTGGGGTAGTCACGACACAGGCCCTGAGGGATGGGTCATGGCAAATTGGTATCAGAGCCAAGTTCTACCGAAGAAGTTAGACTTTGATCTTGTAATTGGAAATAGTGTTAAGTGTTATGAGTGTGGTGATCAGTTTAGGGAATCCAGTGTTTGTGCGGTGACCAACGTATCCATACACCAGAACCTTGACTTCTGATTTCTGACTTAGAAAACAAAAACACTGGTTGTGTGTGTGTTTTTGAAAGGTTTTCTTTGTGATCACTTTTAGTCAGCTCACCAGGTATAACTTAATGACCATGGCACACCTGTTACTTTTCAAGATGCCTCTATGTAGATAGCCAGCTAGGGTTCTTGGTAGAGTACGCGATGACAACCCACCGAGCAATGAGGCTTCTGTGCAAGGCCCCCTTACGGCAGTTGTACCATCGGTTGGTGTACCAGAAACACCATACTCATTGGGGAGCTGATGCCACCAGCCCCAGTAGCAGAGGGTGCACGCCACTTGAGCATGTTTCACAAGTTTCAGCGTGAGAGGCTACTGAGGTTCCGGGGCGAGACGGATCCACATGCGGTTGAGGATTGGCTGGAGGCCGTGGTTAGAGTTTTCTAACTGGTAGGGACACCAGGTGATCTCATGGTGATCCTTGCTGCCAGTCTTCTTCTGGAAACATTGAGAAAATGGTGGAGCATGATACTCCTGGTTCAAGACGAGGTGACTCTCATCTAGGTAGACTTTGAGAGCCTTTCTAGGGTAGAGTTCGTCCTAGCGACATTACGATCAGTGCGTATACATGAGATTCTCCAACTGTAGTAGGGAAACATGAATGTGGCTCAATATTCAGTGAGGTTCACCGACCTTTCATTCTACTCCAATGACATGGTTAGTGACCCATTATTTAAGGCCTGGACCTTAGATAAGGGGATCAAATAGGAGATTATAGATTTGATGATTTCTATTAGCATCTCGACGTAGGCAGGGATGTTAGAACGAGCACTCTTAGTGGAGAGTTTCCTTGCTGAACAGTCAATGGCAGTGAGACCCACTATTGGACATCACATAGAAGAGTCATCTGCAAATGGAAGTAGACAGATGACGCAGAGTTCAATGAGGGCCATACCTATAGATGGACAACCGCATTATAGATGGTTGGTTATACGAGGCTCTTGAGATAGATTATGATAGGCGAGGAGTAGGAAGTTTTACTCATGCAGCGGGTAGGGTCACATGGATCATGACTGCCCGACCCACGGTACAAATGACTAGTAGATGGTCAATGGACTACCTAGGAAGAAGAGAAGGTTTGATTTAGCAGTTCCGTAGGCAAGAGTTGGACATGGCAGAGGAGATGGCTGTGCAGTAGGTAGTGGGCAGCGATTCGAGGTTCTACTGCCTCCACCTCCAGGTAGTCCAACCCGGCCACAGAGAGTAGGTGGACAAGGAAAAGATCAACTTCGGGTAGCTGAGGCCTACGACCAAGATGCTCCGAAGATGATTAGAGGTATGATCCTCATATAATCTACCTTAGATGAAGTACTTATAGACACAAGTTATAGTCAATATTTTATTTCCACGACCCTCATTCAGAGCTCTGATATTCCGGCGGACCCGTTGGCTCGATCCTTGCTGCTAGAGACTCCTATGGGAGAGGATTCGACGATGGAGCAATGGTTCCAGTATTGTGAGATTACTCTAGGAGGCGAGATCTTCTTTTGGGATCTTCTATTAGCAGCATCGAGGCCTTACGACATCATCTTGGGTATGGATTGGTTATCTACAGTCCATGCTCAAATCGACTGTATTAGGCGCAAAGTGTGGTGTGTCCACAAGGATGGGACCAGGTTTTCCTTCATCGGCGAGAATGGAACCTTTGCAGCACAGGATGGACTTACCTGGAGAAGGGTGTATCCAATCACACATATTTTGGCTAGCCTTACCCTCTAAGAAGTTGATGATGAGAGTCTGAGCTATCCTGTAGTGGTGGACTAGTATGCTGATGTTTTCCTTAATGATGTTACGGGTCTACCTCCTCGTAGAGATCTGGACTTTTACATCGACTTGTACCCCAGAACAACACCAATATCTACAAAAACATATTGGATGGCTCCCACAGAGCTACGAGATCTATGAGTACAACTAGAGGACTTGTAGAGCAAGGGGTTCATTTGGCCCATTGTTTCTCCTTGGGCAGCCCCGATTTTTTTTCCAAGAAGGAAAATGGAAGTTTGAGACTCTGTGTGTACTATCGGTTCCTGAACCAGGTGACTGTGAAGAAAAAGTACCCACTCGCAAGGATTGATGATATTTTTGATCTGCTGAAGGAAGCACGATGGTTTTGGTAGATAGACCTTATATCAGGATATCATCAGCTCAGGGTACGAGACGAGGATATGCAGAAGACGACCTTCAAATTTAGGTATGGTCATTATGAGTTCTTGGTTACACCATTCGGTGTGACCAATTCCTTGGAAGTGTTCATGGGAATCATGGATAGGATCTTCCAGCCATACCTCGATTGCTTTGTAGTAGTATTCATCGATGACATCGTGATATTATCAGCAATGGAGGAGGAGCATGTCTATCATCTGCAGATAGTCCTGGACACACTTTGAGAGCAATGAATTTATGTTAAGCTCAAGAAGTGCTAGTTTTGGATCTGAGAGGTTCACTTTCTGGGACATGTCATCTCAAAGGTTGGATTTGCAGTGGATCTAGTGAATATTGAGGTTGTGCTTTCTTGGAATCCACCCAGGAGTTTGACGGAAGTGTGTAGCTTCTTGGGTTTGTCCAGTTACTACGGGAGGTTTGTGCCTGACTTTTCTAGAGTTGCGGAACCCTTATCTGCATTGAAGAAGAAGGGGAAATGATTTGTGTGGTTGGAGAGATGCTAGAAGAGTTTCCAGGAGCTGAGTAAGATACTGAAGAGTGCCCCCATCTCGAGGTTACCATAGGAGGGCGTTGGGTACGTAGTCTACTGTGACACATCAAGGACCGGGATTGGATGTGTCCTAATGAAAAAAAGAGCAGTGATTGCATATGTTTATCGACATCTGAGACAACATGAGAAGAACTACGCTACCCATGACCTGGAGTTAGCAGTAGTGGTCTTCACCTTGAAGATGTGGCGACATTACTTAATGGTAAAACGTGTTACAGTCTACTCTGATCATAAGAGTCTCAGGTATATATTCTCTTAGAAGGACCTGAACCCGAGGCAACAATGTTGGCTTGATTTTCTCCAAAACTATGGCTTCAAGATAGTCTATACCCCTGGGAAGGGGAATTTAGTCGAAGATGCACTCAACAAGAGATCTGGTATACAGTTTCTAAGTGAGGCAGCAGAGCATCTAGCCACTTTGCATATATCCTACAAGGATTGAGATGGAGAATCTTATCTTCAGTCTCTAATAGACACTCCCCCACTCCTTCAGCGAGTCAAGGAGGCACAACTTGGGGACACTGACTGCGTGTCTCGACGTAGTCAGATATCCACATAACGTGCACCTGATATATTTTCTGAAGGTGGGGAGCACGTCATCCTCTATAGAGGGAATACTATGGTACCGATGGAACTACGTGAGGAAGTGTTGAGGGAGTTCCTTACGTCCCCTCTAGAAGTTCATCCAAGAGTGGATAATATGTACCAGGACCTTTGGTGTCAGCACCGGTGGCCGGGAATGAAGAAAGTAGTGACAAAGTTTGTCTCATAGTGCCTCACTTTTCAGCAAGTGTAGGCAGTTCATCAGGTTCCAGTAGACTTAGTTCAGACACTAGAGGTGCTAGAGTGGAAGTGGGATGGAATTTCCATGGACTTCATGACAGGACTTCCATGCACGTCCAAGGGGCATGATTCCATCTGGGTGATCGTTGATCGACCGACCAAGTCGTCCCACTTCCTACCTATCATAGAGGAGGGATCAGTAGAGGGCATGAGACACATCTACGTGCAGAAGATTGTATGGATTCATGGTGTGCCATCTACAATTGTATTTGATCATAATGCATGTTTTACTTCCTGGATATAGAAGGGGTTGTAGGAGGTGTTTAGGATGCAACTTCAGTAGAGCACTACCTTTCGTCCTCAGATGGATGATCAGACAGAGCGGATTATTCAGACCCTTGAGGACATGTTGTGTGCTTGTGTCCTAGATTTCGGCCGGAGCTGGGAGGATAACTTTCCTTTGGTGGAGTTTATGTACAACAACATCTATCACTCCACCATCAGTATGGCACTATTTGAGTCATTGTACGTGAAACCTTGCAGATCAACTATGTGCTGGACTAACCCAGGGGTGTCAGCACTCATGGGACCAGAGATGGTATGGGCTACCATAGAGAAGGTGCAGATCATCCAGGAGTGGATGAAGACTACACTGAGCAAGAATAAGTCTTATACTGATAGGAGATAGAGACCTGTTGAGTTAGAGGATGTTAACAATGTATTCCTATAGGTCTCACCTTGATGTGGTTTGTGGAGATTTGGCTGGGGTGGAAAGTTATCTCCAAGGTTCATTGGACCCTTCCAGGTCCTTAGTAGATTTGTCCAGGTGGCATACTGCCAAGAACTTCCCCCTCAATTACACCAGGTGCATGACATTTTCCACGTATCCCAACTAAGGAGATACGTGAACGACCCATCTCACGTCATCGACCATAGCGAGCTGGACTTAGACGATGGGGCGATGTTTTTGAAGGATCCAGTGGAGATTGAGGATTGACAGGAGAGATTTATTTGTGGGTGGTCAATACCTCTGCTGTGCATTTGCTGGCAACACGAGAACCTCTAAGAGAGAACATGGGATCAGGAGGCTTAGATTCATGTTCAGTACCCCCCACATGTTTATGTAGTTTGTGTTGTGTCTTTTAGGGATTCAAATCCTTGAGGTGGGGAGAATGTAAAGACCCACATTTTTTCATGTAATTCTTTTAATTATATGGAAATATTACGAGTCTGCAATAACTGATGGCGCGTGATTCCGAGTCCTGGTGTTCTCGGAATGAATTTTTGAACTTTTTTAGGTACGTTCAGTAAACGCGTAAGCAGCGTTTTGTATATTTTGAACTGGTGCTCAGAATTTTAATCCGAGGACATTGTTGAACTCGTAGTGAAGATATTCTCTTAAGGAGACCTTCACCTCGACCGTAGTAGGTTGAGGGTGGAAGTTAGTTTTCCAGATTTTTATGGGAGATTTAAAAGAATAAAAATAAAATAAAAAAACTACTTTTATTTTATTTTCTAGAAACCTCCATTTTAAATACTTGGTGTTGGGGACCACCTGAACTCCCATTTAATGTGAGTTAACCCTTGTAATTTCCCCAATTAATGTGCCAAATTTATTTTAATTAATGTTCCAACCTTAATTGAATTAATAATCTTAACTCAATTAAAGTTGGATCCTCACCCTTTTGGTTGGGATCTTTGGAAAAGGGGAAGATCTTGGGAGAACTCAGAAGGACATCCTCCAATGAAGAATGAACCTCCGACGTGGATAACACTCAAGCCTGGATTGGAAGAATCTTGCGAGATCAACGAACACCGAAGTTACCATCATCATCTTCCTCCTCACGACACCTCCAACATATGATCGAGTTAGGGGTGTGTTTATGTTTGTTCTTCATGGTTTTATGTTGAAACATTCTTCTCGAAGCCACATGCTACCGGTCTAATGCGGAGGGTACATGCCAAATGAACATGGACTGATCCCTTCACATATTCATTGTTGACGCGTTCTTCATAGTGAAGGAGGACAGTGACCGATTCCAGCAGGGAATTAGGTGGCGGCCGACACTCTGGCTGACCACGATAGCGGTGGCATCACAACTGCGCCGCCAGAGGAGGCCGCGGCCCGCCGGTCGTGATGGAGGAGAATAACGGCTGGAATGCTGACCGACCATTTGGAGGTAGGGCGGCATGCGTGCACGCCACCAGTTGAGCATAAGGCCGCTGCCCGTCTGCCACTTGGACATAGTGGAGGCTGGAGGGCGGCCGACACACAGCCATCCATGGGGAGGACAATGGCGCCATCACGCCGCTAGGAGGAGAACCGGCCAGGGACGACACACCGAGTGGGACTGTTCCATTGGTCCCACATGCCAGCAGGGTGACCGAATGGCCCTTGGCCCATTTGGAATACTAGGGGGGCATCCCCCCGGGTTGCGGCTAGGGTGGGCCCCGCCATGACGGACCACACCCAACCGAGTGGGCCACACATAGTGGGCCACGCCCAGCGGGCCAGGCTCGCCGCGGCTCAGCCTGTCCGGGCCGGACTTGGACTAGGTCTGGTCGACCTGAACCAGGTCAGGTCGGCCCAGGCTGGGTCGGGCCGGATTGATCTGACCAGGTCAGACCGGATCCAGGCCCATCTAGACCCAGATACTCCTTTGTGGGCATATCTTGAGAACTGAGAATCCATTTGACAGACTTTCTGTGGTTCCAGAATCCTTGGATTACCTTTTGGTATAATACACTTGAGTTTTGGATAAAGTTGAAGTATGGATGAGTTTGATCGAACCTGAATCAAAATGGGCCCTCAGAACGAAAATAATAATAACTTAAAGACCGGAAATCCGATTGACGTGATATCTATCACGTTGGGTTAATTTTTATGTGAAAGAACTTTGGGATACTTCTTCATGGGACTTCATGACAGTTGAATTATCGACTGATGGACTGAGGAGCGGAACCTCCTAGAATCAAGCATGCTTAGTGAGGGAACCCTGTGGATGACTGTACTTGAAGAGTCTTCAAATCCTGTGTGGGTCATCTTTGATCCTGTGTGGGTTAGCGCATACCAATCCTATGTGGGTCAGTGCATACTGATCCTTTGTGAGTCATCTCCAGATCCTATGTGGGTCATCTTCAGATCCAGTACGAGTCATCTTCGATCCTGTGTGGGTCAACAATAGAGATTCTCAGCGAATTATGATGATCTAGAAATACAAATAATCATATATACTCCATAAATAAGTTATACCTAGTCTAATTTGATTCCTTACCTTCGCGGTGATACCTTGGAGGTATTATTCTATGTGCCGCACCTTGGTGGTACTTAACTTCATGGTGATACCTTAATGGTATTCTTCCGTGTGGCGTACCTTTGTTTTACTTACCTTCATGGTGATCCCTTTGTTGTATTCTTCTCTGTGGCATACCTTTGTGGTACTTACCTTCATGATGATAACTTTATGGTATTCTTCTGTATGGCATTACCTTTTTGGTACACACCTTTGTGGTGTTACCTTCGTGGTATTCTTTCTTTCGTGGTATTATTTCCTTCGTGGAGAAGTTATGCTTTTGGATAAAGAGTTGGGACTTGTGTTTCCTGTTGAATGAGATGGGTATACTCGATAACTTAGGTATATGTATGTGAATATACCTAAGTAGGGCTGACTGTTGATTCATGCTTTATGATTATGGTATTGATTTGTGGTTTCTCCTTTGTGTATTTTAGGAGAGCTTCAGGGTTCTTAGGGTCCCTACTGAGTATCATTATACTCACCCCTGCACGGGCTACACCCGCACCTTGTTGTGTCATGTGTAAACGAGGGACATAATTGATCGAGGATGAGGGTACCAGGGCTGGATGTTGCTCGGGGGTGGAACTTAGATGAGGCGTATTGTAGAGATGACCATTAGAGAGTTGTACCTATCCTTCAGGTAGGGTCCTTGGTGGGTGTTCATAGGATCTATTTTTAGTTTTACTTGTACATTCTAGTTGGGCTTATATTCTGGCCCCCTTACTTACTGTACACACTCTTTAAACTATACAGTATACTTTGTGCTCGTATCTTTCTTTGTGTTTGGTTGTGTGCTTTTATAGGTAATAAAGGTAATTCCATCCCAGTTTTAGTGATATGCCTTTCCGGTGCTAGTTGCCAGCCCTTGGCCTATGGAAGGTGGGCTTGGGGTAGTCATGACAGAGGCCCTCGAAGACGGGTCGTGATAGTTTCAAATATATTTTCGATCAAAAGGTTTTCAAAATATTTTCAAATATTTATTTATAATTTTTCAAAGATATTTTCAAAGAAATGGTTTTAAAAATGTTTGCAAGAATCCCTTATAAGTTTTCAAGGTTATTTTCAAAGAAAATGTTTTTCAATTTTTTTTATGTTTTAAAAAGAATTTTTCTAAGGGGAATGAATATTTTCCTCAATAAATGTTTTATATTATTTTTAAATATTACTTCACCAGTTTTCTATGTGGTTTTCAAGGAAAATGATTATGATAATGTTTTATGTAATAAAAAGAATTATTTTTAAAGAAAGGATTATTTTCCTTAGGAAATGCTCTAAGTGATCTTTCAAAATCCTTCTCCCTATAAGATGAAATACTTTGATATAGTTTATTATTTATGAGGGATATGATATAAGGATACCATTACTATTCATTCTTTGAATGTATTATGTTTAAATTGATAATTTATGAAACTCATTTCTATTCTATCGGTTATACCACAATAAAATTCTTGTGAAGAAAGATTCTTTTCATGAGTTATTCTATGTTGAAATTATTATGAAACTTGTATCTTTTCCATAGGTTATGATAGGTTGAAATATTTATGATACAAATTTCATTTCATGGACTACAATATGATGTTTATGAAACCTATCTCTATTTATAGGTCATGGTATGATGAATGTTTTATTACCTTGTGGAACAAATACATATGATTTCATTATGTTATGGGTGGGACCTATATCTACCTTCAATAAATTGGGTAAATATTTATATCTCAAGAGATAGATGTGTTTGGAATGAGGATTGAACTCTATTATGTAAGGGTCTTATCCCGCTAATATGGTCTTGGGAGTGAAACTTAAATACTAAGATGGTATTGGGAGTGAAACTTGACTCCTAAGATGGTCTTGGGAATGAAACTTGAATACTAATATGGTTTGTGGGGTGAATGAAATCCACTGTAAGGAAGGAGCTGTGACTGGGGATGGTGGTGTGTCCCACCCAGTAGTTTTATCCACCATGAAGTGCCCTGATAGGTTTTGTAAATGATCCTTGAATTATAGGGAATGATTTTATATGATTACATGTATGCCAAAAATTCTATATATTATTCCTATATTATTGTTTATTGAATTATGCTCTTTATTCCCTTATGATTAATGTCTTATGAACTGCCAATATTTATTCCATGACTCATGTATATGATATTTTATATGAAGTGTATGATATTAAAATGTTATCCTCATGTTCTCAAACCCTTATTCTCTTATTATGCTTATATATCTCATTTATTACCCTTACTGAGAATCTGATCTCATTATATATTATGTTTCCTTTCCCCAGGTTATGAAGAAATGTTTTAAGTAAAATTACTAATGTTGAGGATATTTTTGGGAAATATTTAAGATATTTCACCAAGTTATAATATTCTGTTCCAAGTTTCCAAAGATAAGAAACTATTATAGTCCTCAGGAATGTACTTTTATAATGTGCTGAATATTCATATTAAATGATTTAATATTCATGAATGTTTATCCTAGGTTTCTATAATAACTATTTAATAAAAACCTATTTTAGTAAAATCATGACTATTATGTGAGATCTAGTAGGAAAGAGTTTGTTATCAATTAGATCTAGTTTAAGTGGGATTCTACTGGAGTTGGTTCCCTTGAACTGACTACTTTGTAATTTAGAGTACCTGTGTATCCAAGATCTTGAGTATTAATAATTATATTATCAAATATTTATTTTTCTTCTCTGTAGCATTATTTTGAAAATTTATCAAGGTATTTATTATATTTTAAATCTATAATACTAGTCTAATATGATGAAAACATTGAATTATTATGACGATATTCTTGAAATTATGTTATATGGTTGGATAACATTATCTGATTGGATACAAATATGTTTGATGTCTGGTTCTTGATGCTTGTAAGTGTTTTATACCACATCTCATTATGTTTACACATGATAATCTTCAACGGAGGAGGTTATGTGAAAAATCCTATAAGTAGGAATTCCACATGTGTATATGTGATTGGATATTTCTATCTGTGAACATGTTTATTATTCATGAGAATTTAAATTATTATTAATTTATATCATGATACATGAAATTTGATGTATTGATGAAAACTATGAAGCTATATGTTCGAGGAAAAGTAGGGTATGGTGGGTTCATCAAGAGTGATATGAGAATAATGAATAATTCAATAAAGGATTTTTCCATTCTATCTTAATGGAAGTTGGTGTCTCAAACTGTTGATTGAAATAGAATAATTGAACTAAAATCCATGTCCATGGTGTATTTATAGGTTCATTTAATATATTCAAAGAAATTCATATCAAGTATATATGTTGATTCTATAATTATGTATCTTTCTTGATGAGATATCAAGATAAAGGTATTATATTATATAGTGATCATTTGTATGTGGTTTTTGTCATTTTGACACTATCTTATTTTTCAGTGGGCACCTTTACATATTGCTAAACATTGATATTGTACTTTAAACAAACCCACCTCATTCCACTGAGAAAGAGTCCTAGAGTGTCACACAATTAGTGTTTTTATGATATCTATAAAATTCTATTTGAATTTAATAGTTAGAATAAATAATATTCCATTGAGTGAGGAATAATATTTATTCAATATTTTATTGATGACAAATATCCAGTCACCAGTTATATTCGAATTAAAATATATATATAAGTTGAATAATTATTTTAAATATATTAAGTAATAAATATTTATTTATTAAATAAAAATTTCTAAAGTTATGTGAATATTAAAAATAAATATGTATTCAAAAATCTTCTGAATTGAACATTTATTAATATTTTTTATTTAAAAGGTAATAAATATTTATTTAGTTATATGAATATTAAAATAATATTTATTCAGAAGACTATAAAATAATATATATATATATATATATTCAATGAAAAATATTTATTTATTAAATATTTATTATTTTATGTATGGTAAATGTTGAAGAAGGTGGCTAGGATGAGTTAAATTATTGGTAACAAAAATGACATACTAAATATCATTAAATAAATTTTAATTTAATTTATTTATATTTATATTACTATTGCGATACGTACAAATCAAAAGAATAATAATAAAAATAATATTTTTTTATCCAAGGTTTTCTAAAGAATAAGATATTAGCTAAGGGATTATATGAAATTACAAATTATCTAACCTAGCTCTATATATACCTGATTATATCATTTCTAGAGGGAAAGTGAGAATAATTTGGTTGTCCACAACATTTATCCCCTCTAGATAATTATATACAAGAAAATCTATATGGTTTCTCTCAATTCAAAGAGATATTCCACCTCTTCCTCATCCTCTCTATCAATATTTAGAGAATAAGAGTTATGATCATTTATTTCAAAGGATCACTTATTTTAATCGACATGAATGATGTACAATAATTGATTTCTCTATGACAACACTTATAGATTCATCATAAATATTTTGAGATCAAGTAGCTTGTGTGGATTAATACTAGAGGGATTTTACTTTGTATCCTCATAACACAATGATTGTGTATTAGAGTCTCAGTTTGAATGATCAACATCTATATCGAAGAAAGAATATAAGATCAATGTATTCTTATTCTCATTAAATTAATTTTATGTTTATCTTGAAGATGATTATATCTCTAGCATCTCATGATTCTTTCATCATGTATATTTAAGTTTTGTCATTAATTTTTTTGATTCATAATCATGTTATAATAGATTATTCATTAGGAATGAAAAAAAACCATTGTTGGGTTTGGGCTCCACCTGCTTCCACTGCACCCGAAACCATAATTGTTTTTTAAATTATTTCAATTTAGGTTTCCTTCAATTGAAAAATCATTATTATTTTTTAAAAGGTATCAATAACATACCTTTCTTCTTATATAAATCTATATTTTAATGCTTTAACCTAAAAGTAAGTTAATAGGTCATGAAAACTAAACATGACCTAAGATACTTCATAGTGAGTCATATTAATCCTTTTAATGACTCCATTTTTTGGATATATTGAGACATATAAGTCATGGTTATATAATTGTTAAGAGTATAATGAATCAAGAATATTATTTTAAAACTCACCACCATGCTCACTTTTAAAGGACTTGATATAAAAACCATGCTAGTTCTATCTAAGATTTAAATATTTAATAAAATAGAAAAAAATCTCTTTCATGAGATATGAAGAGACAAATGGATTTTGGTTGTATTATTTTTAAATAATAATGTCAATATGTGTGTTTGGTGATATAGGAATATCCCAAAAAAGATAAGTGAGAATATTTCATTACATGTAATATAAAGATCCACCCTTATGTTAGCAAATGTGTTTAGATGAGATTCTTATTGAGAAGAAACCCTTACATGTGATGATTGATGATATGGTTTCTAAAAGAACACTGATAAGTGAAATTTAATTTGGAATCATTATCTTAAATTTTTATGGGAAGGTTAGAGTAGCTGGATATTGAAGTAACTTTAGAGTTGTGATTAAAGAGGAAAAAATATATCATATTGATTGAGAAACCATCCATGGAGTCTTGATAATGAAGACTACTCAGATTAGAGATGAATATTTCTTATATGAATGTTTTAGGAAGATAATTTTATGTATGTAAGAGTTAAGGTAGTTAATTTATATGGAAATAATAAAAATGAGTGTTTATTTACTACAAAAGACTTGTAAATGATCCTGAAGAGGTTTTGAAATATATTGGTAACTTCCAGAGTCATTAGATTTTTTTAGATTATTTTAAGAGGATATACATTACTTAAGTTTATTTGAAGAGGTTTTGAGAATATTTGATCAATTATTTTTTCAAATGTATGTTTTTTATAGGATTATATATAACATATTTCTCTAAGGAGTGAAAAAATTTGGAAATAAAGTGATGCATATAATTCTTGAATCTGTGTAAAATATTTTTTTGAGGAGAACAATAAAAATATAAAAAGTCATTGGATGCATAATATCCTCTATATAAGTGAATAAATATGAAAGAATATAGCTTTTTATACTTAATACATAAAATATTATGTATGATATGTATTGTATTTTTTAGAGAGAGGAAATTTGAAAAAGGCGGAAACCACCCTGAGATACATAATATATTCTCAGGGTGATGATTTTGAAAATGTAACCAAGAACAAGGTGACTTGTAATAGTTTTATGTCGTGTATGTTTTTTATGGAGCTAATAAAGAAATATGATTAATTTTAAAAACATATGATGGTACATAATATATTTTTTAATAGTATGAGAAAATGTTCAAAGAAGAATAAATGGCGCTAAGTAGAAAACCTCATATTCATACATAAGATGTTTTTAGAGAATGTGTAAGATAATTATCCTTACACTATTGTACATAAACTTTTTATATTTTTTATATCTTTTTACAATTTTCAAAGATGTAATATTTTTTAATAATGAAATATCTAAAATTTACAGAACAAAATATTCCAAGGGAAATTAAATCAAGTGATGGTTGGTGCTATTAATAATTGAATTAAACATCATGAATCATATTGGGATTCAAGATAAATGATTGATAAGATGATCTTCACATGGAGAATAATAATATAATATTATGATTAAGTTTTTTAATGAAATAAAGATCAAGTTTATTCTATATTTTCAGATACATTTATGTTATGAATAAAAAATCCACGCCAAAAAAAATTATTTCCATATATTTTTATACAGATATGAAGACTGGTTTATTATGGGTTTTTATGGAACTATTTCATGAAGAATAATCTTGAATCTCATAGAATAAATTAAATGGATATTTAATTTTATTAATATTGAATGAGATTAAATGATAAACATGGAAATCTTATAATACCATTAGAGATAGGTGGTTAAGAAGTAGGAATATTCTATGATAGTGGAAGAACACCCACATGATTAATTTAGGGAATTATTTAAGATAATAATTACATAATAATGATTATATTTTCTGTATAAATTATATAGAGAATATATTATATGTGATTCTAGAATAAAAAAGCAGTTATAATAAAGAGAAGAATGAATGAAAATATAATTGGGAAAACTTGATACTTCTCGGGAGAGAAAGATATCACTATGTATCTACGAAGAAGAAGAAACTAATAATAATTTGATAGAACATCCTATTCATAAAAGTATCAGAAGAACAAGAAAGAATAATAATATTTAATCTATATAACGACACTAATATTTATGATTATTATCTAGGTGTTGAGACTTTAATATTGAGAAGCTAATAGGTTTTAAAAATTGTAAGAGGTTCAATTGATGAGCAAATCCAACAATTAGATTCTGTGAAAGATCTAGAGCATGAGAACTTATAGAGACCAGGTTGCATATAGTTTAATTGAATATATACAAGAATTTTAAGACTTTACTGAGTAAGTATATCTGATCACTTTGATGAAGTGACATCCAGTTCGAACTTGTGAAATTCTTCAAGAGGTTTGAAGGGTTGTGTTGAAAACTTATGGGAACTATTATAATCTATATTTCCCACAAAAATATAGAATCACCTCTGAAATATGGTGAATATGAAGTTTATGATGATACCTACTATTGGTTTTAGGATGATACCTACCTCATTAAAACACTTATGAGAATAGTGGAAAATATGTGACTTGGACTTGACCCGATTACAAAAAAGAGTATGTAATCACATTGGCACTTGAACTTATAAAAATATAGTGTGTTTTTCTTTACTTAATTTCATACTTTGGATATGGTATATGTGTTCTGGGTTTATCATAAGAAAATAGATATTTATCTTAATCGAAAAAAGAGGTTCAAATATTTAGAGAGTTTTTTAAAAATGTAAAGATTAAATTTGAAAATAATTTGGTAAAACAAGTCACTCTAATTCTCCCCTATATTAATCAACTAGAATAATTTTTAGGTACTTAAATTAGTATTAGTTCTAACCTTATTCTCTCTGGTTGGATCTATTTTTACTCCTAGTTATTTTTATACAAAGAATATGAAGTGAAATTTGAAGATATTTTATAATATTATTATATATAAAATTCATTTTCCATCCCTTTCAAAGAAGAAATGGAGGCTTTGTACCAAACCATGAAAAATAAAAAGAAAAAATAGGTCAAATAATTGATAAAAATCCAGAAATATAAAGAGGATCTACCTCTACTGCCTAATGAATATCAGAGTGGTATTAGTTTAGAATTTTTTTTATCTTCGATCCTTTTCATGAAACAAGATCTAACTCTGATTAGGATTATTGTATTGAATATATAGATGTCCTCTATTGTGAGATCATGGTTTATTTAAATAATGTTACTATTGAGGTTTTTACTCAAATATTTTTATTTATCAAGGGACATTATTATGAGAAAAATTAGTTGGAACATGAATCCGATGAAATGGATAATGCATTAGTTAAAAATTTATATCGATGGAATAGCCTTACTAAACATATTAAAGATAAGGAACAATCAATAACAATTATCAATGAATTTTTTTTTCACTATTGTGGAATAATTTAAAATGATTTTTTGTGAGAAATTTTTTATTGAGAATGTTTTTACTAAAGTGGTCTATTTGTTGGAAAAAATACACAAAACCTCTATGAATGTCAAAGATGCTCAGTTGGAAATAAAGGTAAAGAGAATACAGAAGCATGAAAATCTCTACAAGAGGTAAGTCAGTTTCATGAGGATCAGATTCACAAGTTGAAGATAGAGTACCAAGATAGTTCAAAATAACTTGAATACCATAATAACTCTCTAAATATGAAATATCTAGAGTTGGAAGTAAAGCATAGAAATCTAAAAAACACCCAAGAAGAATCATCCAAAACTACTAAAAGAAGATGTGATACCATGGAAACATCTAAAAGGATTATTTCTTGAAAAAATTATTATGGTGGTAGTAATAAAATCTTTGGATCATATCCTGATCAATCCACAACAAGCTCATAGAAAAAGGTATCCATTTTTCTAGTAAGTTATGTTGGTACTAATGAATTTTAATATGATAGTGTAGGTTCTAAATAAAATTCTATAAAAATATGGGTGGATTAAGATAAAAAAATCCACCACTATATCAAGGATGGATATAATAATTTTCAAGAACATTTTTTCCCCAAAATAATCCCAAAGGAAGAGCTGTATTTTCAAAAAACATCAATGTGTTCAAGATGGATAGTCTGCTTCTAAAGAAATAAGAATAATATTTATTTGATATTTTTAGTGTTTTTGGAAGTTTGGGTGTAGGTCCACTAAATTTTGGAAAAATATTTCAATATATGAAGATTATATAAGTACTCAACTTAGAGTGATAAAACTTTAAATTAAAAGAAGATCTACTAAACATAATCAGCTTTCATTAAATAGAATGAATATATCTACTAGAAATATATTTTTAAGCTTATAAGACTTCTATGAGTATCAAAACAAAGGTGGTCATGATTATAAAGAGTACTGGTATATACCAATCAAACACAACCTATATAATGGTGTTAATATAAGACCATAATAATAGAATAATCAAAAAAGAAAAGGTGATGAGACACCCTTGGGGTGTAAAAATAATAAAAGTGTTATACAAATTCCACCCAATTAGAATTCTGAAAAGGATTTCAAACCAAAAAAGTGAATATTTTTCTACTATGGTATAAAATTCCACATCATGGAAAATTTAAATATGGCCATGAACATAATGTCTAGAGGAATAAAGTTGGAATAAAATAAGGAATCAATCTATGAAAGAAATATTAGGATTTGTTTTATGGTATACATTTCTGAATAAGACTTTGAAAAGTTTCCAATGATCGGTAACTTCAATGATGATGAAAAGTTATGTGGAAATTGAAACTTTTCTAGGCATACAAATAAAAAAACATGACATCAATGCCTGTAGAAGATAAATTTTTGAATAAAAAATGGAAAGTATCAATGACTTCTCATGGAAAAAGTGATATTATAAAAAAGGAGTATACACACCAGAATATTTCTAATAATGTTCCTAAAGAGTGTTTAACCATATGTTCAGAACATTTGTAATTGGTTAAGAAGTTACATAAAGAATAAAATTGTAATAACCCGAGATTTTATAATATATATTCTTTTTAATTTCTTTCACATCTTCTATTGTATGATACACCAAGATTATCTTGCGCTATACACAACACCGTATTAGCTTGCAGTATACGCAACACTATTCTTAGATTGTGTTACACACAATTTCAAGTTTGTTTGATAATAGTCATTGTACGCAACATTGAGTATACAAATATATATATATATATTCAATGTATAAATAAAAAAATGGTTGGATTCTATTATAACGAAACAACAAAGAAGTCTTTCACTATACGCAACCCTGACTTGGCTTGCATTACACGCAATCACGACCTTCTTCGATAGCGTGTGTTGTACGCAATACCAGGTTTTACTAAACAACGATATGTTATTATAATATTATTATTAACTAGCAATTATGAATAGTATTAACTATATTTTTAATTTTATAACATTATTATTCATCTTACACATTTTCTAGAACATGGTATAATAACAAAATAAATTTTTCGGGTAAAATAAGTATTTTTAAAAAAATGCAGTTTTGTCGCCTTTTGATGGCGCACAAACTTTAAATCTAGTTTTTTACATGTTTATAAGTTAAATTTTATGAAATAAAATTATTCTTTGGAATCAGGATATAAAATTTTACCTTGGATAAGTTTTTCATATTATTCTGATAACTTTCATATTTTAATAAATAGTAAAAACACGATATATTTTAATTAAAAACAAATTTTTTCATCGTAATAACTTATGTGGTTAAATTATAATATTTAATGGTTTTAAACTATAAATATAATATATTTTTACTATTTAATATAATTTATGCCATTATAATTTATTTTACCTTGAATTCGTAGGTTAAATCAATTCAATCTTTTGCAATGTTTTAAAGAAAAACCTATTTTCTTTCAACAACGAGATTAATTTTAATTTAATTTCTGCAACTTTTGTGTATTGAATTTAGAAAAATGGATTCCATATTTGGAATCAGTGGGTCCAAATTATTTTAATAAGCTACTTTTTATTTTTTGGAATTATGAATAGTAACTACGGTAAATTTTATTTACCATAGTTAAAGGTAAATCGGGTAATTAAGGGTAAATATAATATTATAAAATTACCCTAACACATTCCAAAATTCTATTGGATTGATAAAAGTAGACCCAAATCACTTAAGGGTCATATTAGATTCATTTTATGGACTTTTGACCATGAAAATAATTTAGTTATTATTAAAACCAAAGAAAGTGACAACATGTCACTCTCTTAAATATTATAAGTATAATAATTTTAATTTAGTGATAAACATCATTAAACTTCGAACATGAATATTATCCAGAAATATAATAAAATTATCTACATTATGATAATTTATTTAGAATTTTTAGGGATTAAATAACTGTCATTAATGGTGATACATTAATGATGCAGAAATTATTTATTAAGTGAAAAATCAGTAATATAGTTTTTATTGAAATAATAATACCCATTAAAAGGCCCACAAACCTGACCAAAACTTATTAGTAGTGTATATATATACCATAATCATCCAATTACCTAATATATAACCGTTTGGAGTCTTATAAAAGTGATTATGACACTTATATTATTTTATTTTAAATGATGCCAAAGTTATCACCTTCATAATTTAACAAATATAACAATTTAAATATTGTGATTTTAAGATGATAAATTCGATTAAAAGTATTATTGTGAAAATTAATAGATTTATATTCATCATAGGATTTTATTTGTAATTTTTATGCAACAAATAAGTATATTAAATAATTATACAAAAATGTTGTAGTAATTATTTTATTAAGAAATAAACTAAATAAATGGTTTAAAAATAATAAAATAAATATTATATAAACTATTTAATGTTCTAAACTAATTTTATAGATACCTATGACCTTTTATAAATCTATTAAAGCTTTTAGTTCGAACATATATTCTGTATATATTTTATATAAATTCATATAAATGAATAGTGTCAAAATTGATACTATTGTTATTTTATAAACATAACATATTATAAAATTGTATAAAAATCACAAAAATATTTAAAAATTATAAATTTATATTTTTATGGTCTAAAATGTTATAAAGTATCCAATTATGGAAAATTCACAACAAATAAGTAATTTTTTGTTATAATTTAAAATTTAGAATGTTATTACCACAAATAAAATAAAATTAATTAATTAAGGATAAATCAAGTTGATAATGTTTAAAATAATTTCCTAACATGTATAAATAATATTGGTTGATGTTATTACAACCCTATCTCATATAATCTTTGAATATGAGTCATTTTTTGAGGTTTTTATGTGGGGTTAGATTTATTATAAATTAATATTTTTAAGATTTCCAAAGGTTCCCCTCTCCACCCTTATAAAATGGCACCTCCTACCTCTCTTCCTCACACCACTTTGAACCTTCAAGCTTAGAAAAACCCTGAAAAATTCTCTTCTACACTTCCCTAGAAACATCCTAGAGGTCCTGGTATTCTTCAAAGACCAATTTTAGTGCCCTAAGAGGAGGTCTCAAAGAGGCGCTTCAAAAAAGAGGTAATGTCCGTTACCGATTCTTTCAACTTTATTTCTTTTTCTACTTCTTATTATTTAGTTGTTTTATTATGAAGTAATAACATCAGTATCACTAATATACTGATTTGTTATTATATGTATGAAACAACCCTATTTCACCATCTATCCATCCTACGGAAAACGAAATCACCGCGCGTGCGTACGTACGGAATACCGTCTCCACGCCGTGGTGTAATCTGTTTTTCCAACACCACCTTACTTGGATGAGTATAATGGTGTAAAGAATAAATATACATAGTTATTATAACATCATAATTATTATGATATATTGTATCATCCTCTCCAATTCAATTCAATAATTATGGGAACGATATCATCGCTCGTGCGTACGTACGGACTACCGTCTCCACTACGCGATGAGATTCATTCTCCATATTAACCATTTAAGAATGATTATAAAGTATATATAAGAAATAATAATGAAATATATGACATTATAAAGCTACTGGATTTATGTATATATATATATATATATTTATTTCATCTACTTAATTCTATTCAACTCAATAAGGAAACGAAAACAACGTTCATGCGTACGTACGACCTACCGTTTCCATGAACGGTGTATTTATTTCCATTTATCAATCTATTATATATATGTATATTCTGAATATATATTATATATAAATAATGTTTTATATTCTGGAATTAAGTAATATTGATCTAATTAATCATATGAATAATTACAAGTCAAAACACGAAAGACAAATGAAATGATTTTAACCAAAACGCTACTTTAACATGGAATTTACAAAGTAACGGGTAATATAAAGTCATAAGTGAAACATATATGATATCATAACAATGAATATGATTATTTAATAAGTAAATTACATTATTTAAATCATTATACAGGAGGTTTGTATCCATACGAAGCATATCAGACCTAAGGTAAGGGATAAATATTCCAATCTCATTCTTATCCGAGATTGTTTATTAGTAAGTTTTTACTGGGGTTATTATTATTATCCATGTACATGTTTTATAAAAATGTATTCATGTATGTTTAAAGTCCTTTTTAACCATTTTTAACTTTTACTACATGGTATGTAATGAATATTTCTTTTGTTTACGTTACAAGATACTTTTTTGACTTTTCCGGCAAAAGTACGAGAAGAATGTTTTTTTAACGTATACGGCATGAAAGGATTTTTACAGTTTTATAAAGCCTTATTTTTATGAATCTTCCTACGAAATATTTCATGAATATTTTCAACAAAATCATTTTCTTTTAAAATTGCATGACATTTTGTGAAAAGATAATGATTTTGAAGAAGAAAGGATATTTTCCTCAAGAATTCATTTCAAGTGTTTTATCAAAACCATTTTTCATCTAAGATGACATTATTTCATATGTGTATGTTCCAAGTATCATGTATCTATGATTTACATGTATTAAATTTTCTTATTATGAAATGATATCCATTTCTTTTATATGGATTATGTGACGATGGGATGATGTTTATGAAACCCATTTTATTTATTGGGTTATTATGAATGATGTATGTTTATTTTGTGGCACAAGTAAGAATGATTTAATTATGAGATGGGTGGGACATATTTCTCCCTCCAATGCATTGGGTAAATATTTATATCTCATGAGATAGACATGGCTGAAATGGTAAGTTAATCATGTTCAGTATTACAGGACTGGAACGAGGAGTGAACTCGATTCAGAAAGGGACTTTGTCCACTAAGATGGTCTTGGAAGCAATGCCTTGGCTACAATGGAAATCATTACATGTTCTAAATGGATGCCAAAATTACATGTTTTATTCCCATGCTATTTTATCATGATTTATGTTCCATTATGATCTATGCCTTATGTACTTCCATGTTTTATGTCGTTGCTCATGATTTTGATGCTTAAACATTATGTTCATGTTTTTAAGTTCAAATGTATATGGTATGTTTTATTTTATCCATGCTTACCCTTACTGATCATTTGAGCTCACCCTTTTTATGTTTTATTTTCCCCCAGGATTAAAATAAAGGTTTAGGGTAAGGAAACAAAAAGTGAAAGATCTTTATGGGAGATGTTGAAGATCTTTCACCACGATTAGAAGATTATGTTCCAAGTTTCCAAAGACACTAAACTATTACGGTCCTTGTGTGTCAGTTTTTGTTATGTATTAATTATTCCACAAAAGTAATGTAATTTCCATGTACTTCAAGCTACAGGTCTCTACAGGTGGTATCAGAGGAAAGGATTAGTCAACCTTTGGAAACTAGGATGCGAGAACTTTAGTGAGATCCCAAGAGATATTTCTAAGGTATGTCTAGGGATGTCCCTAAGGTTAAGTATATGTATAGGTTATAGTCCTAGAATTATGGTAACGTATTAGATTAAAACTAAGATGTTAGATATTGAAGTCACTCCCCCTTTATTATGATTTTTGCCTCTCACACTATTCTTTTTGGGTTTTAGAAAATGGCTGGAAACAAGATGATTCATGATAATGGAGGATATGATGGATAATGGAATGATATTCTTCATGAGAAACCAAATGAAATGGGATTTGGAAGTACAAACATCATTATTATGCCGAATCCACAATCTCATAATATGATCAATAAACTCAAATTTGGTAAGTTTCCTGACTCAGATAATAAGAGAAATATGGTGTTTCATGGTGATCATGGAGGAAAGAAAGTTCAATTTCCCCTATGTAAATCATGTGGGAAGAGGCATAAAGGAGAATGTTTCAAAGGAATTGGAAGATGCTTTGGGTGTGGAAAAGAAGGACATAAATCCAGTAAGTGCAAATGAAAAGGTTCAGTTAACACCATGGATGAGAATAACGGTATTGCTACGACATAAACAATGGTTAAATGTTTTAAATGTGGAATGTACGGGCATTATGCAAACCAATTCCCTAAGGGAAAGTCTCATGAAGAGAATCAGTATGGTTGTATGGGTAATATTTATGTTGATGATGATGAAGAGACTACAAATGATATGTGAGATGAAAGAATTGTTTAACCTCAGTCAATGGTTTAAGAAGGTAGTGGAATGATTACATGTTTATCAAGTGTGATATTGTACAAGTAATCTCATGGTAATATGGAATAAAGAGACATATAAGGATTGTTACACTATTTTCTTTCATTAGGTTTTGAAAGTGTGTGATGAATGGTACCAGTATTTTTGTAAAGTAGATGATATGAACATAATTAAGGGATAAGGAGAAAATTAAATGTTTGATAGTATTCATGAGCTCATGAATGATATAAGGAGAAGGTTATATCATGGTTTGAGTATATAGAATTTTTGGATTTTGGTATGTGAAAAGAGTTAACTTTTGACAGCATTCATTTTTTCACTAAGTTTTAATGGGTATTCATTTTTTAAAAGAATACATGATTAAGGTATTCACATGATTGGAATGCGACCAACAATATAATGAGGGATAAATGATTGTTGGTTGATGACATTTCAAGTAATCGATTTCTTTATACTATGAGCTTGGACCGAAGTATTTTAGATAATGATTGGAATGGATTATGTTGGAAATATGATAGTATTGTTTAAGGATATAACTTCTTTCGATATTATTGATGGGATGTTTTAGTAATGTAGTTTTAGAAAAAGGACAACCTACAGGATGAGTGATAACCCATCGCGTCAGACAAGGCTGTGGGAATCGAACCCACAACTGAAGTGCGACTGGCCTTTATCGCCTACCACTGGCCTACAGGAAGTCCCTGGTTAGTAAAAACTAGTATTATTTTATTAAGCGGTATGATATATGAAGTATAAGTTCATTTTTGGAACCATATACGATTAATCAAACCATATGATGGACTTATAAATTTTGCAAACCTTTTGTTTGAAACATATGGAATGACCCATCATTCTATCACAAGATCTGCTAACACATCACAAATAACAAATTCAACTTCATTTCTTTAAGGGATGAAGTGGAAATTGTTCAATTCACGAACAACAGTGAGATTGTACCAAAATCATGTAAGTATTTATTTTAATTCATCAACTTTAGGGAAATGATCTTGAAAACCAAAAATGTTTTCCTAGTAACCTTATATCCGATGAATCAGATGGTACCATAGATCATCAAAAATCTATGGCTTTGTGATTGTTGGCTTTTTCATAGCCATGTTCTCTACAACTCTCTATCAGAAAATTATGGTTATATTTCTCTTCCATATCCATATTTTCACCTATGTTCTCTTATGTGAAAACCCAGTGATTAGTTTATTTGGGTAACTGTTACATTTCATACTTTAGTTTTTAAAGATAAGTTTTGGTATTCCTTTTTACGATGTGGGTTTCAATTAAAGAAACTTTCAAGTAGAAAACCATTTATAACCCTGACGAATTTTGAGGGAAAAATTCATTTTAAGGGGGGTAGAATGTAATAAACCAAGATTTTATAAGATATATTCTTTTTAATTTCTTTCACATCTTCTGTTTTATGATACACCAAGATTATCTTGCGCTATACACAACAATGTATTAGCTTGCAGTATAAGCAACACTATTCTTAGATTGTGTTACACACAATTTCAAGTTCGTTTGATAATAGTCATTCTATGCAACATTGAGTATACATATATATATATATATATATATATATTCAATGTATAAATAAAAAAATGGTTGGATTTTGTTATAACAAAACAAAAAAGGAGTCTTTCACTATATGAAACCCTGACTTGGCTTACATTACACACAATCGCGACCTTCTTCGATAGCGTGTGTTGTACACAATACCAGGTTTTACTAAACAATGATATGTTATTATAATATTATTATGAACTAGCTGTTATGAATAGTATTGACTATATTTTGAATTTTATAACAATATTATTCATCTTACACATTTTCTAGAACATGGTATAAGAACAAAATAAATGTTTCGGGTAAAATAAATATTTTTCAAAAAATGTAGTTTTGCCACCTTTTGATGGCGCACCCACTTTAAATATAGTTTTTGACATGTTTATAAGTTCAATTTTACAAAATAAAATTATTATTTTGAATCAGGATATAAAATTTTACCTTGTATAAATTTTTCATATTATTCTGATAACTTTCATATTTTAATGAATAGTAAAAACACGCTATATTTTAATTAAAAAACAACTTTTTTCATCCTAATAACTTATGTGGTTAAATTATAATATTTAATGGTTTTAAAGTATAAATAGAATATATTTTTACCATTTAATATAATTTATGTCATTATCATTGATTTTACCTTGAATTCGTATGTTAAATCAATTCAATCTTTTGCAATGTTTTAAAGAAAAATTCATTTTCTTTCAACAACGAGAATAATTTTAATTTAATTTCTGAAACTTTTGTGTATTGAATTTGGAAAAATGGATTCCATATTTGGAATCAGTGGGTCCAAATTATGTTAATAAGCTACTTTTTATTTTTGCGAATTATGAATAGTAACTACGGTAAATTTTATTTACCATAGTTAAAGGTAAATAGGGTAATTAAGGGTAAATATAATATTATAAAATTACCCTAACACATGAAAAAATTCTATTGGATGGATAAAAGTAGACCCATATCACCTAAGGGTCATATTAGATTCATTTTATGGACTTTTGACCACGAAAATAATTTAATTATTATTAAAACCAAAGAAAGTGACAACATGTCACTCTCTTAAATCTTATAAGTATAATAATTTTAATTTAGTGATAAACATCATAAAACTGCAAACATGAATAGTATACAGAAAGATAATAAAATTATCTACATCATGATAATTTATTTAGAATTTTTTGGGATTAAATAACTGTCATTAATGGTGATACATTAATGATGCAGAAATTATTTATTAAGTGAAAAATCAGTAATATAGTTTTTATTGAAATAATAATACTCATTAAAAGGCCCATAAACCTGAACAAAACTTATTAGTAGTGTATATATATACCATAAGCATCCAATTACCTAATATATAACCGTTTGGAGTCTTATTAAAGTGATTATGACACTTACATTATTTTTTTAAATGATGCCCAAGTTGTCACCTTCATAATTTAATAAATATAACAATTTAAATATTGTGATTTTAAGATGATAAATTCGAGTATAAGTTTTATTGTGAAAATTAATAGATTTATCTTAATCATAGGATTTTATTTGTAATTTTTATGCAACAAATAAGTATATTAAATAATTATACAAAAATGTTGTAGTAATTATTTTATTAAGAAATAAACCCAATAAATGGTTTTAAAATAATAACTAAATTTTATATGAACTATTTAATGTGCTCCACTAATTTTCTAGACACATATGACCTTTTATGAATCTATTAAAGCTTTTAGTTCGAACATATTTTCTGTATATATTTTATTTAAATTCATATAAATGAATAGTGTCAAAATTGACACTATTGTTATTTTATAAAAATAACATATCATAAAATTGTTTAAAAATCACAAAAATATTTAAAAATTATAAATTTAAATTTATATGGTCTAAAATGTTATAAAGTATCCAATTATGGACAATTCACAACAAATAAGTAATTTCTTGTTATAATTTAAAATTTAGAATGTTATTACCACAAATAAAATTAAATTGATTAAGTAAGGATAAATCAAGTTGATAATGTTTAAAATAATTTACTAACATGTCTAAATTTTATTGGATTATTCTATTACAACCCTATATCATATAATATTTTAATATGAGTTATTTTTGGAGGTTTTTAATTGGTTTTAGATTTATTATAAATTAATATTTTTAAGATTTCCGAAGGTGCCCCTCTCCTCCCTTATAAAAGGGCACCTCTTACCTCTCTTCCTCACACCACTTTGAGCATTAAATCTTGTCCAAACCCTGACAAATTATCTTCTAAACTTCCCTAGAAACATCCTAGAGGTCCTGGTCATCTTCAAAGACCAATTCTAGTGCCCTAAGAGGAGGTCTCAAAGTGGCGCTTCAAAGAAGAGGTAATGTCCGTTACCGATTCTTTCAACTTTATTTCTTCTTCTACTTCTTCTTCTTTAGTTGTTTAATTATGAATTAATAACATCAGTATCACTCATATACTGATATGTTATTATATGTATTAAACAACCCTATTTGACCATCTATCCATCATACGGAAAACGAAATCATCGCGCGTGCGTACGTACGGAATAATGTCTCCACGCCATTGTGTAATCTGTTTTTCCAACACAACATTACTTGGATGAGTATAATGGTTTAAAGAATAACTATAAATAGTTATTATAACATAATACTTATTATGATATATTGTATCGTCCTATCAAATTCAATTCAATAATTATGGGAATGATATCATCGCTCGTGCGTACGTACGGACTACTGTCTCCACGATGCGATGAGATTCATTCTCCATGTTAACCATTTAAGAATGATTATAAAGTATATATAAGACATAATAATGAAATATATGAAATTATAAAGCTACTGGATTTATATATATATATATATATATATATATATGTCATCTACTTAATTCCATTCAACTCAATAAGGAAACGAAAACAGCGTTCATGCGTACGTACGTCCTGCCATTTCCGTGAACGGTGTATTTCTTTCCATTTATCGATCTATTATATATATGTATATTATGAATATTTATTATATATAAATCATGTTTTATATTCTAGAATTAATTAATCATGATCTAATTAATCATATGAATAATTACAAGTCAAAACACGAACGACAAATGAAATGATTTTACCCAAAACGCTACTTTAACATGGAATTTACAAAAGAACGGGTAATATAAAGTCATAAGTGAAACATATATGATATAATAACAATGAATATGATTATGTAATAAGTCAATGACATTATTTAAATCATTATACAGGAGGTTTGTATCCATACGAAGCATATCAGACCTAAGGTAAGGGATAAATATTCCAATCTCATTCTTATCCGAGATTGTTTATTCGTAAGTTTTACTGAGGTTATTGTTATTATCCATGTACATGTTTTATAAAAACGTTTTCATGTATGTTTAAAGTCCTTTTTACCCATTTTTGACTTTTACTACATCGTATGTAAGGAATATTTCCTTTGTTTACGTTACGAGGTACTTTTTTGACTTTTCCGGCAAAAGTAGGAGAAGAATGTTTTTTTAACGTATACGGCATGAAAGGATTTTTACGGTTTTATAAAGCCTTATTTTTTTGAAGCTTCCTCCAAAATATTTCATGACTATTTTCAACAAAATCATTTTCTTTTAAAATTGCATGAAATTTTGTGAAAAGAGAATGATTTTGAAGAAGAAAGGATATTTTCCTCAAGAATTCATTTCAAGTGTTTTATCAAAACCATTTTCCATCTAAGATGACATTATTTCATATGTGTATGTTCCAAGTATCATGTCTCTATGATATAAATTGTTTCACTTTTATTATTATGAAATGATATCCATTTATTTTATATGGATTATGTGATGATGGGATGATGTTTATGAAACACATTTTATTTATTGGGTTATTATGAATGATGTATGTTTATTTTGTGGAACAAGTACGAATGATTTCATTATGAGATGGGTGGGACCTATTTCTCCATCCAATGAATTGGGTAAATATTTATATCTCTTGAGATAGACATGGATAGAACGGTAATTTAATCCAGTTCAGTGTTACAGGATTGGAACGAGGAGTGAACTCGATTCAGAAAGGGACTTTGTCCACTAAGATGGTCTTGGCAGCAATGCCTTGGCTACTATGGAAATCATTACATGTTGTTAATGGATTCCACAATTACATGTTTTATTCCCATGCTATTTTATCATGATTTATGTTCCATTATGATCTATGGCTTATGTACTTCCATGTTTTATGTTGTTGCTCATGATTTTGATGTTTAAACATTATGTTCATGTTTTTAAGTTCAAATGTATATGGTATGTTTTATTTTATCCATGATTACCCTTACTGAGCATTTGAGCTCACCCTTTTTATGTTTTATTTTCCCCCAGGATTTAAATAAAGGTTTAGGGTAAGGAAACAAAAAGTGTAAGATCTTTATGGGAGATGTTGAAGATCTTTCACCATGATTAGAATATTACATTCCATGTTTCCAAAGACACTAAACTATTACGGTCCTTGTATGTCTGTTTTTGTTATGTATTAAGTATTCTGAAAAAGTAATATAATGTCCATGTACATCAAGCTTCGGGTCTCTACAAAAATAATGAAAGTTATTTTCTTTCAAAAGTGAATAATACTATTCCATCTAATAATAATATAGAAAATATAATGAAATATATACTGAGTAAAGAAGTTAATATTTGAAAAATAAAGGGTGGATTTATCTTTAAGAGTTATCACCATTTTATATATGAAATGAAAATATTCACTGGGATGAGACCCATGATTCATCAATGTTTCTCTCATTAAGGTACTGATGAAGATTCACCTTATTCCAATTCTTTTTTTCTTATAATAATTTGAATAAGGAATTGAAGGTGATGTATCAAGGGATATTTTTGTGAAAACTATAATCATTATACAAATTGAAGAATCATCCACCATGGAGTACTTGAATCATCCTTGAAAAAATTCAATTGATTTCAAAATACACTTGGAGTTTGTACTGAAGAAAACCATCCATAATGAAGAGATGTTAATGTGAATATTGTAAGGGGTGCTATAAAAAAATTGAATCTTCAAAAGTTTTGTTATTTTATATGAATATGGAATTATTTATATCAATTGAAAAATTTAGAGAGATGGTATTATGATCACTTTTACTATCCTATTTTGAACTAAATCAAATATGGTTATTAAGGGATAATTATTATTATGTTTAAAATACTTTAAAAAGGTATAAAATATATTATTACCCTTGAATTTTTTTATTGTGTTTCTTGTAGATGAGTGTAGGTTATAAAAATTATTGAGAAATATATTTTTATAGATCCTATTAAGTGAAATTAGATTTGGTTTCACATTTTGGATAGATTATAGATTACTTTGCAGTGTAAATTAGCCTCACTTGTTTTATAAATCAAGTATAGATAATGTAGATGTATATTTTACTAATTGAAATCTCATTTATAAGTAAAATGATATGTCATCCTTTCTCAAGAAAATTTGTTTTTATTTCTATCAAGTGGAATCACTCAAGAAAGGGAAGAACAAATAAAGGGGGAGAACAAATGGGAGAGGTTTTTTAAAATCAATAATGTTAAAAATATGATTATAATTTTTTCCTCACACTTACATTTGAATATATTTTCAATAAGGGAGAAAATAATACAACTTCTGAACACATGTTGAAATTGTCTTTTGGGAGGAATCTTAATGTATTGACAACCAATTCATAGAGGATATTGAAGATAATGATGAATTATAGTTGTATTTCTTTTCAATAATCATTTTAATGTATGTATTGGGTGATAGGGGAAGAGCCGAATGAGGGTAAGTGAGAAGATCCCATTTCATGTAATATGAAGACCCACTCTTATTTTAGAAAATGAGTTAAATTTAGAAGCTTCTTGGTGAGAAGACCTTACACCAAATGAATGATAAGAACGTTTTTTATGGAATATAGACAAGTGTTGTTGAAGTTGGAAGCGCTGTTTACAATAGTTTTCAAAAGTTTTGAGCATTTTTAAATTAAAAAAATGTACAATATGTGATTAAATAGGTAAAAATATGGATTATTGATTGATAAAACCTCCATAAATGATTGAATATGAATACTATTAGAAAATAATAGAAAAAACCTATACCAAGGGTTTGGAACCATTGGTATATGTATCCAAACCATTGGTATAATCTTTACTAATAGTTTGGAGGACTGTTTACTATTGTGGCATCTGTATAGACCTATACCAATGATTTTGGGAAAACTGTTGGTATAGGTCATATGAAACACCTATACCAAAGGTTTCTTAAAAAAATTGGTATAATTATTTTAAAAACTAAAACATGGATTCATTTTGATCGTAGAACCTCCTATTTATAATCCAATGACCTAACCACTAACCTAAGATGACTATTTTGAACATAATTTCATAATTATATATATGTATATTCATAAGTATTTTGAATTTTTATTTATTTAATATTATTTGAAAAAATAATCCATAAAAATTATTGGTACTTATACCAACATTCTCACATTTTGAGCTATACCAACAATTTTGATGAAACCATTTTCATAGGGTGGACCCATACCAATAGTTTTAGAGAAACCATTGGTATAGGGTCTTTATAATGGACATATACCAATGATTTTGGACAAAACCAATAGTATAGGTCCTAATTAGTGACCTATACCAATGGTTTTATAGAAACTGTTGGTATATAGTTTCTATAAGAGACCTATATCAACAATTATGTCCAAAAATATTGGTATATGGTCTCTCCATGGTACATATACCAACGATTTCTCCAAAACTGTTGGTATAGGGTATCTCTAAGGTACCTATGCCAATGGTTTTGTTCAAACCATTGGTATAGATCTGTTGGTATAGCTACTATTTCTAGTAGTGATAATTAATTATGGATATCTCTTGGATGATGGTTTGAAGAATATGAGTTTAAAGAAGGAATAGTTAAGGGAGTGAATTTTCATAGAAACTCTCAAAGATAAGTGTTTATTTTCTATAAGAAGACATTGTAAATGATGCTGGATATGTTTGTAAATATAATACTAATTTCCAAATGTATTATAATTTTTTTATATACATTGAAGAGTCTTGAAATGCCTTAAAGTGATTTGAAGATGTTTTCAATATATTTTATCCACTTAAGTTTCATACATATGTTTTTCTTAGAATGATCCATTATATTTTTTTGATGAGTTCTAATAAATTTAAAATTCATGTAATGCTTATGAATTTTGAATCTATATAAGATATTTTCTGAGGAGAACAATGAAAATTAGCAAAGGAATTAATGTGTAATATCCTCCAGATAGGTGAATAAATCTAGAAAAAGTTAGGTAATTACAATGTATATGTAACATATTTTATATGGTACCTAATATGTTTTCAGGAAATGAAAAAATATGGAAAATGGATGAAACACCATGAGATATATAATGTATTCTCAAGGTGAAGATTTTAACAATGTAACTGAGCATAGGGGTGATACAATATTTTTATATTGCATAAGTTTTTTATTGGATCTCAAATATAAATATAGATATTTTTAAAAACATACATAGATATATAAGATATTTTTAAATAGTGATTAAGATATTTTCCAATAAAGTAGAAATGCTACTAAGTATAAAAACCTAAGTAAACATGTAAGATATTTTTAGAGAATGTGTAAGATAATTTTCCTCACACTATGATATATAATATTTTGTAAACATTAAAAATGTTTTTACAATTATTAAAAATATAATATTTATAAATAATGAAATATGGGAGATATAAAGAATAAATTTTTTGTGGTAAAATAAAATCTGGTGATTCTTAGTGTTGTTCTTCATTGATTTAAACCTTACAAACTAGATTATTATTCAACCTGAATGATTGATAAGATGATGGTCACAATGATAACATAAATATTATACTATTAAAAATTATGTGAATATAATTAAATCTTAAAGTTATTTTAAATTTATGGCTATTTTAGTTCCATGAAGAAATGATCCGGATGGAACAAAAGTATTTCTATATATTTTTATAGAAATATAAAGACAAATTTATTGTGGGTTTTTTGAGGAATTATTTTAAGAACCCGAATCCTAGGTTTCATGGTCTAAATAAAATATATATTTAATTTTACTGGGATTGAATTATATTAAATAAGAAAAATGTTATTCTTAGAATACCATTTTAGACAAGAATATAAGAAGAAGGAATATTCTGATCTTTTAGAAGAACACATATGTGATTTAATTAGAGAATTATCATGTGATAATGATAATATTTTCTATAAAAATTATATATAAAACATATTACGTGTGATTATAGAATATAAATTTAGAAATAATAAAGAAAATAATAAAATAAAAAGTGAATTGAGAGAACCCGATACAACTCCGGATAAGAACTCACTGTGTATCCAAGAATAATAAAAAATCAATGATAATCTAAAATAAGATACTACAAATCGATGAAAAAGAAGAATAAAAAGGAAAATGAAGAATATTTAAGGGAGATATCAACACTTATATTTACGATTCTTATCCAAGTGTCAATACTTTCATATTAATAATTTAATGAGTTTTGAAGATCATAATAGGCTCAAGTGTTGAGATAATCCATTTTAAGTTTTCATCTCCACTACCCATCTTATTTTTGAATGAATTTAACAAAATGAGGTTTATGTTTCATGATTTATCCTCCAATATATATATATATTAGTATTTTGGGGTATTGAACTCATGGTATAAAATATTTTTATTCTTGAAACTTTTTTTGTGATATTGTTCGAATCATAATTTTTACAATGATATTTTCATTTATTTCAAAATACTTATAAGTTTACTTTGTTACATTGCGGTTATGTTCTTTTAAAACCATCAAACTTATTTATTTTAATGTATTATTATCATCTTATTCCAGTATTTACTTATCCTTATAATCATTTATCTATTAAGTGTAAACATTACATTTTACATAATTCAGATTAGATGATGTTCACCTAGAAGTAATGTTATTATATTGACATGGGAAAAATTATTGGCATTTTACATGTTGTTATTCCAATAAAGATGACTATTAGAAGGTTGACTATGTATTTTTTATCCATAAAACCTATTTCTCCAGATGGGTTATGACCATGTTTTCTCTTATATTGACATGGGTAAAGTATTGAAATTTTTTATTCTTATTTGTTGCTAATGCAAGTTGATTATGTATTGATATTAAATATTCATCATTATATGGATAACAATATTTTATTTAGTAAGATATTATTTAAGGAATTGTATGAAAAGTATTTATAACTCTTATGGTGAATGCATTGGACTTAAACAAGTGACAGGTGGAACCCATAATTATATAGCCCCTTGATTCAAAAACATGTATCATGAGAAAAAATAGGTTTGGTTATTTAGTGTATTCATACCCAATTCAACAAGATTACTTGACTATAGTTTTGATGAAAAGTAAAGTGTATCAGCACAAGTCATTGAGAACGGGTTTTTTATGTCTAGAATTATGAATTAAATCAGTATTATTTATATCCATGTTTTCATTTATTTTCATAGATATAGAATTCTCATAGTTGCAAGTTGATTATGGATTCATGTTGTTTACATATTTCTTCCATAATATTCATATAATGTTTATTCTATGATTTCTTTAGTTGTATTTTTACCTTATTTAGCATTTGAGCTCACCCCTTCTTATGTTTCTATTTCCCCATGTTATGAATAAAAGTAGTACATGTGACATGTTTATAAGGATAAAACTTATGGGATAATTTATATGTGATGTTGAAGGCTTATCCTGAATTAATTAGTTTCTTATATAAAATTTAAAAAATTTCTATTAGTTGAGAAAGACATGATATTTATTAGTTTATGTTTTTTCTTAATTCCCTAAATCTCTAAACCTAAAAATATCTCAGAGTTATAAGTAATACAAGAATGTTTATTGATTTTATAATTAGGGATGGTTAAATACAATATTTTACAGTTGGTATCAAATTGAATATGTAAAGTATGTATCTATGAGCACTAGATTTGGAAGTATGGGTCGAAGGTTCCACAATTGGTATGAAAGAAAATGTTTAGAAAACATTTTTGGATATGATGTTTATTGAGGATAATTTAAGGGTTGAGAAGTTAAGATTGTTCATAATTTAAAATGTATAGATAAACCTTTAGGATAGTATATGAATCCATGTTAGGATGAAATTTTTTTAGTGAAAATACTAAGAATAATTCTAAGTATAGGAGGACATCATGAGGTTTTGGTGAAATCTTGAGTATATGGTTTTCCAAGAAATTAAATACCTATCTAGATACTGGAATGTGGATATGGTTCTAGAATAGATGTATCTATGTGTAACAACCCCAAAGAGGAGATTTTGGTAATTAACTCAACTCCGGCCTAGTGCATGAAAAAGAGGTCTTACTATAAAACTATCTAGACACTCATGGGGGATATTGTTTGGTTAATTCATATTCTATTTATGAAATATTATGAGGGATTTGAATATGTTTGGGTTATACAACCTAATATGAAAATTACCATGGATAACCAAGGATTGAACATGGAGAGTCATAGGTTGATATAAAAGTATCATATTTTTAAAAGAAAGGTGTCATATAGGAAAACATATTTAAATTAATGATTTCAAATTCATATTTTAGATATTATCATAACTATTTTGGTTTTAGTATTTGGTTGAAACTGGATCACAATAATGAATCTAATAAAGACATGTATCTAAAAACCATTATGTCATATAACTGAAAAGGGAGAATACACAAATGGTTAAAAAAATTAGTTTATTCCTAGTATGATGAAAACTGTAAGTTTCCTAGTCTTACCAAGGGTAGATAGCTTGATATCATAACATAAATTAATTCTCGACACTCTTAGATATTTACATTTGTGAGTGATATTTATCAATGAAATTTTAGTATAGTCTAACTTTTATTAAGGATTATGTGAGACATCTAAGGATCATTATTAAGTTGTCTTGAATTAATGGTATAAAAGCATATATTAAATGTTATCAATAACTCCGATAAATGATTTTATGATAATAGAATATTTTTGAAGATAAATATTGAAGGACACATGATTGTGGTATGAATAAATATTAATTTTAAATTATTATTGATATTAAGGTAATTAAGGGTTGATTGATTTTGAAAAAAGTGAGTTAGATAGTGTATATATCATTGGAATTAATTATTGATTTAATAAAAAAGTGGTCCTGGATTTTTTTAATGATGTTTATCTAATTTTTGGGATTATGATACATATTAACGTTATGAACTAGTTTTCAATATCATTTGAGGGTTAAATATACAGTAAATTTATTATAGTCATATATAACTTCACTATTGTTTATTGACTTGGAGATTCAAATGATTTTTGAAAAGATATGTTATAAAGAATTTATGATTAGGGTGTATACATTTTTGGGTATATGATTGTATTAATGGATAAAGATTTTTTTGAATAATGAAAAGTAACTTGATGTAGCCTAAGAGAGTATGGTAGATGTTATTGAGGTTATACCCCTAATTATTAATATGTTAAGAATAACCTCACATAATTTCTTTAATTAGTAGTAATTAAAATTGTCAGGACATAATTTATTTAGGGCGGTGTAAGCCCCAAAGATATTAATATATAATTACCTTTAACTATGTCAATGAGTTTGATATCTTTATTCACACACAACATCAAACTAAAAAAGATCCATAATATATTTTAATAAAAATATGAATACTGAGTATGACCATTAAGACATAGCCATTAAATTAGAGGGATTGAAAGTAACCACATTATAGAATATTTATATAAAGTAAATAATGGTAAGTTTTAATATGAATTCAATTCAATTATTATAGCTAAAACAACTAAGAAAATAACTTTATGATTTGAATTATACCTATCTAAAATTGGTGATTTATTTAAATAAACAATGTATATAATGATTAGATAAATATCTATTATATTGATAATATAAATAATATATTACAAATAAATAAATTAATAATCAATATGAAATAATAATAAATAATATTCAACATTTTAAAAATTTATTTCCTGATATGAATAGTTTTCCACAATATTTTAGAATTTTATTTAAATATTGATCTATAAAATTGTAGAAATTTAATTTAAAAAAATGAAAATAATTTTTGGATTAATAGGTAAAATATAACCTTAAGATAATTTTTTTTATTTTTCTAAAAAATGATTTTTAGGTGAATAGTTCAAAATTTGGTTTTCATAAATAACATGATTTTATGTAATTATAAGTATATAAGTAGGAATTTGAAATTATGGAAACATTTTTATAATATCAAATTTTTATTTTATATTTAAATTTATAATTATTTTAATTTAAAATACCATATTTGGTATTTTAGAACATAAATAATATTTTGTCCAAAATTATTTTTAATACAATATATATTTTTGTTTTAAAATTAAATTTTATCATTTTTATAAATTGAATCAAATGAAATGGATTTCAAATTTCTAATAATTCGGTCTAAATTAAATTTATAATAATTAGGTCTAAATTAAATTTATAATAATTGGGTCTAAATTATATAATAAGTACCATTTTATTTTTGGGCATAATGGAAAAGTAACCATAGGTAAAAACTAGTTACCATAGTAAAAGCTAAAATTGTAAAAGTAAATAATCTTAGAGTAAAAGACTTAAAATATGTTTAAAACATGCCTGGGAATTTTTTGATGAGGGATTTATCTACCTTATCACTTCTCATCTACATTATTTATCAATTTTTGATCCATTTTCCTTGGAGTGACTTCTTATTATTGAAAATTTTTGGGTATTTACAAAAATTCTATACCTTTTCACTTATAAAAGGGATACTAATCTCATCACTCCCCTCACAGAACCCCATAATATTAGAGACAAATATTCCAAAAACTATCCTCAACACTCATATGTATATTAATGAAGTTTTACTATTCTTAAAAGACCATCCCTTAAGGGATTACCCCCCTTTTTAAAGGAGATAATCCAAGAAGTGAGGTATAAGTTCTTATCCTTTCATTCTCTTTCCTATTTATTTATGCATTTTTATTCCTCCTAAAATTTATTTTATACATATTAAAATAAAAAAAATAATTATATTTTTATGTTATTATAATGATGATATAATCATTAACCACCTTCCCCTTTTCTATTAAGAAAAATGAATTCATCATTCGTGTGTATGTATAGATCACTACCACCACAAGCAATAAAATTTATTTTTCATCACCAACCATAATATATGTTTATTATAATTTTTTAATGAGTATCTATGATATTTATGGTATCATAATGGTTTTGGGATGATATATTATAGAACCTATCAATCATATGATCAAAAAATGATTAGCATTAATTTAATCATTTAAAATAAGTGACTTTTGAGGAACTGATCTCTTATTTCTAAATAATGTCTTTATATAAATTATATTCAATTTTTAGTTATTTATAATTATGAAATATCACATTAATAAACACTAAAAAAAGATAATTTTTTTGTACCATGAAATTACAACTACACCATCTCATAATCACCAATTAATAATGGTAGCTTCAGGATTGGTTTAGTTTAACCACCTACATGAACAGTACTATGAATTTATATAATGGATAAATATGAGAAAATATTTATAGGTATAATATGATATAAATACATAAATAATTTTTTTTATATTAATATTATATCAACATTAAACTAATTAAATAATAAAACACATTTTGTTTTGTTATGAATCACCGAAATATGATCATTGCCAATTTAATCTTCATGGTTCATGGACAAAAGTGACATGAAATGAAATTATATCCTTATAAAATATATTGGAACATATATTTTAGTACCTAATATTATATAATAGGGATTTAATTTGGAAATATAATAGATACCAACATGACTTTTATGAAACTTGTTCAAAGTGATAAAGATTACTTATACCAAGTGTGGAAAATAGGTAAAAACTATAAAATATATATATATATACAAAATGATTATAAATGAGGAGTATAAATGGTTATAATTATGAATAATTTTCTTAGGTATGTATATAATGAACTTAATTTAATTATTTATTTTGTTTGATGTAATTTCATAATGAATCCGGGACAAGGTAAGGGTTTTCATCTCAAATTTCTCTCTTTGAATCATTTTTGGTATAATGCACATAATTTCATTTATGTGGTGTATATAATAACTATTTAAGATATCATATCAAGAATCATATTTTAATAATGGTATTTTAAGTTCAATTACAATCCATATCTTTCAAGGGGGTTTGATTAAAATGCTACTCAAGCCTCAAGAGTTTTCTTTGTCATAATTCTGATTCTTTGAGTTATACCCCATGTTTTCATTATATAGTGTATTCACTACTCCTATATATTTTACAAATAATTTTCACTTATTAAAGTGGATATTAATTAAATTTTTTCCCTAGAAGTAAGTATTTTTGGAAACTCAACATTTATTTATTAAGTTATGATTCTTCTCTTGAACTTATTTCATATAATTTGGGTAAATTCTAGCCATTGGTTGTATTATATGTTAATATATAATTTTTTTAGATATAAATTATTATAACATAAAACCTTTGATATTTCTTACACAAGATCGACATATCACTAAGAGGGGGAGGGGGTGAATCAGTAATATCTTTTTCTTTTAAGTTTCCTTTCTGTTGAAACAACCTTCACCTCCTGTTAAATTGTTATCCCTTTTGCTGGAAAACAAAACAATCACACATCCAATAAAACACTAGAATTTAGAAGTTTCACTACTCAAAAAGAGTATTTATGTCCCTGGTATGGTTTGGAAACAATCCAATACCACATAATCCACTAGAAAAAAACCCTTTTGTTTGGATAAATTGAGTAGGATATTCCTTTACACTTGTGAAAAACTATGTTCAATACATCAATACATGTGATTTAAGTAACTCAAAATGGTGTAATTTTTTTACATTTTAAGAAACATGTTACTATGCTTGATATCAACTTTTACAATTAAGATCCTCATAAAAAATCTTCACTTTATTACCCAATAATAGGTATGAACTTCTCTTGACTTCATAATGATACTCAGTCTGATACCCAATATGATCGTTAGTCTTATTGCTTAGTATGATAGATTAATCTTTCAGAATACAAATGAACGAAATATTAACTACTTATTTCTATGTCTATAAATCCTAATTCATCTTACCAATCTGATTATGAAACTCTAATTATGATATTATCTCTTTTCTTTTTCTTATTCCATTTGATAAAATTCCTCAGGAAAGAATTATACAAAAACTCAGTCTCTCTAAAAAGTTTCAGCACTTAATATTCTCTCTTCAATAGTACATCTAATCTAAAAGTAAAAAGTACTTCCACTATTTATAGGTGATCTCAAAGTGGTTTGGTCAGGATCTGAAAAACTTTCCCACTCAGTCGAATTTCTTATAACATAAATTTTTCTTCAATTTCGGATACTTATTTAGATTATTCAATGCTTCTTAGATCTTATCCTTTATTCTCTAACCTTCTCAAATATCATCACAATTTCATCTCACTTCTACATTTCTAATCATTCTTCAGTTCGATTCTAATTATCATTTTGATTTCTTCACTACATTGCTCTACACAAATTGAAAAAAACATGTTAAGCAATAGATATCTTCTCATTATGATGTTTATAGAATAATAAAAAAGAGTTGTTCATTATAATGATCTATACCAACTATTTAAATATAAATCATTGAAAACATTGCTTCATTAGTATCACTTTTAGCATCAGTTTCCAACTCCCTTGACAGTTATTTTGCAAAACTCTTCGAAAAAAAGTCCTATGCTTATTTTCTTCATATCGATGATCCTGAGTACGATGATGTTATCAATATCAGCCTATGTCTGATAAATCAGTCTCTTATTTACTTTGACAATCAATGCAGATCTAGTCTAATAGTCTTGACCCAATTTGAAATCATGGCAGTTCTCTTCTTTCATTCTTACCCTAATTGATACAAATAAATTCATCTTTATGGAAAATGGTTGACTTCATTATTGATAATTATCTAATCCAGTTTTTTATTAGTCCCAAAAAACTCTACATTCATTTATTTTTATTGTTCCTAGAAAATACCCATATGTAACAACATAACTTTTATTTCTTTTGACACCATCTTTACATCTAATGATCAATGTCCGGATGACTCTAGCAATTGGTGGCACCCCACATCTAATGCAAAGGGTCCAACAACATCAAGTTCAACAACAGATTATCTTTTATGAGTATGAAGAAAACAAAATTAATTCCAAAAACATGTGAATCTCATGGATTATTGGTTTGAAAAAAAACAAACATCTTTATATTCTCATTATTTGAACAACATTCCCATCCTTCAAACTACTATGAGTTTGATGATCTCACATCGATGGACTTAGATTGAAAAGATTCAACTTTAACAATATCCTTCTTCCATAAACTTATTCTTATATCATTAATTCCTCATAAATTTGAATTAGTTTAATATTATATTTAGAATCGTATGAATACTATTATAATGTTTTGTAACTTCCCAACCTTCTAGAAACTTCTTTCTTTCCAACCAGCCTCAATATGATTGGAAACACTTGTTCTCCCCTTTCTTTCATTATGATTGCATTAAAATATTTCTGATAAATTAGGATTTATGATAACTCAAAGGTCAAAAAATAATCACCAGATTTTAATTGGATATATTTTTACTTTGATCCTCATTATCATCATAACTTTATTTTTTGGACTCAAGGTGAGTCCGATGAACCTTTTCTCCGAGAAAATATCTTCCTAAACTGATGGAATTTATTATGCATTTTGAGTACAATATTCTAATTATGATGGTGAGTCTGATCACCAACTTTTACAAAGTGAGGCAATTTCTTCTTCTTTGAAATTTCATTTGACATTTCCTTGACAAACAAAGACAATTATTTCAATACCAACTTATTTATGCTTCCAAAAACAACTTTTATCCAACTTGGTCCTAACAGTATCACCCTTTTGATTTTGTTTTCAACCAGGGTTCATAAATAAATCAACATTGTAACATCAATTAATGGATTAATTATCAACAATTCTAAGACAACATGAGCTAACTCATTATAATAAATAATATCACTAACAGAAAAAACCATGTTATCCAAAAGTAGTGAATCATGAAACATATTCATATTTTTTTAAATATTTCTTCACATCTTCCCTTAACCTGGTCACAAAATATTCCTACCACCACTCCAAAAAATAGTTAGAATATTTAATCCACTTACATGCTAGGTTCACAGCTTACCCACAACTCCCCCTACATATATGCTTCCTTAAATGGTTTAGCTCATATTTAATGGATAGATTTATAAAATAATTCCCCCATTTGAAAACACTATCCAAAGACTAGATGAGAGAGGATATATAAACACATACTTCAAAATTGTTGAGAAATAGTTTGTACACCCATGTTCAACCTCATTTTTAAAAAATCATCATTCAGTAAAGGTTTTGTGAAAACATTAACATCTTTTTTCGATGTAAGAACATACTCCAACATCAATTCATTATTCTCCACCTTCTCTTTTATGAAATGATATTTTATATCAATATGTTTTTAATGATAATGTCTTACTAGATTTTTTATAAGGCTAATTTCTTTAAGAAACCTATTCTTATTCTTGAGGTACGAGTTTCTTCTTTTCTCCTTTCCTTAAGTGTTTTTGAGAAAATAAGGAAAATGGGAAAAAATTCTAAATTTTGGGACTACACGCCATGTACTTTTCCACATGCCGTGTACATTTGTCCATATGGGATGAGTACATAGGGTGTGTAGCCATGCTGACGACTCAGGGTGTAAAAACTGACTACACATCGTGTAGTGGTCCTTTACACGCCGTGTAGTCAGTTAGCAGACGAAACAGTAAGGCGGTGGGATCAGCCACCAGGTGGGTGATAGTACATATCGTGTAGTTGGGAATAAAAGTCGTTTACTCATGTAGACAAATGAACAGTAAGGCGGTGCCGCTAGATGAACAGTTAAATGAAGGAAGTACACGCCATGTACTCAGAAGTACATGTTGTGTACTTTTTTTTTCTTAAAATGGGCAGTAGCCAACCCTGTTCACAGGGAAGGCATAGAACCGGATGAGAGCTCGGGAGGGGATGGCCGAATCTTCAAGGATCTCCAGATCGAGCGTCGAGAATACATTTCCGCCTCAGACGATCTCGTTGGAATCGCGTGGGTAAGCCCTCTCATCTCCTGGCTTAGTTCATGCCAAATCTTCCTCTAATGGAAGTTCTTTTGGATTAAGAGAGTTTTCTTTCTCCTCATATCTACCTCGTTCTGGGATGATTCATGGAATGTCATTCGATTATACTGATTAGGGGCGTTTAAGGTAGGTGGCTTGGTGTTTAAATTTCCAATTGTTGTGCGTTTGTGTGTATTTTTGAGATACGTACCCATAAACGGGGTGTTGTATGGATGAGGCCTTATTGAATTAAATACCTAGGATTTTATAGGTAATTTAAATGTGATAATAAACTATTGTTTGGGATCACTGCTTGGATCCAGGACCACCCCGGGGGTGCGTTCCTCTATTTAGCCATTTGGCCAAGATACCCGATGGTATGCCTTTATAATAATGATTATAGAATTTTCTTGATAGGAATTGCATGTGTATTACTTGTTTACATGTTGGGCATGGCCCAGATGCTTGTTTATCCTGAGGGAAGTGTTGTGATTAGCCTGTGGGTCATGTACTACTTAGCCAGTGGGAAACTTCTTCCATGCCTGTGGGTAATTGATTCTGTGCCTGTGGGCGACACCTCGTACGCCTGCGGGCAATATTCGATATGCTTGTGGCCAGATTCTTGTGTTTGGATTCTCTTTACCTGAGGGAAAGGGTTCCTTATCCGAGGACACTGACTGTTTACATAGAAATTCATTTTGGTGGTTTCTTAAAAATAAATAATAAAATGAATGTTAAATGGAAATATAACTGGTAAAGTTAGTTACATATGAGTACTGCTTAGTTTACTGCATTTACTTTTGCACACTATTATTGCATGTTTACACACAGTTAAACATGGGCCTTCGGTGGGTGCCTACTGGGATTTATTTCTCACACCCTGTTTGGGTCATGCTTTTTGGCCTAAACAGATTACATTTCTGTAGGTATGGATAAGGGAAAAGGTTGCTTTACAGGTACTTGATTGCTGCTGAGGAGTAGGGGAGCATGGGACTGGGCTTAGGCTCGTGATGCTACCGGCTGTTTTGTTTTGCTTTTTTGTACTCTATATTATACTATATTGTATTGTTGTGTAACATGTTCTGGATGTTTTCTTAAAACTTGAGGCATGTTGCATCAGCATTATATATGATTGTTGGTTGTTTTTACTGAAGTTGTTTATCTAGATGTGTATGGTTTATTGCTTCCCCTGTTCTTGTATGATTTTTACTTTATTCCGATACGCTATTCTTGACATATGAGGGTATAGTTTCCCCACTATCAGACCTGGGCCCTTACTGCTAGTCGGAATCCTCTGGCATTTGGGGAAATGCGCTTGAGGTCACGTGGCAAACTGGGTTCGGGGGACCCGTGAGTGGTACCTAGAATCAGGACGTTACAAAGTGGTATCAAATGGAGTTATTTTCTTTGAATTACTATTTGGAGCCTTAGTCGGGGATAGGATGACAATGGAAGTTGGTAATAAGTTTTTACCAGGCATAGGTAACCCGTGTACAGCGAAAAGCAAATTTACCTCGTGTTGTAATTTTTCTAATTTTTCAATTTTACAGTTGAATTTATTTTCACCGAAGGGTGGCGCACTTGTGATTGTGTTGTTTATATTTTATTCATGGGTTCTATTTACTTTCAACCTGATGAGATGAGGGAATTCCATCTCAATCATCATTTAGGAACATGATAGAAATCACATGCCATGCATAGTTCCATGCCATGTAGGTGAATTAGACATTTCATGTTGTTGTGATAGATGTTGTTCTAGTAAAATCATGTTGTTGTGATAGCTGCTTTGATAGATACCTGCTGTTTGATAGGGTATTATTGTGTGAGCCTGTTTATATAATGGACGCCAAACTTTGTTTTTTGGGGGAGTATGGGCTGTCATTGACCAGAATTTGGTGGATCATTGACGGGTTATCTAGTTATAACACATATAATATGTTAAACTTTGATTCGTGGGGAGTACGGGCCCTCACGGATCAGAATTTAGCACTTAGGTGGTGTGTTTTTGTATTTTCTGGGTTCTGAATTAGTTTTTGAGGCATACTGTACGGAAACCCAGTATACATTTCATGTAGTACCTTCAACCCTCCATGTATGTCCTTCTGTTTGGGAAGAAAAGAAAAAAAATTGAGTACACGCCATGTAGTCTAAGTATACACCGTGTAGTCTCTTCCTGTGTCATAGACCGTGTGGGTGGGGACATGGGGAAGGGAAATGCTCAGGGCGAACACACCGTGTAGCAGAAGTACACACCATGTATTGTTGACCCGGTGTCTGCCCGTGTAACGGACAACACAGACAGGGGAGACCTTAATATATACACGTTGTGTCCACTACGGAACACACCGTGTAGTATGGCCTAGGATCTAGCCGTGTAACAAACAACACAGGTTGGGAGAGCTCCTCTAGTACACGTCGTGTTCCTATGGGACACTCCATGTAGCAGAAGTACACACCGTGTAGTGTTGACCCGGTGTCCGCCCGTGTAACGAACAACACAGACGGGGGAGACCTTAATATATACACGCTGTGTCCACTATGGAACACGCCGTGTAGTATGGCCTAGGATCTAGCCATGTAACTAACAACACAGGTTGGGAGAGCTCCTCTAGTACACGCCGTGTTGTATTGACCAGTGACAGACCATGTGGAATTAGCCGCGTGGATGGGAAACGGGGTAGTGTACACAACGTGTTCAGGTGTAACATGCCGTGTAGTATCATGCCTTGTAGTCGTCCGTGTCACAAACGACACATGTAGTTGGAAAATTACACCATACATGCTGTGTAGGTTATATACACGCCGTGTAGTTTTATTTAACGGGATCTGTGTGGCTTGGTCATATAGAAGGACCCGGGTAGGTGAAGAAAAGGCAGGTACACGCCGTGTAGTCAGTATACATGTCGTGTAGTCTTGTTGTGAAATTTTGAATGCCTTCTTTCTCTTGTTCCCCTTTTGGTTCTTTTGTTTTCAGACTTTGATAATCTTGATCTAAGGTGTGCATTTTACCTTGCAGTGTCATGCCACCGAGACGACCACACGTTGTTCGCCAGGAGAGCAGCAATGAGTTTACTCCAGAGATGGTGGTCCATGGGCTACCAGTGGATCCTCCAGTAGAGCCAGATGTGGCGCCAACCGTTATACCAGACACGGGCATGGATGTGTAGTTCTGTGAAGGCTTTATGCGGTTCATGCAGAACTTTCAGGGAGCACCGTCAGCTGCCACATATATGGTCGTGCTGACATGTATCTTCCAGCAGCATAATCCGCCTACGTTTTCAAGGAATTGCAGACCACAGGCTTCAGAGTCTTGGTTGGGGTCTATGCAGACTATTTTCGAGCACCTAGAGACTCTTCCAGGGTGGAGGGTCAAGATCGCGACTTATATGCTGCGTGATTCTTCCAAGAGGTGGTGGGATGTTACCACCCTATTAGAGCATCACAAAGACATGGAATGGGAAGATTTCCAGATAGCCTTCTATGAATTCTTCTTCCCAGAGACGCTGAGTGCAGATCGAGCTCAAGAGTTCATGAATCTACAGCAGGGCGCTATGTCAGTGATGGATTATTCTACTCGATTCACAGAGATTCATCAATTTTCACCCGTTCTGGTGGGCGATGAGACGCTGAGATCCAGACGCTTTGAGGATGGTCTTTGATATGACATCTGAGCACGAGTGAATGTTTTCAGGTTGCCTTCAGTACATGCTATTGTGAACCAGACACTAATTACAGAGAGGAACCTGCGGGAAGCTAGTGGTGTGGGCCAGGGAGGTTTAGCACCATTTGTTTGTACTATTTCTACTGGTAAGAGGAAGAGACAGATAGAATTCTCTCAGGGTGGCAGTACCAGTCAGAGGAATGTTTCAGGTGGCCAGGTCATGTGCTACCAGTGTGGTAAGGAAGGGTACAAGTGATCTCAGTGTCCACGAGACCCAGTGGAGTTCCAAGCTTGTAGAAGGATGGGTCATCTACAGCGCTTTTGCAGGGTGTTTCCACTAGTGGCTAGTGAGAGGGGTTCTCTACAGACTCCGCGTGAGGGGGCAAGACTAGCAGCTTCTTACCAGTCGGGGAACTGGAATGCATCAGGGCGTGAAAGTAGAGATGGTGGTCATGGCCATGGTTTCCAGACACCAGGATCTCAAAGGCAGCAGGGCGGGACGACTCAGGGTAGTCAGGATGTGTTCCAGGGTCGCGGCACTGGGCAGGTATATGTAGTGCAATAGACCAAGCAGGAGCAGGATCCCGTACCTTCTACCGTCATAGGTACTATTATAGTAGCTTTTGTTTTATCTTCTATACTTTTCGATACGGGTGCTACACATATCTTTATATCTATACCCGTTGTGGAGATCCTTGGGCTCTGTGTTTCTACTTCTTCTGCTGTTATGACATTGGACACTCCGTTGGGAACTAGAACGGCTAGTGTGCGTTAGTGCAAGGAGTTCCCCCTTGAGGTTGGTGGGTGTCACTTCCTTTGGGACCTCTATGTCTTATAGATGATGAGCTATGATGTCATTCTCGGGGTGGACTGGTTGGTTCCCTTTAGAGCCTTTGTGGATTGCTATCGTTGCAGGGTGAGTTTCACGTCACTGAAGGGAAGAGAGTTTCTATACAAGGGCGAATGGGATGTTCAGGCAAGTCGAGCAGGACCAGTGCATTGTGGGAGAGGTGATATCATAGCCCAGATTGCGAGCTTATATCTGGACAACCAGGGGGCTTGTCAGAAGGATTTCCCCTTGGTGGTTGATCCTTTCAGGGATGTCTTCCCGGACGACTTTTTAGGTCTTCCTATGGAGAGTGAGGTAGATTTCTCTATTGAACTTGTGCCAGGAGCTACACCGGTGTCATTCCTCCTTATAGGATGGCTACACCAGAGTTGTAGGAGGTCAAGAGACAGTTAGAGGAGTTACATGCAAAGAGTTTCATCTGACCCAGTACTTCTCCTTGGGGTTCTCCTATCCTCTTGGTGAAGAAGGCAGATGGTACCCTCAGACTCTATGTGGATTATCAGAAGCTGAACCAGTTGACGGTTAAGAACTGATATCCCTTGCCAAGGATTGATGATCTTTTTGATCAACTTCATGGAGAACGCGTGTTCTCAAAGATTGACTTGAGATTAGGATATCATCCGCTTCATGTTAGACCATCTAATATACCTCACAACTTTCAGGAGCAGGTATGGTCTATACGAGTATACAGTTATGCTGTTCGGACTAACGAACGCACCAGCAATTTTCATGGCTCTGATGAATAGTGTGTTCCATCATTATCTAGATTCTTTTTTGGTAGTATTCATGGATGATATATTGGTTTACTCTCACACTCAACAAGACCATTCCACCCATATTGAGATCGTATATAATTACACTGAGAGAGCATCGGCTATATGCTACGCTCTCAAAGTTCCACTTTTGGATGGACCAGATACACTTCCTGGGTCATATCATCTCAGAGGCAGAAGTTTCAGTAGACCCAGAGAAGGTGAGAGCAATAGTTTCCTAGGAGCAGCTTATGAACGTGTTTGATATACACAATTTCTTAGGGCTGGCTGGTTACTACATGCACTTCATACAAGACTTATCCCGCTTAGAAGCGCCATTGACGGGTTTGACTAAGAAGCGTGTGAAGTTCATTTGGTTAAAAACTTGTGAGATAGCCTTCCAGGAGCTGAAGGAAAAATTGACATCAGCACTGATCCTGATACTCCCAGAGTAAGGGAAGAGCTATACAGTTTACTATGACGCATCAGGTATTGGGCTAGGAGCTGTGTTGATGCAGGGTGATCGAGTAGTTGCGTACAGGTCTCGGCAGTCGAGGCCACATGAGATTAATTACCTGATGCATGATCTTGAGTTGGCTGCAGTTGTTCATGCATTTCGCTATTGGAGAAATTATCTCTTGGGGGAACATTTTTTGGTTTTCACTGACCAAAAAAGTCTCAAGTACATCTTTACCCAGCATGTCTTGAACCTGAGACAGCGAAGGCAGGTTGAATACCTTCAGTCCTTCTATTTTCAGCTTGCCTATAAACCTAATAATGGTAATGTAGTAGCTGATGCACTGAGAAGGAAGACTTAGATACAGGCAGTGTAGGAGGCCAGTGGTGAATGTCAGCTTATGGCTTTGTTCTCTAAGATGAATTTGGAGGTGCACGATAGTCAGGGGAAAACCTATCTTTCATCTTTAGCTATGACCTCTACCCTCTTGGATAGAGTGAGGATGAGACATATATCCATTTCAGAAGGCCTAGTTCTACAAGAGTCGGTGGAAAGTGAGGACCCTCCTCCTAGGTGGATGATATGCGATGATGAGGTATTGTGTTTCCATGGATGAGTGTGGGTTCCGGGGGATATACACGAGGAGTTGATGTGGTAGTTTCATACTTCATCTTAGGCAGTTCATCCCAGAGTTACCAAGATGTACTATGACTTGAGAAGTCAGTACTGGTGGCTGGGTATGAAGAGAGAGGTATCTGGTTTTGTTACGAGGTGTTCCACCTATCAGCAGGTGAAGGCAGAGCATCAGAGGCCAGCCAGACTGTTACAGCAGTTACCTATTCCAGAGTGGAAATGAGATGATGTCGCGATGGACTTCGTGACTGGGTTTCTGAGGTCATCTCGAGGAAATGATTCCATGTGGGTTGTTGTGGATAGACTCATAAAGGAAGCTCACTTTTTGCCGATCAAGGAGACCTTCAGAGTTGACGAGCTCAAGAAGTTTTATATCCAAGAGATCGTACATCTTCATGGGGTCCCTCGTTCTATCATTTCAGATAGGGATTCCCATTTTACATCTCGTTTCTTGAATAGTTTTCAGAGGGCACTGGGTACATAGGTGCTTCTGAGTACAGATTACCACCCTCAGACCGATGGTCAGTCAGAGCGTACGATACAGGTGCTTGAGGACATGCTGCATTCATGCGTCCTAGACTTTGGGGGCTCTTGGGAGAAACATATACCCCTAGTCGAGTTTGCCTATAATAATAGTTTTCTAAAAACTATTGAGATGGAACATTACGAGGCTTTATATGGTAGGCCATGCCGATCACCCTTGTGCTGGTTAGAGGCAGGTGAGGCAGATTTACTGGGACCACGTCTCGTGCAGGAGACTTATTAGCAGGTCTAGTTGATTCAGAAGCGTATGGCTACCACACAGTCTCATCAAAAGTCTTATGCTGATCACCACATACAACCCATGGAGTTTGTGGTTGGGGATCAGGTTTTCTTGTGGGTTTCACCGAGGATGGGACACTGACAGATTAGTAGATATGGTAAACTTTCACCAATGTACGTGGGGAGATTTGAGATTCTGGAGAGAGTTGGGCTGGTTGCCTATCGGTTGCAGTTACCAAAAAGGTATCGAGCCATGCATGATGACTTCCATGTATCTTAGTTGTGTCGCTATCATTTAGACCCATCTCACGTCTTTCAGCCTGAGGAGGTTGAGCTTGAGGTAGATGCGTCCTTTGAGAAGCATCTGATTCGTATTGTTGATAGGATCATGAAGGTTATCCGAGGCTGGTCAGTTCCTCTCGTACGAGTTCTATGGAAGCATGGATGAGTGCAGGAAAAAACCTAGGAGCGGGACACCGATGTACATGCTCAGTGGCCGGAGTTGTTCACGGCTATATCTTCACCACCCTTGGAAGGGAAATTAAAGGACAAATTGCTTTAAGGGGGGAAGTTTGTAAGAACCCGGTTCTTATTCTTGAGGTACGAGTTTCATATTTTATCCTTTCCTTAAGTGTTTTTGAGAAAATAAGGAAAATGAGGAAAATCCTAAATTTTGGGACTACACGCCATGTACTTTTCCACACGCCATGTACTTTTGGATGTGTGGGATGAGTACATCGGGCGTGTAGCCATGCTGATGACTCAGGGTGTAAAAACCGACTACACACCATGTAGTGGTCCTTTACACGCTGTGTAGTCAGTCGGCAGATGAAATAGTAAGGCGGTGGGAGCATCCTCCAGCTGGGCGATAGTACATGCCGTGTAGTCGGGAATACACGTCGTGTACTCATGTCGACGGATGAATAGTTTGGCGTTGTCACGAGATGAACAATTAAATGAAGGAAGTACATGCTGTGTACTTGGAAGTACATGCCGTGTACTTTGTTTGTTTCGCATAAAATGGGCAGCAGCCAACCCTGTTCATAGGGAAGTCTTAGAACCGGATGGGAGCTCGGTTGGGGATGACCGAATCTTCGAGGATCTCCAAATCGAGCGTCGGGAATCCGTTTTCACCTTGGACTATCTTGTTGGAACCCCGTGGGTAAGACCTCTCATCTCCTGGATTAGTTCTTGCCAAATCGTCCTCTAATTGATGTTATTTGGGTTTAAGCAAGTTTTCTTTCTCCCCAAATCTACCTCGTTCTAGGACGATTCATGGAATGTCGTTCGAGTATACTGATCAGGGGCATTTAAGGTAGGTGGCTTGGTGTTTAAATTTACAAATATTGTGCGTTTGTGTGTATTTTTGAGATACGTGCCCATGAATGGGGTGTCATATGGCTGAGGCCTTATTGAATTAAATACCTAGGATTGTATAGGTAATTTAAATGTCATAATAAACTATTGTTTGGGATCACTGCTTGGATCCAGGACCACCCCAGGGGTGCGTTCCTCTGTTTAGCCATTTGTCCAGGATACCCGAGGGTATGCCTTTATAATAATGATTATAGAATTTCTTTGAGAGGAATTGCATGTGTATTTCTTGTTTACATGTTGGGCATGTCCCTGTTGCTTGTTTTTCTTGAGGGAAGTGTTCTGATTAGCCTGTGGGAAACTTCTTCCATGCCTGTGGGCAGTTGATTCTGTGCCTGTGGGCGACACCTCATACGCCTGCGGGAAATATTCGATATTCCTATGGGCAGATTCCTATGTTTGGATTCTCTTTACCAGATGTTAAGGGTTCCCTATCTGAGGACACTGACTGTTTACATAGAAATTCACGGTGGTGGTTTCTTAATAATAAATAATTAAATGAATGTTAAATGGAAATATAACTGGTTAAGTTAGTTACTTTTAAGTACTTCTTAGTTTACTACATTTAATTTTGCACACTGTTGCTGCATGTTTACAAAAAGTTGAGCACGGGCCATTGGTGGGTGCCTACTGGGATTTATTTCTCACACCCTGTTTGGGTCAGGCTTTTCGGCCCAAACAGATTACATTTCTTCAGGTATGGATAAGGGCAAAGGTCCCTTTACAAGTACTTGATTGTTGCTGAGGAGTATGGGAGAATGGGACCGGGCTTAGGCTCGCGATGCTACCGGCTATTTTGTTTTGCTTTTTCATACTCTATATTATACTGTACTATATTTTTGTGTAACATGTTCTGGATATTTTATTAAAACTTGAGGCATGTTGCAACAATATTATATATCATTGTTGGTTGTTTTTATTGCAGTTGTTTATATAAATGTGTATGGTTTATTGCTTCTACTATTGTTGTATGATTTTTACTTTATTCTGCTGCACTACACTTGACATATGTGGGCATAGTTTCCCCACTATCAGACCTGGGCGCTCGCTGCTAGTCGGCAGCTTCTGGCGTTTGGGGAAATGCGCTTGAGGTCACGTGGCGAACCGGGTTTAGGGCACCCCTGGAGTGGTACCTGGAACCAGGATGTTACAATTTCACTTTTATTATCACAAACCAAGAGTAAGGGTAACTTTACTTCAATAAGAAAGTCAACTAACTTAGTATTCATAAATATAAGTTGGGTAATAGATTTAGTGGTAGCAACATACTCATATTCAACCATGCTAAAATTTACTGAATTTTGTTTCTTCATATTCCAAATAAAAAAATTTTCCCCCAAAATAAAACTCAACCATATGTGGATCTTCTATCATCAAAAATTCCTGCCCAATCAGCATCTGAATACCCAAACAAGTCAATAATTTTTGAGCTATCATACGTGATTCTGAAATTTTTTGTGCCTTTTATATATACGAGAATTATTTTTCAGCTAGTAGATTTGACTCTTATGGAGCACTCTGAAATATTGAACATAATGTAACAACATAAACAATGTCAGGTCTTGAGGTAGTAAAATACAAAAAACTCTAAATTAAAATTTTAATCTCTTCTGAGTTAACTTCCTTACCTTATCCATCTTTTGTCAACTTGGATCCCAATGAAATTGATATAGAAACTAATTTCGAGTCTTCCAGGTTGAACTTCTTAAGAAGTTCCTTAGCATAATTTTATTGAGATTTTTTTTTCTTCTTTTGTGATATTTGAATCCCAATAATGTATTTTATTTCACCCAACATATACATCTTAAAAAAATTCATCTCAATAGAAAATTTTCACAAAATAATTCATCATTCCTAGAAAAGATAATGTCTTCAACATAAACAGTTACAATGAGCAAAAAATATTTAATTTATTTAACATAAAGATTACTATCAACTCTTCCTTTATTAAAAATAATCTTTTTAAATTAGATATACAATTTTTAATACTATACCCTTGTTCATTAATTCATCTCATACAAGGATTTATTCAACTTGCACACATAGATTTCATATTTCCTAAAAACAAATCCACATGGTTGTTCAATTTAAACTTTCGTACCAATTTCACTATTAAGAAATAGTGATTTAACATCCTAATGTTTTTAATTTATTCCTAACTTTTTCTATACTCTCTTTTTTAATTTGTATGTAAAATTTCATAATTTTGTGAAATACACATGTTTTACTACTATATTTAAATTTTTGGCATTATTTAAATTAATCCCCTCAAGGAAGTATAATATTTTAATCATAATTATCATCCTAATTATCCAAATTGTATGATTCATGTTTTTTAGGGTTTCTTATTAAATTTCCAACACATCATTAGAATAAAGCATTGACCAATTCAGTTATTTGAATGGTCAAATGTTCCACACAAGAAGGCCCAAAGAATCTGTGATGAAACTGGACCATCAATGAATATTGAATTTATGGGATAAGTACGAAAGTCAAAAATATTTGATTCTCCACAAAAACTATAGGTATAATACAATTCATATTTGATAAAAATTGTAAATCCCAAATCCACAAAAAAGGTTCCTGAATAAATCTATGAATTACAACCCACCATACTTTCCAAGAATTAAAACCATCACCCCATTATGGACTTTTCTATTGATATATACATAAATTAGAGCATGAATTTTTTATTATTAAATAAAAGATATAGGCAGCCTACTTTTTAGAAGAAAGTATTTGGATTTGATGCCATCTTCATATTTAACAATCCATTCATATTACAACCTTCAAAAAAGTGTGGATACAAATGTACAACAACACATTGTTTAGTAAACCAGACATAAATTTGTATAAAAAAGTACAATGACCTCGCAATTTTTAGAGTAGACATAAAACAGAAATATATACAACTTTTAAGAAGATAATATCTTGATATTAATCTTTTTGAATGGCCAAATTTTCAAAACATGTAGAGGAACATATTTGGAATACAAACAGTCCAACACCTTGGGCTATAAATGCATCCCCATATTCTCATTAAATAGAGTAGGAATTTCAGAGAAAAATAGGATAGTTTGGCACAACCAAGTATATTCCAAAATATTGGTAGGATCTTACATACTCAAGTTTCTACTTGATATACCATTCCCCCATGTTTATTTTGATTTAATTTTTAATTTTTATTCATTTGTAATCTCATAAGTGTTTTTATTTGTAATTCTATTTTAATGGATGTTTATTTTTATTCATCTCTTATAATAATACAAACTATGTTATTAAATATTAATTCTCTTAAATTATTTTAAATAAAGTTGAAAACCCTTACCTTTTTTTTCTTCCTCATTCAATCGAAAGTCCATTTTTAATTCTCATCACCATTCGTGTGTGTGTTCGATGCACAACTCTTTCCTTATCCTGTTATTTTCATTATATTTACAATTAATAACTATAATACATATACAACTATATTAATATCAATATAAATGTATGTGTCAATCTACCATTGGAGTGAGTAATAATTATGGGATGTTAAGTGGTTGAGAGCTTTTGCTGGATGAGTTTTCTTTTGGTTAACATTGTGTATGTTAAACTTAAAATGTCATGGATTACTGAATTTTTTTGTTTAACATGTGGATTCAATGGATTATTGGAACCATAAATACACTAAAATAAATAATTAGGGATTTTTATTAGAATCCTAGTTAAGTTAAGTATTGGATTAAATCGTTAACACTTGGGAATTCCAATCAAAGTCATCTTGTAAAGTGAGTGTTAATTTAATCCAATATAAATAAACGCTCAAGGATATCACAATATCAAATACCCAATAATTAAATCACCCTAATATCTATCAAATTTTTAAACAAAAAATAATCCTTCAATAAATTTACTTAATATATGAAAAAAACATACACTCAAAATAAAAATTAATAAAAACAATCGACTCTAAATTTTTTACCATTGATGAGGATTCGACCTGAGGGCCTCTATACACCTTAGTAGAGCACCATACCTTTGAATGGTAAATATGAGACAATCAACGATAATTTACATGGAACCATTTCTGAGGATAGTTCCTTAAGTAGTCGATAGTTTTTGTTTTCTGTAAAAAAAATCCAAAAAAACTAAAAATTAGATTAACCCAAAAAAATTCTGAAAAAAACAAAAAAATAAAAACCTCCCTTCCTCATCTTTTCCAAAATTAGATTAACACAAAAATTGTGCATCGATGGCGGTGGCACAAAATTTCAACCACATGGGGCATGGGTGAGAAATATTTTTGCGCCCACACTAAGGAACTCTCGCGAATCCGGGAACTTTCCGTACATGACATAATTTTTTCACGCACTTATGAATTTTTTTCACACAACCCCTTCGGGCCCCCCATAATAGGACCCCGGATCCGAATATGACTTCGCTTTTTTGTTTTAAAACCTTCTTCAGCACCTAAGTGTTTTTCAGCATCTACAAATGCCCCCCCTCGGAATCAGATCGGCGAGGGGTCGCAATGGTCGGATTCCAAGGGAAACGCCAAAATGCAGAACTCCGTGGGGTCCATGCGCGCAAAACACCTGAAATATCACACAAAACCCAAGAAGGTGTAGAATCTTCTTTTCACATGGGAGCATAAACCAGGCTTTTCCTGTAAAATCCGCCGCTGGTCCCATGCTCCGTATGAATTTCTACGTGCGACAAGCTCCAAGCTCTCGTGCAAGAAAATTTCTCTGGCCCTGCGCAAAAAACCACTCCATCTGCATGCAATTCCACCAAGATCAGGTGTCGTTTTATGCGCAAAATTGGGATTTTTTTTCTCCACATTTATATGTTTTGCGGCGACCGCTGATTTTACACGCCACCCTCTCATATTCCGCGCCAGCTACTCAAACACTTGTTGGAAGAAGATGGCCACAAACTAGGCTGATGAGGGAGAAGCCGCTGCTCAAAGGGCGAAAATGGTCACCAACCCGGAGGTTTACTTTGCCAAAAGGATTTTCTCCAATAACCATACCCTTTTCAATATTCTAACCCCTTTCCAAAAGGAGTATGCCCTGTCCAACAATCTGCCACTCTGGGAATTTGGTATTCTGGAGCAGGTCCCTTTGCTGGGTTTTGAGGGGGATACACCGTGGTCATGGGTGACCCATGAGGACGATATCCCTCGATACAACATCACCAAAAATGGTCATCCTACTAGAGAAACTAGGCATATGGACGTTTACATCCTAAATCCTAGGACTAGGACCATTTCAGGGAGTGATCCTGTTGCGGAGAGTTGTTCGGCCCTCTATGCAAGCACCTTCCATCAGAGCATCACTGATGAGGCTAAAGGCTGGATGCAGGACTGGGACCTACAGTCCAGAGGAAACATCACCAGTGAATGGTCCTGGGTATACTAGGTTCGCCATACATGTGACCAATTTGGGGCTGAGCTACGACACATTAGCTTTTTCAAGGCGGTGTGGACGTCGCAGTTTCACTTTTATCGCCAGCCTGAGCTCGGGCCGGAGTTGTTCACTCGGTGGTCCCCCGATACCAATACCTTCCACCTTCATCACGGGGAAGATGGTATCAGTCTTTGAGACATTCACCGCATTGAGGGTATCCCTCTAGAGGGGCACCAGTATTATGAATTCCTCCCAATGAGTAACACCTGGGGTGACAGATCATGAACCCACATACTAACGTGGCACCTGCTAGAGCTGGCCAAGGAGAGGCTAGGGGTCAAGGATTTCCTGAAAGACATCGCTTACAAGGACTGGTTTAGCCTGTTCCTAGAAAGTGATCCAGCAGTCAAGATGCTAGGGTGAGGGAGAGGGTGTCCAACCATGGCACAGAGGAGGAAGAGCTGATCATACTGAAGGATCCTGGAGGCGGGGCACTACCATTCATGGGGATACAACATAAACGAGAGTCGAGAACCAAATGTGTAGTACGCTGGATTTCTCACCACATTCTTGAGAGGGTGGCTCTTGCCGGTGAGGGACACAGGGATGGGAGTTCGCCCAGCGACCCTGGTGATGGCTGGCATCGTGGATGCCAACAAAAGATTCAATTTTGGGGGTTCCCATGTGGGCTAGTCTGTACACCATTTTGGGATGTATCTCGAGAGGGGGGCCACCTAGGAGAATATGAGGCCCCTTCTAGATCTTCTACGACTGGATTGTGGCTCATTGTGGTAGATATACCTTCCCAAATGCCATTTGTCCTCTAGGTAATGGAATGTGACCATCCCTGCTAAACATTACTGGGGCCATGCCGCTGACGCTCAATGAGGAGGGAGTAAGGATCAAAATTGGTAATCATGCCAACTTTTCTTTCATCCCATTCCCCACCCCAACTGGCCAGACAATAGACAATGGTCAGGGCCCACTGGAGTAGAGGGAGTACTTCCAGAGCATCAGAGGCGGGGTGCTTGTGGCCCGGATTGTTGGGAAGATATTCTGCGAGCATTATATTCCATCAAGGTTCTCCAAGCAGTTTGGGTGACTCCAGCGGATGTTGAACAAAGTATACACATACGTCTTGGAAGAAAAGCATCCCTGATTTCTTCGCCAAATGTGGCTAATGCCCACAACCTATGGCTCCGACGACGTCATCACCATTCCTCCCACTGGAGTTGATGTTTTCCTCTAAACCGAGTATGCTGAACATTGGTCCATAGCATACCCTGAGGGGCTTTGTGGAGGTGAGTTTGGAAACTCAAGGTCGCCAGTGTGGTACCTAGGTGGTGAGAGAGCAGGCAGAGTGCTGGTGGAGGGGGAAGACTGGAAGCACGTAGGACAACGGGGCCCACACAGGCCGAGACTTTAGTAGCAGGGACGTCGCATAGCGTGGCCACGCCCTCATCACCTAGAAGAGGAGGGTCCCATGGAGTGAACAAAGAACTTACCAGGAAGAAAATATGATATTTGTTTTAACCTTATCATGAAGTAATCTTCCATATGCTATGGTCGGCCTGGCTAACCCTGCAGAAGTTGATGAGTACTGAAGCCCTCTGGCAGAAGATAGTGCGAGACGGGATCTAGCTGCCAGAAGTTGGGCTTCTCCGGATTGTTGACAGAGTGAAATTTCATCATCGACATTCATATCTGACGGCCATGTACATGTACGCATGCCAACGAGGTCGGCTTGGGGAGCCATCTTTCTTGGTTAAAGTGATTCTTGGCCAGAAGCTTGATCCAAAAAGGATGTTTTTGGAGGACGATGACAGCAATGATGAGTTGGAGGGTAGCGAGACATAAGAGGATGTGGCAGAAGAAGAAGATGAAGGAGAAGAGGAGCCCGAATGTGAAGGGTCTCAAAGGGAATCCCACCAAGGGAGTCTCAGGGAGAGTGGTGAGATCATCGGCTCTGACATGGATGTAACTGAGCTAATCGAGGTATGATTCAACCATTATCTATTATCCTACTTTATCTGCTCTCCTCTTCAATCATTAATCCATCCTCCTTATCTTACTCAGGAGCATATTGGTGTTGATCAGGAGTCTCCAGTCAAAGGAGGGGGGAAGAGCCAATGGAACAAGGTGGGGCACTGACGCCTATTATTGAACTAGCGAGCGCCGAGGGATCCCCCACTATGAAAGCTCCTACAGTGGCCAAAACACTGAAGGCTGGTGCCTTGGGTTCTTATAAGTTCGTTTCTTTGATACCGGTACTTACCATCGGAGGACTCAATTGACAAGGGTGCTCCTAGTCTGTACAGTGATCACAACATTGGAGGCTCATTGGGCTACTGAGACAGGACCATCCGCGGGTGAGTTAATGGAAAACATACTGCACTATCCAGGACATGCCTCCCTAACTGAGTCGGACCCAGCAATTAGTGATCAGAGAGAAGTGGACATCAGTGGCGCTGCTATCAGGGTAGGGATGGAAGTTGATTAAGGTGCACCTAGGGTCGAGTTGAGAGAGTAAGGTTGATCAGATGCTGAATAGCCTATCCCCTTAAGAGTAATATCTGAGGAAGACCCTAATGCTAGCCTGTTGGCTGTTTTTCCAACCTATCGGCCTACTAATCCTGAAGAAATTGATGATTCAGACTCGGAAGCGGCCAAGGAGAGCCGAATGACATGACACAAAGGGTGGAAGTGCATCCAGCATTTTCTCAGTCAACTTCATATGGAATGGATGAAACAGATGGGATCACTCCACACCTGCCTACATTTCCTATACGCTGGATGGGCAGATACTCAACGCCTTCACTCAGTAGTCCGGGATTACATGGCCGAGAATATGTGTGAGAGCAACCGGCACTCTGACATCACCCAGTGTTAGGTGGAGTTAGGGAGCACCCAAGCATTTCTGAAGGTGGAACAGTAGGTCTGATGCCTTGAAGAACAGGCGAAAGAAAAGGAGATATTCATTGTAAACTGTTCTGAGCTTGTGGAGCAGTTGAGGGCTCATCTGTCAGACACCCAAGAGAAACTAGTGGAAGCGAGTCATCAGATGATTGAACTTCAAACTGAACAGGCACCGGTATGGGCTAGGGTCAACGAACTGCGCTTCACAGCCACTGATGAAGAGAGAGTCCTCAGGGGGTGGGAATCAGTCCTAGAGTCCACCAGCAAAAAGATCGTGGTGTTGGAACGATACAGCAAAGAAGCTGGCCCTTAAGGGCCCTATTTTGGCTGAACCCATAAGCTTATTTTGACTTACTGCTTATTATTTTGAACTGTATGAATGGACAAATTTATATACTTTTCCCCTTGGTTTAACGTGCTCAACCATAATCCTGAAATAAATAGAAATCCATTCCTAATCTCACATGGTTCGTACCCGATGTGAGAAACAAGGGATGCTCGTACTATCACTTTGTTTGATCGTGGGAGCGTCAACCAAGCTTCGAGCATTGAAGATTAGAATCCGGATTTTTGAGGAGAAGAGGGAGGACCAATCAAAGGAAGAGGACCTCATACTGATCAATGTATCATCTTCTCAACGTGCTCTAGCGCACGAGTGGGGAAATACTCAAGGAATTGGAATCAATACGAACATAGGGGAATGAAAAATGTGAATCACGTTACCCCAAATTTGGAACACTGTGGGAGGGGAATGGAAATAAAGGACAAATGTTGACCGTGTTCGAAACACAGCATCCCTATTGTGTTAGCATGATATGGGGATAAACAAATGAGGGTCGACTGCTGACCATGTTCGAAACACAGGATCTGACTCGAAGTGTTGTCCAAAGTATTATGGGGCGTTGGCCCAGGACAGTAGGTGAGCCGATGTGGCATGGGACTAGGCCATTAAGGGGTCCTTTCATATATGAAAGAGGATGACTGATTCATGCTCAAATTTACCCAAGAGAAGAAGGTAGAACGGTCTTTGTAGTTTAGCTTGGGTTATCGAATCCTTAGAGACATAAGAAGTAACCTATGAACACATACATTCTATGGACTGTTTTTGGATATTGAGTGGCCAACTTTGGGTTTATTTTAGATGGGTTTAAGTGAACACTAAAATTCTTAAGTGAATTCAAATTATGAGAAAGTTTTATCATAGGTTATTTCAAGGGGTGGATTGGATTCATTATTTTTCTTGTAAAAATATTTCAATTTCTTATATTTGAGATTGGTTCATTTAAGGAGAACAAACAAAATTATCTCTTACTGGTTTAATTCCTACAAAAACTAATACTAATCACCTAAAAAACTGAAGGATAAAAGTTTTGAGCACTCCAAGGTAAAGGTTCTTATTAGCACTTGAAATGTGTGACCTTAAATTCAATAAGGATAAAGAAGTTTTGAAGTCATCAAATAAAAATCTCATTTAAAAGAAGTGATTATCCATTAATGGAGTGATAAATATCATCCAATAAAGACCCTTTATACTCCCTTGGATAAACCCATAAGTTGTATATCCCTCCATTGATCCCATGGTTTCAATGGAAGCAGAAAGTAGACTCATGAGGGAGGAATTTGAGAAGTAAAAAAAGAACAATGAAAAAAAAATCACTCCACCGTTGTGTGATAATTTCACAAGGGTTGGTATGAACAAGTTCACACCTTGAAGAAATGGTATCAAAGTGATAATAATAATAATATAAAAATAGATTATGAAAACTTTTATAAAGAAACTAAGGTAATTCAAGGAACTTACAATTGAAGGAATGCGATTACCACATCAAATTGGCAGTATAACATTAAAACAAAACAAAGCTCAAAGATTATCAGCTCCTTCACCAACACTACCTTAAATAGGCATTTTTTAAGCCTTGGGTCGATCCTTCAATAGTAAAAGTCTCTTCAATTAATTTTGGTAGGCCATAGGTGGGCGGAAAGTTGAGGGAGAGTTTATTTTTCCACCCTTGACCCGAGGTGGCATCCAGCTTTCATCTAACGAACAGACGCACTTGGAAGGCCTTCTAGATGGCCGAATTAGAGTGGTACATATAATAAGAAAATGTATCCTCAGATGTCTCCTAACATCCTATAAAATCTGGTCTCATTTGGAGTTTTGGATTCTGAGATATGATTAGATTAGTGGCATTTCTGGGCCGCAGAATCTGTCCCAGAATTTTATCTCTAACTTGGGCCGCCTAAATAACCACAATGAAGGCCGAATTAGCACTATATACTGAAGAATTATTTGTTCCTATATATGTATTCTATCGTCTCACTAAATTTGGTTTTCATTGGTTTTGTAATGTGGGTCCTACATTCTCATCAGTGAGCTGGTATCCAGTATGCCTTCTCTAAAATTTCTTCCATTCATCTCCAAATATCTTCATAATATTTTATGAATAATTCATTGATCCCTGAATGAAATATGTTCATATTTAAGTGTAGATCAATTTACCAAAATAGAAAATTAAAATATGGATAACTAATTTTCTTAAAATTATACGAATCATTGGGTAATTTAAATGATGTTAAAAAATGTACCACATAATAGTGCATTTTAAGAAGGAATTACAATCATAATCTGAAATGATGTTCAAAGTGTAAAATCAGCTAAAATGGTGTTTATGAATAATAAAGCACATTAATATTATATATATTAAAAATGAATATTATCCTCATTTGGTGGCTAATCACACCCCCCAAATTGAGTTTTTCTAGTCCCGAGCAAAATGTATCTCAACAATATGAAATTCGAATTCCCTTTTCCAAAAACATTTTAATACACAATGATCACCAAAAACCCTCATACCAAAAAACCATGAAACCCATCAAGATATTCTAATACAAGATAGTTTCATAATCAAATCCCAATCCCAAGCCCATTCCTTTGTTCAAATTTATTTTCATATTTAATTCAATATCAATTAAGTATGAGGATGTGTTGTGTATCACAATAGACATGGGGGGTTCATCTTTATTCAAGGGGGAAATGTTGGAAGTTCTAGGAGGAATAAAATTTCAATATTAAGATGAGTATTCAATTTTTTTATTGTTTTTTTATTTTTTTTTTCAATTTTCCATGGTAATTGAAATTGCACTCAAAAGAGTCAACCCCTGTAGCGAGAATTTTCCGATGACTCCCAGGCTCAAAGACCTTAGGGCACCAAGTGAAGCCCACATACTCTAGCATCATCTCGAGTTAACTCAGTCAAAAAAAAATTCAAATTACCAAAAATAGAGATAAAATTACTAACTCTAGGACAGACAACTATGGATTCATGATCCCCAAGTACCGAAAGCCACACATTAGGTCATATCATTTTTCTATGGGAAAATTTATTAATATTTTTTTTAATTTTTTTTTGAATACTAATATTAAAACTAAAATGATCACCAAACATGTGCTATTTATTTAAGGGACCCCAAGAACTCAAACTAATACCCCACTATCCAAAGGACGTTCTTTACGATTTTCTTTTATTTGGAGGAAAATATAAACCATGAAATATCACATTAGATAGCCACACTTTCCAAAATCTATGCCCATGAAATTATACATGGATTAAAATAAAAATCAGGGCATGCTAAATTATTTGATATTCAGTTTCAAAGTGTGTAATGTGTATTACCATGTTCAATGTTGAAGGATTTTTTCCTTCCATTTACACACATTTGTTTTTTCAAATCATTCATTTTTTTGACACAAAAGCATTTTTTTAGTTTTATCTCCCCCCAACATAAAATAACACTATCCCTAGTGATTGAAGAAATGAAAATTTAGAAGGAGTAGAGGTGGTTAAGGGAATTTAAAAAATGAAATTGAAATATGAGGATCATGGAATGATGTCACCTGGGGGTTGAAGTTGATGTTCTTGTTGCTCCAATTTAGTCCTTTGATATCCATGTCACTTGCAGAGTTCCCTAATAGAAAAAGGAAAAAATAAACAATATATATATATATATATATAATAAAGAAAGTAAAATATAAGTATATATATAAAAATTATTGAATAACGAAGCACAAAAAGTCGTAGGTCAGTGGTAAGCGCGCGCCCCTGTCTCCCTTCAGTCATGGGTTCGAATCCCTACAACTTCACTGGTTGTGATAGGGTTTGCCCCACAACCTACGATGTGGCATTTTTTTTATTATTGTATATTTTTTTTGTATTTTTATTTTAACCAACAAACACATAAAAATAAAATATAATAAACTTATGATACATTGTCTTATTTTTAAATTTCTGGGTAAGGTATTACTCAAGGATCACACCACGTGACAAAGATGAATATGGTGCTCCCCTTTCATAACCATCCATACTCATAATAGAAGAACATGTCAACAGTCTATTTTTTTTATTAAATATCTAAATGATTAATTAATCCTATTTAAAATATAAAGTTTATTAAAAGAACAAAATGATAGGAAACTTGAAAACCATGGGTTTCCTCCCATGCAGTGATTTGTTTAACACCATTATCTTGACTTGGACCCTTAACTGATTAATTATTTTCATCATCTAAGGTGGGTTCACACAATTATACATCAACTTCTTGTTTTTGGAATGGATCAATGAATGGTTTGACTCTATGACCATTAACTTTAAATATTTGACCATTGGTGGGATCTTGAATTTCAACAGCCCCATGGGGGTACACCTTATGCACTATGTATGGACCTGACCATCTAGACCTTAACTTTCCTGGGTGTAAATGATGTTTTGAACTATTCAAGAGCACAAAATTTCCCGGTTTAAAATGTTTGACTTTGATATTCCTAGATTGGTAGGCTTGAACTCTAGATTTATTAATCCATGAATTTTCATAAGCCTCCATCCTTAGTTCCTCTAGTTCATTGAGATCTAATTTCCTTTTTGTTCCAGCCAATGAGAGGTCATAATCCATTTTATTAATTTCCCAAAAGGCCTTATTCTCAATTTCAACAGGTAAATGGCATGATTTTCCATAAACCAACCTATATGGTGACATTCCTTGGACGGGTTTTTATGCTATACAATATGCCCAAAGAGCATCCAAGAGTGTCACAGACCAATCGTTCCTAGAAGGATTGAAATGTTTCTCAAGAATTTGTTCAATTTCTCAATTGGCTAACTCAGCTTGACCATTGTTATTTGGGTGGTAAGTAGTGGATACTTTGTGAGAAATTCCATACTTTTCCATGAGTGATGAGAATGGAGGATTTCAAAAATGAGTTCCACGATCACTAATGATAGCTCTAGGAATTCCAAATCTAGAGAATATGTTTTATTTTAAGAATATAATCACAGTTTGATGATCATTGGATTTTGTGAGAATGACCTCAACCCATTTTGAGACATAATTAGCAGCTAAGAAAATGTAGAGGTATCCCCTAGAGTTTGGGAAAGGACCCATGAAATCGATTCCACAACAGTCAACGATTTCAATCACTAAGATGAGAGTGAGTGGTATTTTATTTATTTTTGTGATGTACCCTACTTGTTGAAACCTAGGAAATCTTTGACAAAATGTGTTGGAGTCCCTTGAGAGAGTGGGCTAGAAGAGACCACAATGAAGAATATTAGCAGATGTTTTCATAGAGGAAAAGTGACCTCCACATGCCTCACTATGACAGAATTTAAGGATGGGTTGTTGTTCAGATTCTGGGACACACCTCTTAATGAATTGGTCAGGGAATAACATATAGAGGTATGGATCATCAAACACATATTTCCTAACATCAGAAAGGAATTTCCTTCTAGCTTGAGTCCCTAAGAATTTTGGGATGACTCCTGTAACTAAAAAATTGGCTATGTCGGCATACCAAGGGTAGTCAATCCCAGAGTATAGGTGTTCATCAGGGAATGAATCAGACATAGAAAGGTGATTTGAGTTGTCTTTGAATTCCATCCTATAGAGGTGATCAGCTAAAACATTTTCAGCGCCCTTTTTATCCTTGATTGTGAGGATAAATTATTGTAAGAGAAGGACCCACCTAATCAGTCTAGCCTTTGCATCTTATTTTTGGAAGAGGTATTTTAGTGCAGAATAGTCAATGAATACAGTGATGGGGGATCCTAAGAGGTAGGACCTCAACTTCTATAAGGCAAACACAATAGAAAGTAACTCCTTTTCAGTAGTGGTGTAGTTGATTTGGGCATCATTTAAGGATTTTCTTGAATAAGCAATGACATAAGGAGTTTTATCACAATGTTTTCCTAACACAGCTCCAATAGAAAAGTCATTGGCATCACACATAAGTTTGAATGGAAGGATCCAATTTGGAGATTTCATAATGGGAGGAGAGGTGAGAGAGGATTTGAGGGTTGAGAATGAACCCTCACAGCTTTCTGTCCAAACAAATGGAGTATACTTTACTAGCAGAGCACAAAGGGGACAAGAGATTGAACTAAAGAATTTGATGAATCTTCTATAGAAACCAACATTTCCTAAGAAACACCTCACTTCCTTGATAGTTTATGGTGATGGAAGGTGACCAATGATGTCAACCTTGGCTTTATCAACTTCCATCCCCATACCTGAGACTGGATGGCCTAGAACTAGTCCCTCTTTAACCATGAAATTTCATTTTTCCCAGTTTAGGACTAGATCCTTTTCTTCACATGTTGACAAAACTCTCTCTAAATTCCTCAAACATCCCTCAAATGTATCCCCAAACACGTAGAAGTCATCCATTAAGACCTCTAGAAAATCCCCTACCATGTCTGAGAATATTCCCATCATGAACCGCTGGAAGGTTCCAGGGGAATTGCATAACCCGAAGGCCATGCATTTGAAAGAAAAGATGCCAAATGGACATGTGAATGTACTCTTCCCTTGATCCTCTAGGGAGACCTCAATTTGATTATACCCTGAGTACCCATATAAGAAACAGTAGAAGGCATGACCTGCCACTCTATCAAGGACTTGTTCAATAAATGATAAGGGAAAATGGTCCGTCTTGGTGAATGAGTTTAGCTTCCTATAGTTAATGCAGACCCTCCATACACTACTTATCGTAGTTGGAAGAATCTCTCCATCCCTATTGGTTATCAATTTGATTCCTACATTCTTCGGAACCACTTGGATTGAGCTGACCCAGTCACTCTCAACTATGGGATATATGATACAAGCTTTTAACAATTTCAGAATTTCCTTCCTTACAACCTCCATGAGATTAGGATTGAGTCTCCATTGAGGTTGATGACATGGATTTGAATCAGATTCTAGAACAATCCTATGAGTCCCGATAAGTGGGCTAATCCCATGAATATCAGACAGGGTCCAACCAATGGCTTTCTTATGTTTCCTAAGGACATTTAGAAGAATCCTATCTTGATTGGATTCAAGAGAAGAAGAAATGATAGTAGGATGTGTTTGATTGTCCCCTAAGAAGGCATAATTGAGTGTAGCGGGAAGTTCCTTCAATTCAATATCAAGATGTTTCAGAATTTCATAAGAGTATTGGAACATTAGATCAATATAAATTTTGTTTCCTAGAGTTTTAGATTGGATTGATTCCCCACATGTAGACGTTTCAGCTACTAGATTATCTTGATCAGTTTAGGGAAGGAAGTTTTATTGGTCTCAATGAAATCGGTTTCCTGAAAGGTTTTACTAATTTTTGGACCTAAGACTTCATCATAAGAGTAACTTGAAAGTAATTCAATCCCAGGAGATAGACATCCTTCATGTGAACAAAGTAAATCAATCTCATCCTGACTTAAACATCCATCAAATATTACTTGATGTTCTATAGATTCATTATCAATGATTTCTATCATGTTTACTTCATGAATGTACTCGTCATACCCTATTTGTGAGCTTGAATTATAGATGTTCAAGTCTAGACTAATGTTCCCAAAGTTTATGGTCATGTTCACATTTCGAACTCGGATAACAGAGTTTATTGTTGCAAGGAAGGGATGTCCAAGGATAATTGGGGTTTGTTTTTTATTTCCTAAGTTTGGATGGTTGTCAAGGACAATGAAGTCAGTAGGGTAGATGAATTTTTCAACCTTTACCAGAATGTCCTTTAAAATACCCTTTGGAACCCTAATGCTACGACCAGAAAGTTGATGTGTGACAGATGTGGGTTAGAGTTCTTCTAGGCTTAACTGGAAGTACATAGTATAGTTAATGAGATTGACACTAGCACCTAGGTCACACAAGGCCTTGATACTTTTATCTCTTCTAGTTCAACATTGATGTAAGGGAAACTCGGGTATTTCAACTTATTAGGAATGGTCCCTTGAATGGTGGTACTCACATTAGTAGCCAAAAGGACTTGGTTTTTATGTGAAAATTTTCTTTTAAATGTGCACAAGTCCTTAAGGTACTTTGAGTAGGAAGGTATGGATTGGATGACATCGAGAAGGGGAATGTTCAACTTGACTTGTGAGAAGATTTCCCTCAATGTTTCACTCAATTCAGGCTTGGTGTTCTCCTTCATGCATTGAGGAAATGGTGCAGGTTGTGGGGTTGTTTGTTGAAGTGTTGTTTATTTGAAAATTTTATCATGTTTTCAGTTTGATCATTTGGTTCATTTGAATTTTCATCCAAGTTTGAATCTTCAGGTGGGTTCTGAATTAGTTGTTCAGGTTTCTCAATTGATTTACCACTTCTTAAAATAGTCACAACCTTTAGTTGTTCATGAGTTGTTTGAGTGCAACATGACTCTCTCCTTGAAGTTGAGGATGGTACTGCCTATGTAGGCATGGGTACCTTTCCAGTGTTGATGGTTTTAAGTTCTTGCATTAGGGAAGATACTTCCGAGTTCATCCTCTCCATTTGTTTGCACAGTTGTTCTAGTAGGATTTGTGGAACGGTTTGGGTTGGTGCTTGAGAAGATTGGTTTATCCTAGGGGGATATTCTGGAGGTGGGATGTTTTGTTGAAAATCGGTGGCTTCTGGTATTGGATAGGTTGGGTTTGGAAATGGTTATAGGTTTGGAAGTTCTGTTGGGGGTAAGGATTTTGTCCCTTTGGTTGGCTAGGTTGCTCGTTATCTTTCTAGTGGAAGCCTGGGTGGTCATTACACCTTGGGTTGAAGTTGTTTTGGTATTGAGGCTTTTGAAAGTTCAAGGAATTTACTTCTTCTGGGGTTACTCCTAAAAGAACATCCTTGATGGATGGAATGGTTGGGCAGTTGTCTATCTTATGGTCATGTTTGTCACAAATTGTGCAAACAAGGTCAACAGTTTGGATTTCCTAGACTTTCCTATGGTCTATCTCTTCAACTTTCATAGAGAGTGCTGTGAGTTTAGCCCTAAGGATTTAATACTCTCTAAGTCTATGAATTCCAGTAGTTCTTTGTGTCTTTTCAGAATAGGGTGAAGTTCCCCATGTTTGGTTTTGTTCAGAAAGGCTTTCTAAATACTCGTAAGCATCATTTGAGGATTTGTTTTTAAAGGTTCCATTACACATCATGTCAATGAATTGTTTGTTCCCCAGACCCAACCCTTCATAGAAAATTATATCTTGTTCTGGAATAGAAAAACCATGATGTGGAACCATGTTTAGAGTGTCTTTAAACCTCTCCCATGTTTCTTATAATGACTCTCCCTCTTTTTCAAAAATGTTTTGGATGCTCTTTTTAAGTGCAATTGTTTTGTGGTGGGGAAAGTATTTTTTATAGAATTATCTTTGTAGTTGGTCCCAAGAGTTGATGGATGATGGTATCAAATTGTTTAGCCAATTTATATCTCCATACATTAAAGAAAAAGGAAATAACCTTGTCTTAGCTGAGTCTAGTTGATGTGGGGGACACATGGTATCTACAATTTCATTGAACTCCTTAATGTGAAGGTAGGGCATCTCGGACTCCATTCCATGGAATGTGGGAAGGTGGTTTAGGACATGGGGTTTAAAGATGTAGTTGGAATCTCCTAGGTAATTGTGTCTAATGAATGAGGGGGAATTGGTCTATGAATGTGTGAGGTAGTCATTCATGGTTTGATCAATTGCATTCCCCAAGTTTGGGGATGCCTCATTTGGGTTTCCATTTTGGTTCCCACACGGGTTTATGAGTTGGTTTCTTTGAAGACATTCCATTAAAATAGGCTCAATTTTTGACTCTAGAGTATTAGGAATATTAAGATATAATGGAAAGAGTTCCCTTTGTGTACTTGACTCCCCAACCCCAGGACTATCCACCCTAACTAGATGGTTTGATTGATCGAGGGTGTAGGCGGGCATGAGCCAAAAGAAAAAAAATGAGAAAGGGACAAGATAAGAGAATTTGGATGAGAAGAGAAGAAATGGGGGAGAATATAATGGGTGTTTAGATTACTTACTTGGGTCCCCAGCAATGATACCAAAATTTGATTCATGCTCAAATTTACCCAAGAGAAGAAGGTAGAACTATCTTTGTAGTTTAGCTTGGGTTGTAGAATCCTCAGAGACCTAAGAAGTAACCTATGGACACGTACATTCTATGGACTATTTTTGGATATTGAGTGACCAAATTTGGATTGATTTTAGATGGGTTTAAGTGAATACTGAATGTCTTAAGTGAATTCAAATTATGAGAAGGTTTGATCCTAGGTTATTACAAGGGGTGGGTTGGATGCATTCTTTTTCTTGTAAAAATATTTCAATTTCTTATATTTGAGATGAGTTCATTTAAGGAGATCAAACAAAATCATCACTTACTGGTTTAATTAGTACACACCCTAATACTAATCACCTATAAACTTGAAGGATAAAAGTATTGAACACTCCAAGGTAAAGGTTCTTATTAGCACTTGAAATGTGTGACCTTAAATTCAATAAGGATGAATAAGTTTTAAAGTCATAAAATAAAAATATCATTTAAAAGAAGTTATTATCCATTAATGGAGTGAGAAATAAAATCCAATAAATCCCCTTTATACTCCCTTGGATCAAACCATAAGTGGGTTAGCCCCCCCCCATTGATCCCATGGTTCCAATGGAAGCGAAAAGTAGACTCACGAGGGAGGAATTGGAGAAGTAAAAAAAACAATGAAAAAACAATCACTCCATCGTTGTGTGATAATCTCACAAGGTTTGGTATGAAAAAGTTCACAAAATGAGGAAACAGTATCAAAGTGATAATAATAAGAATATAAAAACAGAATATGAAGAACTATTATAAATAAACTAAGGTAATTCAAGGAACTTACAATTGAAGGAATGCGATTACAACATCAAATTTGCAGTAAAACATTAAAACGAAACAGAGCTCAAAGATTCTCAACTTGTCCACCACCACTGACTTAAATAGTCATTTTTGAATCCTTGGGTAGATACTTCAATAGTACAAGTCTCTAAAATTAATTTTTGTAGGCCATAGGTGGGTGGAAAGTTGAGGGAGAGTTGATTTTTTCCACCCATGACCCGAGGTGGCATACAACTTTCATCCACCTAACAGACGTGCTTGTAAGGCCTTCTAGATGGCCGAATTAGAGTGGTCCATAGAATAAGACAATAGGTCCCCAGATGTCTCTTAACCGATGGTAAATTTGGGGCCCCTTTGGAGTTGTGTATTCGGAGATATGATTAGATATTTGATCTGTGTTTCTGGGCCGTAGAATCAGGGCCTGAATTTTATCTCTAACTTGGGCAACCTAAATAACCACAATGGAGGCTGAATTAGCATTGGATCATGAATAATGATTTGTTACTCTATATGTATTATATCATGCCACTAAATTTGGGTTTCATTGGGTTTGTAAAGTGGGTCCCACATTCTCATCAGTGGGCTGGTGTCCAATCTTCCTTCTCTATAATTTCTTCAATTCATATCCAAATATCTTCATCATACTTTATGAATCCTTTATTGATCCCTGAATGAAACATGTTCATATTGAAATTTAGATCAATTTACCAAAATATCAAATTAAATTATGGATAATTACATTCCTTAAAATCAGATGAATCATTTGGTACTTTAAATGATGTTTAAAAATGTACCACATAATAGTGCAATTTAAGAATGAATTACAATCATAATGTGAAATGATGTTCAACGTGTAAAATTCACTAAAATGGTGTTTATGAATAATAAATCACATTAATATTATATATATTAACAATGAATATTAGCCTCATTTAGTAGATAATCAATGAGGGTCCGAATAAAGGGTATGCGAAGCGTGGAAGGTGAAGCGGTGGTTTGTTCAAACAGAATCCAACACTCATGAAATTATGCCACCGTGGTGGAAGCACATTAGGCTGACGTATTAAGCCGATAATGGTTCATTCCTAATTTTAGAAAGGACCTCTCTGGTGAGGTAACTGTCACTTCCCAATGTCATTATGGGGCATCCCGAACATGTTCAGGGAAAATGCTACATTTACACAACTCCCTGAGGGGTTAGGCCAAGGGAACGATAGTGAAAAAGGATGGGATTTGTGATTACCGGGGCTAGACCTGAGAGAAAATGTCCGGGAGTTCCTACGTATCCTAGAAGGATGGGAATCAAGCCATACATAGTTCTGGAAAGGGTCTTAGTTTAAGGTCTTAGAACTCGGACTGAGGATCGGTAAGGAATGAAGGGGACACATGGTAATGTGATTATGAAACCCAACGTGAATGAGGGCGTAAGTCTAGATTACCATGTGTTCCTTGGGGAAGTGTTTAGGTCAAGGGACTGAACATGAAAGTTAGGCTTGGCCCGTGGGGTGGTGGCTGGGCATTCCTACGTATCTCATGAGGATTGGAATCAAGCCATATGTAGTTCTGAGGGGTGGAACAGTAAGGTTCTAGTGCAAAGGATGAAAGGGGAATGTGGGTCTGGACCTCAAACCAAAAGAAGCAGTATTTGATGTATCTTGTTTTTCCTTTAAGGTGAATGGTTTTTTTTGTGAAGCGACAGGCCTAGGGTATAAATTACCAGCATCACCAAAATGATCAAGCTATATACATGCATTCAAAAATGGTATGGTGGATGACCAATACCCAATGTGATGTCCTCTATGATGAGGTCATGACAATGCTGTGTCGTTTTTCATCATGCAGCCGGGACGATATCATCACAGTTTAGGGTAATGTGATAGGACTAGACAAAAAAATTTAAAGTCATATGTCTTAGAAATGGAGGAATGTGAACGACGCGATAATGCATACCCTGCGTGAATGAGGATGAGGTCTACAAAATCACCGTGCACAATTCTGAGGAAGGAGCCTCGGGCCAAGAGGCCAGCGAGGGTTAGAGGATAAAGAGCAGGAGAAACTAGCTCCCAGTTGAGCTGGACCTGGAAAGGCGATGTCGGGCTGATCCTATGTATCCCATGAGGATGAGGACCAAGCCGCACATAGCTCGTAGAGAAGATATCAGTTTATGGTCTTAGAGCTCAGACCGTGGGATCCCTGAAGGATGCCGTATTGCAACTTTGTCCCCCTGACGTGCGGAGCTTCAATGAGGGATAATGCCAAGAGTGTCAAAATTTCACCTGGACATGATGGGGTGGAACATAATGTGAATCATGTAACCAAAATTCAAGGCCTAAAGGGGCTGGCTTGGTGATGGAAAATTACTGTGGACCATGTTCACAACACAACATCCACGCCGCGTTAGCCTGAAATAGGGACAACCAAAAGAGCATCGACCACTGACCATGTTTGCAACCTGGGACATGTATCATCTTTTTGTCTGAAACCCTAGAGGGAGTTGGCCCATAATTCTAGGAGAGCCCTTAGGCCTAGAATCCATGCCGTTTTGGGGGTCCCTTTGTGTGTGAAAAATAATGGGGGCCCAAATGAAGGGGAACACACAGCTTGATAAGTGGAAGGAACTTGCCCAAGTTGAATCTGACACTCCAGGTCTTAGACCAGAATACTCTTGGACACATCGGCGAACCACTATAAAGGGTCGAGGGGCTCAACATGGGAGTGTCCAATTCACATAGATGAGTATAGAATAAAGAGATGGCGAACTCCCAGGAGAAAAGAGGTGGCACAACATGGTTGCCACAAACCCAATGCGAAGGAGGTCATAACACTGTACCACGCCTATATATATCCCTCTCATAGAGAGGAATAGGACAAGGGGCCTAGGTGACCGGGAAATCTCTAAGAGATGAGACTGGACCCAAAATCTGAATGTCCAGGTGGTCCTACGTATCCCATAATGATGGGAATCAAGCCACACATAGTTATTGAAGGTGCAGTTTAACGTCATGTAGGACTGGCATGCAGTTTAGGGTCTTGTGGGACCATCCAGTTTAAGGTCATGAAGGACCATAAGGCTCAGGAAAAGTATTGATTAAGGAACATGAAATTGGTGGGAGGAGATATACGCTCACCATCCATGGTCACCAGGGAGTATTCCCCATTGGGTTAAAACTTATGATTAATGAAAGGCCCTTCCCATTTGGGCTCCAACTTATGTGGTTTTCTTCCAGGTATCATTGGTGCTCTCACAGGCAGTACAAAGTCACCTTGCAGAAAAGAGCGGAGGCGAACCTTCTTGTTGAATGCTTGATCCATCTTGCTCTGATGCATTTCTAGATTTTGTAGGGCATGAAGCCTATTCTCGTCAAGTGATTCCAATCTATCAAGACGGATTTCATCCACTCTATCCGGTGCTTTCTGGTCATAGACCATTGTGCGCATTGAGGGAAACTGAATCTTGATGGGCAGGACGACCTCAATTCCGTACACCAGGGAATATGGGGTCAACTGGGTGGAATTATGAGTCATCGTCCGATAGGCCCACATGGCATTGGGGAGCTTATCCGGCCAACTCTTCTTATTCTGACCAACTGTTTTCTGCATAATATTAGAGAGGGTTTTATTGAATTCCTCAATCTTCCCATTCACTTGCGCATGATAGAGGGAGGTATGGTTAGAGCAGATGTTGTACTTGGCGTATAACTTTTTCAAATCGAATTCTCGGAAGTTGGTTCCATTATCAGTGAGGATAGCATGAAGAACCCCAAACCGATGGATGATATTAGAACTCATGAAGTCAAAAATAGAATGGGCCTTGACTTACTTGAGTGGAATCTCCTATTCCCACCTGGAAAATAAATCCTTAGCGGTCAGGATGAACCGGCATTGGCGATCCATTGCTAGCAGATATGATCCCACGACATCTAATTCCCAGACTGCAAAGGGCGAAGAGTACTTGGTAGTGTGGAGAGGCTCTGGTGGATGATGCACGAAGTTAGCATGAACTTGGAAGACATGGAACCTCTTGGAGAACTTGATGCAGCCATGGATCATGGAGGTGAAAATATACCCTAATCTCTAGATCTAGTGAGAGAGTTTTGGCCTAGACTGATGGGAACTACAGGAACCGGCGCGAACCTCTTGCATGACCTGTGGAATCTCAACCCCCTGAATGCAACAAAGGATAACACCATCAAACCCGTTCTTATAGAGTATCTACTCAAGACTGGGACCACTCTAGAGGGTAAACTGCAGCATGCGGCATCAGATTCACTCACGCTCGGACCGATCAGCTAGAAGATTATTGTGTTGGAGGTATTCAACCAAGGGTATCCTCCAATCGATAATCATTTTGATCACTACATCCGGACAACCCGGGGGTCTTGAAGTGGGGGAAACGATGGTAAGATGGCTTACTTGTGTTCCATCATCACCATCCAGGGTAACAAGAGCTATGAATATTTTATGTGCCATGTGGATGATCAGATCATCCTGTTCGGGCTCTGCAAGTGATGCAGCTAAGCTGGCCAAATCATCTGCTCGATCATTCTATGACTGAGGGACATGGGTAACCTCTAGTCGAGAAGGGAACTGGGCCATTAGCTGGAGGGTGTGCTCCTACAAGGGTACGAGCTCTTGAATTCTGACAACATAGCCACTGTTGACTTTCTTGATGACTAGCTTGAAGTCCCCTTTCACATGAAAATGGGGAACACAGATCTCGAGGGCCAGATCGAGGCCAGTAATGAGGGCCTGATACTTTGTCTCATTATTGGTGCAACCTTCTGACAATAAGAATGAGTACGGCAGAATGGCTTGCTTCGGGGTAACAAAGACGATACCCATGCCTACTCTGTTGAGCCTAGGATCATTGAGCCTCCTACCGGTGGGGCTCTAGGAGGCGCCATCAAAGTGAATCTTCCAACATGGGATGGTGTGATCTACTGAGAGGATTGCCTCGTCGGGAAAATCCAAGTCCAGGGATTGGTCCGCGGAGGTTTGATGTGCAGCTAGAAAGTCTGCCAATTCTTGTCCCTTGATAGCCTTATAAGGGACAAACCTGATGTTGAACTTATTGAGGATTACTTCCCACTGCTATAGTCGTCCTGTCAACATGGGATGACTTAGGATGTACTTCAACGGGTCTACTCGAGACACTAGCTGTACCTCGTGGTGTTGTAGGTAATGTTGAAATTTATGTATGGCAAACACAAGCCCAAGGTAGATCTTCTCGATGGGGGAGTATCTGGTCTCCATATCAAGGAGCATGCATCTGAGGTAGTAAAGCCTATTTTCTGTCCCCTAATTGTTCTTCTATGCGAGAAGGGTGCCAAGGGACCATTCCTGGGTGGTGACATAGAGGAACAACGGCTTCCCGGAGACGGGTGGCATCAAGACCAGAGGCTAGAGAAAGTAATTCTTTATTTCCTCAAAAGAGTTCTGGCACTCCTTGTCCCACTCATAAGTGGTGCCCTTCTGCATGATCCGAGAGAAGGGATTACACTTGCCAACCAGATTCGTGATGAATCAGCGTATATAGGCTAAGTGTCCTTAGAAACCTCTAAGCTTCCTAATCTTACATGAGGGAGGAATCTGGCTGATGGCCTTGATCTTCTCCGGGTCGATATTGATGCCCTGGTACCTGACAAAAAAGACAAGAAACTTCCTGGAGGTGACTCCGAAAGCACATTTTGGTTGGTTCATCTTCAGGTGGCGGTAGCAGAGGAAGCCAAAAACTTTCTCAAGGTCCTTGAGATAGTCCTGGTGTGGGAAATATTTGACCACCAGATCGTCCACATAGTATTCCACCAATGTCCCGAGGATTGGATTAAATATGCAGTTTATGGTCCGTTGATAGGTGGCACCCACATTCTTTAGACCGAAGGTCATAACCTGGTAATAGAAAGTACCTTGGGGAGCCCAGAAAGTGGTGGACCCTTCATCCTCGGGGGCCATTCGGATCTAATTATATCTAGATTAACCATCTATGAAGGAGATGGCTTGGAACCCAGCCATAGCATTAGTCAACAATTCTGTCATTGGAAGGGGAAAATCATCCTTCAGACAATGGCGGTTGATATCTTGGAAGTCAATACAGACTCTGATCTTTCTGTTCTTCTTCTTGACTGGTACAATGTTGTCCAGCCATTTGGGGTACTAGACCTTCTTAAATAAGTTGGCTTTTATTATCTTTTCAACTTCGGCCTCGACCATGGAACCGTGAGAAGTGTGCATATTTCTGGGAGGTTGTTTGAACCCACTATGATTTGCCGGAAGACCAAGGTGGCGGATGGATACCTAAGGATCTAGTCCTAGCATCTCATCAGAACTCTAGGTGAATACATCACGGTGCTGTTTAAGGAAGTCCACGTACCATTGCTGCTCCTTGAGGGACATGGCGACACTAATCAATGTGGGTCTCAGGTCTACCTCGCTACCAAGGTTCACCTGTACCAATTCATCGATCGTGGAAGAAATGCCTTCTTCAAAGGCTGGGGGATCATACTCCATATCCTCTTCTCCACTTATGGAGGAATATTCCATGGGTTACGTTTTTTCAGAGTTACCAGACCCTGATGTGAGGTTGGTACTGGCTTGAGCGGCATTGGTCATTGCATCGGGGAACTCCGGCGCTGTTGAGACTATAACAATGAAGGTTGTCGATCCGATCCCATTTGGTCTCTGGCCCAAAGGGCCACGCTTGATAATGTCAAAGAAGTGGTGGCACGTCGGCCAGAGCTAGCTTATTCCAGCCTAGCGAAATAGACAAGTATGGCATATAGTCGTTTCCATGAGTTGGATGCCCCAATACTTGATGGGAGTTGGAGGCTCCATAATCACTAAGTCATGATTCATATAAGAATATGAAGTGATCTTTCAATGCCGCTTGGATTTAGGAGCATGGTTCCCTCTTGTCCTAGAAACGACAAAAAATTTCCCCATATCAGGGGTCGTGGCCTCCAACCGATGGATTGAGAAGACATAGGCATCATTCAGGCCTACCTAGGGGCCAATTGTGACTATGGAGGGCTCAACTTCACTTGCCTAGACTTATTTATCCTTGCTCTTGTAATAGTCAGCATCAAGATAACGGGATTCACAAGAGGAAAAAGGAGATACATCACCTTTCAGTACGCCCAATTAACCATTTAGGGAGTACTTGAGGCATTAGTGATACGATGATGGGACTTCCGCGTGTAGGTAGAGCCATGGTCTACCCATCAATACATTATATGTGGTGTCCTGGGAGACAACCATAAACTCAGCTCTGGCAACTAGTCCGCTGAACTGGGTCATCAAAAGGATATTTTCGGTCGGGGTATGCTCTGTCCTGTCATATCCTTGGATTCCTAAATCAGAGGTAGTCAGGTCATCTTCAGACAACACCAGCTTCCACATTGTCTGTGTTAGGATAATGTTGATCCGAGAGCCAATGTCATTAAGACAGTGGTGAACCTATATGCCGTTTAATTGGCCGGTGATATACAGCGGGTGGATGTTCCCCTGTATGAAGGAGCCTTCATCCTCTCTAGAGAATGAAATGACGGCCTGAAATTCAGTATTCTCAACTATTTCAGCATGGAAAGCCTCCACAGCTGCTACCTCTATCTCAAATTGGAGGGGGCTCCTTAAAGCCTTAGTGAGTGCTTCGCGCATATCTGGAAATAGGCGAAGGGATTTAAGGATGGAATGCCTCGTTGGGATGCCAGAGAGGTGCTTGAGAACATCATACTTCCACACCAAGAGTGACCTTCTGCTTGCAGGAGGCTGCTCTATGATAGAAGGGATGGCGGGCCCTACCGGCTGGACCAGCGGCTGACTGGTACTGGGTATATCCTGCTTCTCACTAGTCGAAGCCTAGAGATTCACTATCAAATGAGGACTAGATGATTGAGATCAGCCTATAGATGGGAAAGGCTGGCCATGGTACGACTGAAGTGGTTCTACCAGATCCAGTAGCATAAATGGTGGTGGAGGTGGGCCTGTCGACACCGGATGAAGAGGCTGCACGTGCTGAGGTCTTTGTTGGGACTGCTATCTTGTCTTAGTGGCATGCACGAACTAGTTGGAGGTGCCAACTGATGTGCCACAATGTCCCATATGACCATGTTTTTGCCGACATTGGCGTTGTCTAGGGACATTGGGGGGGTTCTCAGGGCGCTCCCCCACATCGAGAGTCATATAGGGGTCTACCAACTCGACGGTGTTAACCCGAAGTGTAACCTTGACTGTCAGTTGAAGAATAATCCATCACTAGGCAGATTCTGAGAGGGATCCCTATATATGGGGGCATAAAGTCGCTGATAGTGCGGGATGATGATGACATCAGCGGGGTGCGTTTCTTTTTCTTACCCCGTCGATGCTTGCTCTTCTCTGAAGAGGCTGGCTAAGATGATGATACAGAAGTGTTAGCTGCAACTTCTGAAGGCTCTGACTTGTACAATCATGCACAGATAATTACATGGGCATGGAAAACTATTTTTTATGCCATCCAATCGTTGTACTTCTGAGATCTGCGGCTGGAAACCCACTGCCACTCGCCTTCGCTGTCGCTACTCCTACTTGGCCTTACAAAGACACCTGTCACTTGTGCCGGGGCCGGGCCCGACCTGAATATGTTGTTGTCAATCTAGACTTGGAGCTAGTCCTTGAACACATAGAATTTTCTAAGGGTGTTCCCCAGGATCTGGTGATAAGGGTAGTAGTTTGGGCAATCAGTGAGATTCGCCTCTTCCGGCTTTCTGCACTCAGGCAAGCATACAATTCCCTGCTCTATGGTGCTGCAGAAGTAACTAGGGACATGAGCCTCATTGAATGAGTAGGTATGATTTCTTCTATCTAGGAATGGGGATCTAGAAGCCTGGCCTTAACGAGGGGTCGGAGGATCCTGCCAAGGAGGCAGACCCTGATTGTCCCGCCTAGGTGGTGGCAATGCGTTACATGGAGGCGTTTTCTGATTCTGAGGATGCTGCTGAGCCAGAAGCTATGCCTGAGGTGGAGGGCCTCTGCAAGGTTACGGGGCCAGTGCTACTGGTGGCAATTCTTGTTTCCTAGGGACTTCTATTTGGGCCACCGTGGCGGGATCGGATCTGGCAGCCCTCCTCGCTGGGATTACAGGGGGAAACAGACGTGTCTATCTGTCCTGTTGTAGGGCTTCCTCCATGCGCTATGCCTTATCTTAGAAGTATCAAAACCCTTCGGGATAGTTATGAGTTATCATGGAGGGAATCATCTTCGTCTTTACATTTCCCTACGCACATCGTCAGTAATTTTTCCTGAGTCAGCGACATGTCAAGGGAGTATGTGAGCCCCTTCAACCGGGTGATAAAGTCTGCAACTCGCTCATCAGGACTTTGTTTTCACTTGAAGAGGTCTGCGATGCTTGTTTTTTGTGTGGTAGAGCTGAACTGGTAGAGTAATTTCCTGCAAAGGTACTCTCAGATGGTCACAGATCCAATGGGGGGATGGTTGTACCAGACGAATGCCGACCCCTCCAGTGTCTGAACAAAACAGTGGAGCTTGGCGGCCTCCTACTACGTTGGAGTCCCTAGCATAGGGACACACCTTGAGTTGAAGTGGGCCAAGTGCTGTGGTGGGTCCCCCTTCTTGTTGAAGTGGTAGAAGGTAGGATTCTCAAAACCCAGAGGTGTTGGCATGTCATCCACCCATGCCGGGTATGGCTTTCCATCATGTGAGATTGCCACCTATTTCATTTCCCATGCCTCTAGGCAGGTGATGAGTGCCACCATTGGATCATCTAGATGGGGGTCCTAGTCTTGACAGGGATCCCTAACCACGACCGCATTTCTAGGTTCTTCAATGTGGTATACAAGCTTAGAGTCTCATGGAGCAGTTGGTGGAGCGACCCTTGGGGTGGCCAGGGGAGCCCAAGTGGGGTTCTTTGGATTGTCATGCCGTTCATGAGGGTTTGGAGAGACACACCATGCACTTTTTCTATGAGCTCTGTCTTCTGCCCTGTCAACGAGAGTAGCATGATCAGGGTGGCCTAGGGGCTGCTCACCAAGGGGAATCTATTCCTGCCCCTACTACCCTGGCCTAGGCTCACCATAGTTGGGTCGTCTCTCTACAATGCGTTCAACCAAGAGTTCGTTGACCAACATTTTCTACTCATCAAGTTGATGGCACAATGTGTCCTTCTTGGGGTCCTCCTCCATATTATTCACTAAAGCGGATGGGTTGGAGTGCTTAACAGATCCAACGTGATCTTTTCCATTACTGAAATTATGGCATATAACTAGTGCCTTGGTGGGCAGAGGGAGAACTAGGAGGTTACCCTGTTGATGAGTAATCCTCCTCGATGGGTCTAGTAGGGGTGTCACATCCTCAGGGAGGACGTTACCATCAAGAAGTTCCATCTCATTTTCCCCTCCTGATAGATCAGTCATGTTGACCACCACTCTTCTCGGTGGAATGACTTCAATGTCACCTAGAAAGTCGGGCTGTTGGTGAATAACACTGAAGAGGAGGGCAGTGTACTACCCCCAGACATGAACTTTCACATGGGGGGTATCCTCCTTAATAACCTTATAGAGTACTCGGAAACTCTGAATGCATCACCGTTGGAGGGCCCTGTGGTGACCAGGTGACTCAGGGTGCAGGACCATGGGGAGAGTAGTTAGATCAACCAAACGACATTATTCTCCGATATCTTCAATGCGCAGTTGGATCATGGTATAAGACACTCACTGGTGGTGAAGATAGAATTGAGTCTCCTAGAGGGTCTGGCGGAAACTCTCAAACTCCTCCTGGGGGAGCGATTCCAGTGCACAAAAATTTGGTCCTGCGATCGGCCTAAACTTCTCAGGGAACTGGTCCACTATGAGGATGGTCCAGAAGCTCCTCGGTTCAAATTCAAGGCCCAGACCTTGATTTCCCTACTCATCAACTGGGGGTGGTTGAGGAACCGACAACGGTACTGAAGCAGACCGCTGGGACGGTAAGCTGGCCGGTGAAGAATACGACGAGCGGGCTCACTAGCTACCGAACCTTGGGCTATCCTCTGAGGACTGTAGCGATCTGGATGCTGTATCATGATAGGATGAACCGGTGACCAGAGCTGCTGACACATCATCAACGTCTTCTGGGGTGGGCAATGCCACAACTCTTCCACCATTGACCCCCCAAAATAGGTCTTTGTGGTCTCTAGCCGAGACAAAGGGCGCTTCTGGAGATGACGGTGGTGACTGCATGGTCGGTCCCTGGGGACATGCCTGGTTTTTGTCCCCTGGATATACCTTCGGAGGGCAATAGGGATCCTACGGACCTCACATTCTAGGAGTACAAGGATGATGTACCTCATTCCTACCCCAACCTTTTACTTAGAGGACTGAGGGGAGTGCTTCAGCGCTGATTCATACTCCACCTCGTAGTCTAAGAAGTGGACTGGTATGATTCCTGTTTGGCCCTCCCAATAATTCTCTTGTGGAGGCGACCACCTGCTCTCCTTCCCCTGGGTGGCTCTTTGGGGTAGGACCCACTTCCGAAACGAGGAGGACCTTTTGACATACTAGTGCTGGGACAGAGAGAACTCCCAATGGGTTGGGCCGCGATACGAGGAGCACTGGGGAAAATGCAGAAAGGCACACGGGGAGGACCTCTATGCTGGCGAGTGACCGGACATCAAATGTCTCCATACTTGTGGTCTACGGCAGGGGGAGTGACCCCATACCCAGTGTATTGAGAACAAGAGAGATCCCCATATAGAGTGTTGTTGGCATGAGGAAGACCCTCGCTTGGGTTAAAGGTGGCTTGGGGCAGACCTCCAACCAGAGGTCCGAAGCAGGGAGGGCCCGCACCGTCCGTAGTGGCGGTACGGAGTGAGCCTCTACACTGGGTGGAATTGCATCGGATTGGTCCACAGCGGTCATCGCCTGTACCGGTGACCGGGAGTGTCGACCCAGCCTACCCGTGGGGTAGTTGGGGCCTCGATCCATGTCGGGAATATAACTGCCCCTGTTTAACGTATGCAGGGAGTTGGGGATATGAGTCAGCGATGGCTCGGGCCACAGTAGTCACTGAAGTTGACGCCCCACGGTGGGTATCCTCTTCCATTTGCGTCCGATGCTGGCATCGGGTCAGATAAACTGGAACCGGTGGTGCAGGCATGTGGCTTGCCTACTCCTTGGCTCGGGGAACCGGGCGGCGGCGCCGACGCAGCCCGGTGGGAGCCCTCACCAGGATCCCTTGGAATGGGACTCCATTCGGGCCGACCCGGACATCCCCTACCTCATTGGCATAGGCCATGGCATTGTCAAGGCGTTCTAGGGACAGGATCCCGATACGATTGAATGTTGGGGTGGGGAGAAGAGGATCCTTGTGCGGCCCTCGGGGGTAGCATTGACGGCGAGGCGTAGCCGCTTCGAGATATATGCATGCCATACCCCTGGTGGGGATGATCTCCTCCTCCTCATACCTGCATACAAGGCCATTAATTACCCTTCGCTGGATAATTTCTGATGGGGAGAGAGGGCGTGAGTGCCCAGTAGTTGTGGTGGTTGAGGCCGTCATAGAAGAGGCAGAACCGCATGGGGTGTCCATGTCAATATTTCCTCTTCCCTTGCGCTGGCGGGTAGGTGGTGACCGGGTTCTGGATGAAAAAACTTGGTTCCTGAAAGCAGGGAGATGAACTCAGTAATACTGATAGGAAAATAAATTAAAAACCAGTGAATTAGCGCTATTCCGTCTTCCACGGCCAGTAAGAAGGATCCATGCTAACAACATGGCCGAACATGATGATCAATGTCCCGACTGCCCCAACTTCTGGAAAGTTTCACGTCAGGCCTGTTATTTTCATGGTGGCGCCTGGCGCCGGATGACGGGGTCTGATGACATGCTAATACACTGATGCCCTGAACGATACTAGCCTCTATACTAAGGAGAAGACCTTCACATTAGGTTCACCATTTCTGTTTCCGATGCTTTCTCCGGGTCGTGTGCATCCATCACGTAGAGGACACACAGATGTTGCGCCGCATTCCCAATTTCCAAAGGCGAGCGTCATCCACTCCTTATTCAAGGATGTATGCTCCTTGATTGAAAAGGGATGATGGGATATTGGTTCTTCCTTTTGTGGATTCCTCCTCGGAGCGCGTCACCTAGTCCGAGTCTCCCTTATAGACTTAAGACATTGTTCGTGAAACTCTTACCAACACCATATCTTTATGGACACCGGTTAATTACAATGATTCTTCCAGGACATTCCAAAGGGTCCGATCAGGGGAAAAACCTTCGGTTAGGGGAGTAGTCACGCTGGGCATCGCTAGCGTGTCTGGACGGTGGGAGATTGGCGTGTCTGTCTTCTGTCTCTTATTATAGGGATTATCGAGGCCGTGGAATCCCGATGCATCGCACATTGAACGCGGGGTATCTGAGGTTTTCCTAAGCTTCCTATGCTTAACACAGGGTATGTTGCAAGTTTAACATCCATCAGAGATGGATCAGACTGATCGGAACACTGACTAGAGTGGATCAGATAGAGGAACCCCCTGGAGGGAACACTGATATTGGGTCCAATACGTGGGCGGCTTCTTGAATGTTGTTTGATGGAATGAAGAGTGGGGTGGCATGATCCCACTAGGATGTGGTAGCCTAGGTAAGAATCAGGATGGATGATGGAAGGTTCTGTGAATTAGAGGGGGAATGAGATGAAACTGTTGTGAAGGTGATAGTGGTTTTGGGCTTGAGCCTCGAAGAGACTTCCTATGTATCCCCATGGTAGGGAATCAAATTCTGTGTAGTTTGATGAAACGATGGGACACTAGATTAGGCGACCCATGAGAATGGACGCAAGGATGGGACCCAGAAGAATTGGAACCTATGGGTTGGGGCATGACTTCCCGAGACACATGGGTCGAGGGAGAGATCAAGATGAGACAAGAGTTATGGGCTTGAACCTCATGGAGGCTTCCTATGTATCCTTGTAGAGGGGAATCAAAGTCCATGTAGTTCAGGACATAAGATACAGTTTAACATCATGCGAGACAAGGGTGAACCTGACGTGAGGGTGGTCGAAATGACCGGGTGGTGGGAATGATCCTTGTGGAGGATTCATACGTACCCTGCCTTGGCAAGGATCAAAGTCCACATAGTTCAGGATGGGTTGAGGCTTACACTCTGAGGCAGTCCAAGGTGTTTGTCTTGAACCTCGTGGGGGATTCTACGTACCATGCCTTGAAAAAGATCAAATTCCCCATAGTTCGGGAGGGGTTGGAGTCGGTGAACCGACGTGAATAGGGACATGCGGTCCAAGTGGATGGTGGGCTTGAACCTCATGGAGGCTTTCTACGTACCATGCCTTGACATGGATCAAAGTCCCTGTATTTCGGGATGGGTTGGGGCTTACACTCTGAGGAAGACCAAGGTGTTGGGCTTGAACCTCATGAAGGATTTGTACGTACCATTCCTTGACATGGATCAAAGTCACGATAGTTTGGAATGAGTTGGGGCTTACACTCTGAGGCAGCCCAAGGTGTTGGGCTTGAACCTCGTAGAGGATTCCTACGTACCATCCCTTGACATGGATCAAAGTACCTGTAGTTTGGGATGGGTTGAGGCTTACACTCTGAGGTGGCCTAAGGTGTTGGGATTGAACCTCGTGGAGGCTTCCTACGTACCATGCCTTTACATGGATCAAAGTCCCTGTAGTTCGAGATGGGTTGGGGATTACACTCAGAGGCGGCCGAAGGTGTTGTTGGGGCTTGAACCTCATGGAGGCTTCCTACGTACCATGCCTTGACATGGATCAAAGTCCCCATAGTTCAGGTATGGTCGGGGCTTACACTCTGAGGTGGACCAAGGTGTTTTTCATGGTCGGTTCTCACTCTAAGCTCACGTGAGTCATGCTTGGTGGGAGAAACAAGAGATATCAGAGACCCGATGATCATGTTGCGAAAGGTGTATCCATGGGAAGTGAAGAGTGGCTTACGCGTGGAGCGGCCCAAAGATGGAAAAAGGGGCTTACACATGGTCGGTAGACTAAGATATTGGGGCTTACATCAGGATGGAGGCCTGAGGCAATGAAGCGCAGTGGGAGAGGGATTTGGGACCGAAGAAAGGAGGATCCCCATTTCTTACCACGCCCGTTTCAGGCCATGGGGACCGAAGATGAAAGGAGGAGTAGAGATGCTGCATCCTTCAAGATAGTCTAGGGGCTTACACCAAGGTGGATTTCCTTTCCCTGCAGACAAACACCACTTAGATAAGGATGATATCATCCCCTGTGAGGGGTGATCCCATCCTCATGGAGAGGAGTGGGCAAGGAGAATGTCCAAGGTGGGGGACCCTATGTGAGAAGCACGGGGTGAGGTCACAGCTTAATGTCATGTGCTGAGGATGATGGTGCTTGGAAGTTTAACGTCATGTAGTTTGGATGAGGCGGGTTTACTCTGCACCCCTAGGAATTACATAACCGATACCCTTAACTCCTTATTGAAGGAAAGGAATCGACAACACCGTAGCGAGGGGGTGTTATGGAATGAACCGTCGAGAGGTCCACGTTAGTGTGGCTATGAAAAGAAGAAATAGCCGTTAGCATGCCTATGCAAAGAAGCATTAGGCAAAGCAACGCAATGGGCGATATCATCTAGGGGACTTTGAAGTTACATGGTACGAGCCTAGAAGGTCATATGAGAAAACGGTGCCTGATGTGGTATCCTGGGGAAAAAGAGACACCTGCGAATGGAATCCATAAGAAGATAATCGGGAACTTGTGAAAAGGTGCGCCTGGGGAGCACCGAGGTGAGGGGTCCGGGGGAATTGCACACAACCTTTGAGGTTTGCACACAAAATAAGTAACCCTGTGTGAAAAAAACTAGGTTGATGAGAAATCAGTGATGATTGCGCGTAAATGGATATGAGGCTTTGCGCGCAACTAGAAAGGATTGCGCGCAAGGAGTACGAATTGTACGCAATCAGGAGAGGCTGTGAACAATCGGCTGGGGTGCGTGAAATTGAAGGGGATTGCACGCAATTGACTGGCCTACACGCCAGTGGAAGGGATTTCATGGAATTGGCTGGCTTGCACGCCAGTGGAAGGAATTGCGCGTAGGGGGTGGACCCCGAAGGGATTGGAATTCAGTCTAAACCAAAGTGATCTCACGCGAAGGTGGACCCTAGGGAAACATGGCGCGAAAAGAACCGTAAATGAAAGCCATCTTTGTGCACATGGAAGGAAAATTTCACACACAAGAGCCGGTTCAAATTCTTCATCCTGGAAGTCAAAGGGGGTCACCTTATATTTATAGGCATCTGAGGGCAGGGAAAACAGGTCAGCGCAAAATAATTCCGTGCCGATGGCGGCGGCACGAAATGTCAACTGCGCGGGACGTGGGCACAAAATTTTTCCACGCCCACGCCGAGGAACTCTCATGAATCATAGAACTTTCTTCACATGACATAATGTTTTCATACACTTATGAATTTTTGTCATGCGGCCCCTCTGGGCCCCCCAGACATGGTCCCCGTATATGAATATGACTTCGCTTTGTTGTTTTAAAACCTTCTACAACACCTGAGCATTTTTCGGAGTCTTTAGAGTTCCAACTAGTGTGCTCTACCATGAAGCCTCAAGGGGTTTATGAATAACAACTCAAAATATGATCATTCCCTTTCTCCCATGCTGACTTCACCAAATCATGGATCTACATCCTCTTGCTTGGTTCTATAAACTCATGGATTGACATGATGCGTCTTTTTTTAGAAAAATTATTTCTTTCTTCTCATACTGCTTATATCCAAAATGAAATAAGTGGTATCCATCAATTCCCAAATGAATCACTCAATGATTATTGGGAGTGGTTCAAAAAGATTGTGGAAACCTACCCACCTTACCAAATCCCTGATCAAATCTTGATCCAATACTTCTATGAGGGGTTATTGGATATGGAGAGAACTCTCATTGATGCCACAAGTGGTAATGCTCTTATGGAAAAAAATCCCATAGCTGCATGAGATCTTATAAGCAATATGGCTACAAAAATGCAACAATTCCATTCCTGAGCACATGCTCAAGTCAAAAAAGTCCAAGAGAGCCAATCCATAGAACCCAAAAAGGTGACTAAGTGGATGAGTGAACTTATAGGTCTTGTGAGTCAAGTATCTATGGCCTCCAAAGCACCATCCTCATCTTTTACAAAATCTATGTTGAGTGGACCTATAAAAAATTGTGGAATCTAGAGCTCAAAAACTCATCCAACTGAAACATTCCCATAAACTCAATATGATCCATATGATTCTCCTCGTCCAATGGATCTCAATGAAGTATATTTTTAGAGAAACATTAACCCTCAATAATTAGGTTAGTTCATTAGAAACATCAACCAACCCCACTCTAATATCTTCTCTTATACCTTTAACACAAGATTGATTTATGCTAATCATGTTTCTCATCCCCCTCAATTTCCTCCTCAAAACCCAAACCAATTACAATATGGTCAAGGTGTTGGTAACTTCCATCAACCTTGTCCTTTTGTCCCTCAAACTCAAAGGATTAGTCCTCCTCTTTCTTCTCATGGATTCCAATATCTAAATTACCTTTCCCAATTCCCAAACAAATACAATAACTTTTCCAAGAACCAAAATCAAGGTAATCCCAATGCAGGACCTTCCTCTTCTTCCAAGAAACCATGGGAAAGAACTGTGGAATATCTTACCTCCTTCACCCATTATATATTTAAAAACATTGAAACCCAAATTGGTCAACATGAATCCCACCTTATCCAGCAAAAAACCATCCAATTCTTCCCAACTCCCAACTCAACCATTGCCCAACCCCAAGGGTAATGTAAGTGAAATTTTACATAGATTTGTAAAAAAATGTCCATACCACATGATAGATCCTCAAATGAACCATTGAATGTTGAGATTGAAAATAAAAAGACCAAAGAGACAAAAAAAACTGAATCCACTCCCTTACCTCCTTCCATTCCTCTAAAAAAATCATTTTTACTCAATCTATCTCTATGCTAAGGAATTATTTTGAACCCAATCTTGAAATTATTGAAATGTTTAGACATGTTGAAGTGAACATTACCCTCTTAGATTCCATTAAACAAATCCCCATACATAAAAAGTTTCTTAAAGAGTTATACACACATAAGAGGAAACTTAGGACTATTGAGAATGTTTTAACCCAGCATTCCATACCCATGAAGTGCAAAGATACAGGTACCTTTACAATTACATGCTAAATAAGAAGTTTAAACATTGATGATGCACTCATAGAATTAGGATCCTTGATAAATTTCATGCCCAAATCCATCTTCTCCAACCTTGGTCTAGTTACATTTTACCTAATGAGTGTTGTCATCCAGTTATCCAAGCGAAGCACAACTAGTTCTGAGGGAATAATTAAGGATTTCCTTGTCCGAGTCAATGATCTTATCTTCCCTGCTGAATACTATGTCTTTGATACGGAAGGTGAGATAACATATTTAAAATATCCTTTTATTCAAGGAATAACTTTCCACATGACATCTAAAACAAAAATTTATGTCCATCCAATAATTTTATCAATGGAATTTGGTGACCAAATAGTCAAGTTCAATACTTTTCAATACATGAGATACCCTTAAGAGAACCAATATTTATTCTCTATCCATGCTTATGAAAGTCTCTCTAAGAGTGTGTTGAATCCAAATCCATCACGTTCCTCTTATTCTAAAGATAAAAGATTTTGTGAATATTTTATCCTCATAACCAATTCATAAATGGAGAAGTTGATGTTGACATTTCAAATGTAAAATCCATAAATCTAAATGATCTTGAAAAATCATTGGAATCACATCTCACCTCTAATATCCACAACTCCAACAAGGATAATAATGAGGAAAATGAACAATCATGTTAATTTGCTGAGTCAAATTGGATTATCCAGCATTCAATGTAGAGACCCAAAGCTTGACGTACATGGACATTACATTACTTTTTCGGAATACTTAATACATAAAAAAAACAGACACACAAGGACCATAATAGTTTAGTGTCTTTGGAAACTCAGAATATAAACATCTAATCCTGTTAAAAGATCTTCAACATCTCTCATATCGATCTTCCCTTTTTGTTTTCCTACCTAAAACCTTTCTTTATTTCCTGGGGAGAAGAAAACATATAAAGGGTGAGCTCAAATGCTCAGTAAGGGTAAGAATGGATAAAATAAAACAAAACATATACATTTGAGCTTAAAATAATGAACAAAATGTTTAAACATCAAAATCTTGAGCAATGACATAAAACATGGAAGTACGTAAGGAATAGATCATAAAGAAACATTAAACATGATAAAACAGCATGGGAGTAAAACATGTAATTGTGGAAACCCTTCAGCACATGTCATGATTTCCATAGTAGCCAAGGAATTGCTGCCAAGACCATCTTAGTGGACAAAGTCCCTTTCTGAATCGAGTTCACTCCTCGTTCCAGTCCTGTATTACTGAACCGGTTTAACTTGTCGTTCCAGCCATGTCTATCTCATGAGATATAAATCTTTACCCAATGCATTGGAGGGAGATATAGGTCCCACCCATTTCATAATTAAATCATTCTTACTTGTGCCACAAAATAAACTTAAAACCTTCATCATAACCCAAAGAATAAAATGGGTTTCATAAACATCATCACATCATTTCATAATCCATATAAAACAAACGTACATTTCATCATAAGAAAAGTGAACCATGTAAATTATAGAGATATTAAACTTAAAATACACACATATGAAATAATTTCATCTTAGATGGAAAATGGTTTTGATAAAACATTTGAAATGAATTCTTGAGGAAAATATCCTTTCTTCTTCAAAATCAATTTCTTTTCACAAAACGTCATGCTATTTTAAAAGAAAGAGATTTTGTTGAAAATATTTATGAAATATTTTGAAGGAATCTTCATGCAAATAAGGCTTTATTAAACCGTAAAAATCCATTCATGACGTATAAGTTAAAAAAAACATTCTTCTCGTACTTTTTCCGGAAAAGTCAAAAAAGTACCTCGTAACGTAAACAAAATAAAGATTCCAATGGAAAGAAATACACCGTTCCTGGAGACGGTAGGCCGTACGTACGCATGAACGCTGTGTTCGTTTACTTATTGAGTTGAATGGAATTAAGTAGATGACATACACATATATATACACATAAATCCAGTATCATTATTTCATATATTTCATGATTACTTATTATATATACTTTATAGTCATTCATGAATGGTTAACGTGGAGAATGAATCTCATCGCGTCGTGGAGACGGTAGTCCGTACGTACGCACGAGCGATGATATCGTTCTCATGATCAGGGAATTGTATTGGAGTGTATGTATACTATTTCAGAATCAATATAAATTTACAATAATCATATATAGTTATTATTTACACCATTATACCCATCCAAGTAAGGTGGTGGTGGAAAATAGATTACACCACGGCGTGGAAACGGTATTCTGTACGTACGCACGCGCGGTGATTTTGTTTTTCGTAGGATGGATAGATGGTGAAATAGAGTTGTTTCATACTTATAATAACATATCAGTATATGAGTGATACTTATGTTATTACTTCATAATGAAACAACCTAATAATAAGAAGTTTAAGAAGAAATAAAGTTCAAAGAATCGGTAACGGACATTACCTCTTCTTTGAAGAGCCTCTTTGAGTCCTCCTCTTAGGGAACTAAAATTGGTCTTTGAAGAAGACCAGGACCTCTATGATGTTTCTAGGGAAGTGGAGAAGATAATTTTTCAAGGTTTGGCCGAGCTTGAAGGCTCAATGTGGTGTGAGGAAGAGAGGGAGGAGGTGCCCTTTTATAAGGGAGGAGAGGGGCACCTTTGGAATAACTAAAAATATTATTTTATTATAAAGCCAAATTCGGTTTTAAATAGCTCCAAATTGATTTATTTATATACTAAGGTGGGGATGGGTAGAAATAATCTCATCCAATAGAATTTAGACAAGTTTAGGTTCCTATTGTAACCTTATCATTTATATTTAACATTAAGTTAGATAATTTTACTTTTACCGTGTCTTTTTGTGTTCTTACACTATAAGGTTAATAAACATACTATAACAAGAAAAAAGAACCCAAAGTTGTTTATTATTAATATATATAACCTTATCTAAGTCATTTGGCAAGACCTTAGATTTTTAGGAATAAAATAACAATTAATAATATAATATTTGTTTTAAAAACTATTTTATGTCAATTTTGACACTATTTTGTAATTGATTTTTTTGAAACTCATAACAAAATGATTAGTTCAAAAAAAGTTAATTAAATAAATAATAACATGTCATATTAACCTATAAAATTAGTTTAATTCATAAAAAGTCTTAAATTACATTTATTTGGGTATTTATAACATCAATTATTTCAATATTTCATTAATAAGATAATTTCTACATCATCTTTGTGTCATAAATAAATTAACTTTTTTAATGTCTAAAAATTACAAATAAAATATCATTATGCCGGAAATATTTTTATCTTTATAATTAATATTTATAGTTGAATTTATCTTATGTATAACCCTATATTAAAAATTATTTAGTTATTAAATGTTGATTTTAACTATTTTAACCCTTCTTTAAATAAATTAATAATAAATGTCTTAATCTAATCCAAGTGGGCCTAAATGGTCATATTTTATTCCTAAGGTTGTTTTTGGTCGAATTAGACTTAACCAATAGAATTAGGACATGTGTTAGGCTAATAATAATATCATTTTTACCCTTAATTACCCTATTTTCTTTTAACCGTGGCAAATAAAAGTAAAAAGTTACTATTCACCAAAAATTATTTTCATCTCATTGAACCACATTTTAATTACTGACATCAACCGTGTCTCTCGGATTTTTGAGATTCCACTCACAGAAGCAGTAAAATAAGTTTTATGAAAAATTCAGTTTTTTTAACTACCACTTAGTGGTTTCACTATTCATCAAAAATTGAAAGTTTTCAGAAAAATACCAAAAATTAGGCCTAAGCTATATTTGATATTATGAACTCAAAAATGATGTCTATTTTAACAAATTCAAAACATATCAGTTGCATTAATTAATTTAAAAATTAATTCCTGTCGTCAAAACAAATAGCGTGTTCTTAAGAGATAATAACTATCAAAAGATTGATACTTGTTTATGTCTGGTTTAAATGTGAAATTACATCCAATGACCAACATTGTATTAAATTGTAAAAATATATTATAAATATACTTTAAAACCACTCAAATTAATAATTTATCACTATTAATTATTTCAATTAAAAAGGTTGTTTTAATTAAAATTTAGTAATTTTCACTATTCATCAGAAAATGAAAGTTATCTGAAAAGTACCAAAATTTCACCCTAAGCTAATTTTGATATTCTGAATCCAAAAATGAAGTCCATTTTGAAAAATAAAATTTCAAAAATTTCAAAAAGTGGTTATTACTATTCATAACGACTAGTTTTAATAATATTTTAATAGCATATCGTTGTTTAGTGAAACTCGGTATTGCGTACTACACGCGCTATCGAGGAAGGTCGTGATTGCATGTAATGAAAGACAAGTCAAGGATGCTTGTTGTGGAAGCTCCTTTTGGTGTAGCGTACAACACAAGACATTAATGAAATTAAAAAGAATATTTTTCATAAAATCTCGGGGTGTTACATTCTACCCCCCTTAAAATGAATTTCGCCCTCGAAATTCATCAGGGTTATAAATTGTTTACTACTCGAAAGTTTCTTTAATAGAAACCCACATCGTAAAAAGGAATACCAAAACCAATATTTTAAAAAAAGGTATGAAACGTAATAGTTACCCAAATAAACTAATCATTGGGTTTCCACATAGGTGAAAATATAGATATGGAAGAGAAATCTAACCATCATGTTCTGATGGAGAGTGGTAGAGAACATGGTTATGAAAAATCCAACAATCACAAAGCCATAAATTTGTGATGATCTAGGGTACCATCTGATTCATTGGATATAAGATCACTAGGACAACATTTTTGGCTTTCCATATCATTTTGTTAAAGTTGAAAAATTTGAATTAGAATAAATACTTACTTTATTTTGGTACAATCTCACTGTTTTTCGTTCCTTGAACAATTTCCACATCATATCTTAAAGAAATGAAGTTGAATTTTTTATTCGTGAAGTGTTAGCAGATCATGTGATAGAATGATGTGTCATTCCATCTGTCTCAAACAAAAGGTTAGCATAAGTCCATATATAGTGAGATTAATCTTATATGGTTCCTAAAATGGACTTATACTTATTATATCATACTGATTAATATAATAAAACTAGTTTCTACTAAACAGGGACTTCCTGTAGGCCAGTGGTAGGCGATAAAGGCTAGTTGCACTTCGGTTGTGGGTTCGATTCCCACAGCCTTGTCCGACGCGATGGGCTGTCGCCCATCCGGCAGGTTGTCCTTTTTCTAAAGCTATATTACTATAAAATCCCATCAATAATATCGAAAAAATTTCTATCCTAACTTATGTCCAACATAATCCATTCCAATCTTTAGGCTTATCTAAAATACTTTGGTCCAAGCTCATAGTATAAAGAAAATGATTACTTGAAATGTCACATAACAATCACGTGAATGCCATCATTTATCCCCCATATATCATAAGATATATATTGTTGGTCAAATTACAAACATGTGAATACCTTAATCAAGAATTCTTTTGAAGAATGAATACCCATTGAACATTAGTGAAAACATGAATGCAGTTAAAAGTTAACACTTTCCACATACCAAAATCCTCAAAATTCTTTATACTCAAACCATGATATCACTTAGTCCTTATATCAATCATGAGCTCATGAATACAATCAAACATCTCATTACCTTCTTATCCATTCTTTATGCGCATATCATCTACTTACCAAAAATATCTCAATCACTTTCCATGGTTACCGGTACCATTGAAAACCACAATAGACCAATACATAAATATTCCAATATTCTACGATACTATATACAACATTATTTTGGAATCCCATTACATAAACACTTAATCATTCCACCACATCATTGTCATATTCAACATCGCCAATAGTGATCGCATGTGACTTCCCTTTGTCCTTTGCCTTAAGTGGTTGCTCATGTCGATCATCACTAACCCTTGGATTAGGGAATTTATTAGCATAATTCCCCATTTCCTTGCACTTGAAGCATTGAAGTGTTGTTGGTGCGTTCTCTACAATATTTTCTTTATTCACACCATTATCAACCATTTTTCTATTACTTCGACACTCAGATGCTCGATGACCTTCTTTTCCACACTTAAAACATTTTCTAGTCCCTTTAAGACAATCTCCACCATGCTTCTTTCCACACTTTGAGCATAAGGAAACATTCATATTCTTTTCACCATTACTCTGAGATTTCTCCTGAACTCCAACTTTCATTTCTTGTCAAAACTATGAGATGGATAAGTAACACCAACTTCCATTTCTACCTTGATAGCACAACGCACAATTTCTTCATATCTACTGAAGTCTATTATAGCTAATGCCTTTCGAAGATTTGGTTTTAAGCCACTGATGAATCAATCAACTTTACTTTCAGGTTGGATGATAAATCCAGATGCATACCTTGAAAGCCTTGTAAAAATCGCTTCGTATATACCAACAGATTCATCATCATTTTGCTTTAGTTCAAGAAACTCCTTCTCCATCTTTGTTCTAAGAATACAATTGAAGTACTTATTGAAAAATAAGTTCTTGAACTCATCCCATTCTATGGACTCAATTTCATCTCTTGGCCTCGTATTCTTGATAATATTCCACCATTGATCAGCTTCACCTTCCAAACGATATACTGCTAATATGACTTTATCATGTTCAGAACATTGAAGAACTGAAAATATTTTTTCAGTGGTAATGTTCCATTGTTCAGCAACACGTGGATCATAAGACCCACTGAAAGAAGGTGGACGTTGCCTCATGAAGGACTCAATAGAATACTGTTCACTTCTCTGCTCATTTGGAAGTCCTGAATGATTCATAGCTTGTGTAAGTATAACAATAAGATTTTGCACTCCATCTCCTATAAAATTTGTTTGTTCAGGAGGAAAATCATTGCATTGTCCATTACATTTATCAACACAGTTCCTTCGGGTTCCAGCCATCGTCTAAAACCCAAAAAGAATAGTGTGAGAGGAAAAAATCACGCTCGGGAAAACAACAAAATAAAGGGGGAGTACCCACAATATTTAACATCTTAGGTTTAATTCTAAGATTAGTAGCGCAATTCGAGGACTATAACCTATACTTACACTTAACCATAGGGGCATCCCCAGACATGCCTTAGAAATATCTCTAGGGATCTCACTAAAGTTGTCGCATCCTAGTTTCCAAAGGTTGACTAAACCTTTCCTCTGATACCAACTGTAGAGACCCAAATCTTGACGTACATGGACATTACATTACTTTTGTGTAATACTTAATACATAACAAAAACAGACACACAAGGACCGTAATAGTTTAGTGTCTTTGGAAACTCAGAATATAAACATCTAATCCTTTTGAAAGGTCTTCAACATCTCTCATATCGATCTTCCCCTTTTGTTTTCCTACCTAAAACCTTTCTTTATTTCTTGGGAAAAAGAAAACATATAAAGGGTGAGCTCAAATTCTCAGTAAGGGTAAGCATGGATAAAATAAAACAAAACATATACATTTGAGCTTAAAATCATGAACATAATGTTTAAACATCAAAATCTTGAGCAATGACATAAAACATGGAAGTATATAAGGAATAGATCATAAAGAAACATTAAGCATGATAAAATAGCATGGGAGTAAAACATGTAATTGTGGCAACCATACAACACATGTCATGATTTTCATAGTAGCCAAGGCATTGCTGCCAAGACCATCTTAGTGGACAAAGTCCCTTTCTGAATCGAGTTCACTCCTCATTCCAGTCCTGTATTACTGAACTGGTTTAACTTGCCGTTCCAGCCATGTCTATCTCATGAGATATAAATCCTTACCCAATTCATTGGAGGGAGATATAGGTCCCACCCATCTCATAATGAAATCATTCTTACTTGTGCTACAAAATAAACTTAAAACATTCATCATAACCCAAATAATAAAATTGGTTTCATAAACATCATCCCATCATTTCATAATCCATATAAAACAAACAGCCATTTCATCATAAGAAAAGTGAACCATGTAAATTATAGAGACATTAAACTTAAAATACACACATATGAAATAATTTCATCTTAGATGGAAAATGGTTTTGATAAAACATTTGAAATGAATTCTTAAGGAAAATATCCTTTCTTCTTCAAAATCAATTTCTTTTCACAAAACGTCATGCTATTTTAAAAGAAAGAGATTTTGTTGAAAATAGTCAGGAAATATTTTGAAGGAATCTTCATGCAAATAAGGCATTATTAAACCGTAAAAATCTGTTCGTGCCGTATAAGTTAAAAAAACATTCTTCTCGTACTTTTGCCGGAAAAGTCAAAAAAGTACCTCGTAACGTAAACAAAAGACAGATTCCTTACATACCATGTAGTAAAAGTAAAAAATGGGTAAAAATTACTTTAAACATACATGAAAATACTTTTATAAAACATGGACATGGATGATAGAAATAACCCCAGTAAATACTTACGAATAAGCAATCTCGGATAAAAATGAGATTTGAAAAATTATCCCTTACCTTAGGTCCAATATGCTTCGTACGTATCCAAACCTCCTGTATAATTATTTAAATAATTTCATTGACTTATTACAGAATCATATTCATTGTTATTATATCATATATGGTTCACTTATGACTTTATATTACCCGTTCTTTTGTAAATTCCATGTTAAAGAGTGTTTTGGTTAAAATCGTTTCATTTGTCGTCCGTGTTTTGACTTGTAATTATTCACATGATTACTTAGATCATGATTACTTAATTACAGAATATAAAACCTTATTTATAATATATATTCATAATATAAATATTTATAATAGATTGATAAATGGAAAGAAATACACCGTTCATGGAGACGGTAGGCCGTACGTACGCATGAACGCTGTTTTCGTTTCCTTATTGAGTTGAATGGAATTAAGTAGATGACATACACATATATATACACATAAATCCAGTATCATTATTATGTCATATATTTCATGATTACTTATTATATATACTTTATAATCATTCATGAATGGTTAACGTGGAGAATGAATCTCATCGTGTCGTGGAGACGGTAGTCCGTACGTACGCACGAGCGATGATATCATTCTCCTGATCGTGGAATTGTATTGGAGTGTATGTATACTATTTCAGAATCAATATCACTTTAAAATAATCATATATAGTTATTATGTACACCATTATACCCATCCAAGTAAGGTGGTGGTGGAAAATAGATTACACCACGGCGTGGAGATGGTATTCCGTACGTACGCACGCGCGGTGATTTCGTTTTCTGTAGGATGGATAGATGGTGAAATAGAGTTGTTTCATACTTATAATGACATATCAGTATATGAGTGATACTTATTTTATTACTTCATAATTAAACAACCTAAGAAGAATAAGTGGAAGAAGAAATAAAGTTGAAAGAATCGGTAACGGACATTACCTCTTCTTTGAAGCGCCACTTTGAGTCCTCCTCTTAGGGAACTAAAATTGGTCTTTGAAGAAGACCAGGACCTCTAGGATGTTTCTAGGGAAGTGGAGAAGATAATTTGGCAGGGTTTGGCCGATCTTGAAGGCTCAAAGTGGTGTGAGGAAGAGAGGGGGTAGGTGCCCTTTTATAAGGGAGGAGAGGGGCACCTTTGGAATAACTAAAAATATTATTTTATTATAAAGCCAAATTCGGTTTCAAATAGCTCCAAATTGATTTATTTAGAATATAATGTGGGGATGGGTAGAAATACTCTCATCCAATAGAATTTAGACAAGTTTAGGTTCCAATTGTAACATTATCATTTATATTTAACTTTATGTAAGATAATTTTACTTTTACCATGTCTTTTTGTGTTCTTACACTATAAGGTTAATAAACTTATTATAACAAGACAAAAGAACCCCATGTTGTTTATTATTAATATATATAACCTTATCTAAGTCATTTGGCCGAACCTTAGATTCTTAGGGATAAAATAACAAATAATAATATAATATTTGTTTTAAAAATTATTTTATGTCAATTTTGACACTATTTTGTAATTGATTTTTGTGAAAATCATAACAGAATGATTAGTTCGAAAAAAGTTAATTAAATAAATAATAACATTTCATATTAACCTATAAAATTCTTTGAATTAATAAAAAGTCTTAAATTATATTTATTTGGGTATTTATAACATCAATTATGTCAATATTTCATTAATAAGATAATTACTGCATCATCGTTGTGTCATAAAAAAATTAACTTTTTTAGTGTCTAAAAATTAAAAATAAAATATAATTATGTTGGATATCTTTTTAGATTTCTAATGAATATTTATAGTCGAATTTATCTTATGTATAACCCTATATTAAAAATGATTTAGTTATTAAACTTTGATTTTAACTATTTTAACTCTTCTTTAAATAAATTAATAATAAATGTCCTAATCTAATCCAAGTGGGCATAAATGGTCATATTTTATTCCTAAGGTTGTTTTTGGTCTAATTAAACTTATTTAATATAATTATGACATGTGTTAGGGTAATAATAATATCATTTTTACCCTTAATTACCCTATTCACTTTTAACCGTGGTGAATAAAAGTAAAAAGTTACTATTTACCAAAAATTATTTTCATCTCATTGAACCACATTTTACTTACTGAAATCAACCGTGTCTCTCGGATTTTTGAGATTCCACTCACAGAAGCGGTAAAATTATGTTTTATGAAAAATTCAGTTTTTTTAACTACCACTTAGTGGTTTCACAATTCATCAAAAATTGAAAGTTTTCAGAAAAATACTAAACATTAGGCCTAAGATATATTTGATACTATGAACTCAAAAATGATGTCTATTTTTCCAAATTCAAAACATATCAGTTGCATTAATTAATTTAAAAATTAATTCCCATCTTCAAAACAAATAGTGTGTTTTTAAGAGATAATAACTATCAAAAGATTGATACTTGTTTATGTCTGGTTTAAATGTGAAGTTACATCCAATGACCAACATTGTATTAAATTGTAAAAATATATTCTAAATATACTTTAAAACCACTAAAATTAATAATTTATCACTATTAATTATTTCGATTAAAAAGGTTGTTTTTAATTAAAATTTAGTAATTTTCACTATTCATCAGAAAATGAAAGTTATCTGAAAGGTACCAAAATTTCACCCTAAGATAATTTTGATATTCCGAATCCAAAAATGAAGTCCATTTTGAAAAATAAAATTTAAAAAATTTCAAAAAGTGGTTATTACTATTCATAACAGCTAGTTTTAATAATATTTTAATAGCATATCGTTGTTTAGTGAAACTCGGTATTGCGTACTACACGCGCTATCGAGGAAGGTCGTGATTGCGTATAATGCAAGGAAAGTCAAGGATGTGTGTTGTGAAAGATCCTTTTGGTGTAGTTTATGACACAAGACATTAAGTAAATTAAAAAGAATATTTTTCATAAAATCTCGGGGTGTTACATTCAACATTTTCTATCCATGATTCTAAAAATTCTATTACATGTGAGGTGAACCCAGAACCAATGTGTTTATCTTTTCCCCATAGGAGTGAAGGTTGTGATATTTTTTCTCTAATTAATAAAGTGATGACTAGTGAGGTTAAAATTTACCATTCTTTTAAAAAAACATTGATATATAGGATATTGATATTTTTATTCATCCTTATTACTCAACTGATCCTCATTAATATACATCAGTAAGTGATTAAATAAACAAGTTGAAAACAATTGGGATATCACACTATATTTTAATGTTATATGATCCTTACATAAATTCACCATCATAATTGAAACATCTTACTGAATTTCCAAGAATAGGAAACCATAAAATTGTGGATAAAATCATTCCTCAAGTTGAAGACCAAAGGGAGGATAACCATATTCTCTTTCCACCCCCATTGAATTGAAATAACATTAACAAGGATGGGAAGAAATCACACAATCAAAAACTGAGGCTTCCAAAAGAGAAATGTTTCTGGAAGCACACTGGAATTGATAAAATATGATTTTCACCATTGGACTATGGGTATTCAACTGCAACTATCTAGCTATTGACAAAATAAATTCTTCACTTCTCAGGAGGCAACCCGAATTTTCTTTCACTTTATAAAATATTAATTTTTTTTATTTTTTCATTAAATGAATAATGTTTTATTGTTTTTGTTTCTATTTTAGTTAATGGTAATTTTCTAAAGAATCTCCACGAGAGGAAACACATCTCAGGAACCACAAAAACTTTCATCAGATCCCCAAATTCTATAGTTGACCCACCACTAGATAGAGATAGAGACCCACTAAATCAAAACAAGGGGGAACTTATTTCACATTAACTCATCTTCTTTCTCCCTATCTCTCTTTCTCATATTCTATCACTCGGTTTTTGTGGTTTTGGATTTATAAAAAACTAAAAAAACTATAAAATATGAAAAAAGATCCAAAATTACTCACCATCCAATTTTGAAATTTTTTACAACTATTTTGGGGAGTCAAAAGACATGTTTTCATCTAAAAAATTTTGTGTTTTTATCATAACTTGGGATAAGGAATTTTGTGTTATGAATACTAAATTTTGAATTCTTTGTTTTAAATCTGGAGAATTATTCTTCCCCAACCGTGAGAAACGACATTAGATTTCATGCCAAGGTCACCAATGACCATATTTTCATATTGTGTGTTTTTCACCCCTGATTGTGAGTCTTGAGTTTTTGGACCTTTGAGTTTAATTTTCAAATTTAGTGTACATTAATATGATAGAGTTATTTTTTGAACCATTTGAGAATCAAAATAGCAAAATATCCTATCATTAACCTTACATTAATCCTCCTTTTGAAAGCCACTTTGAGCCTATGAAAACCATTTCTTTGATATCCACATTACCAACCCAATACCGTTTCCCACCAAACATCAACATGGAATTAAATTACATAATTTAATAAAATTTAATTATGGGGGAATGGATTTTATTTTGGTTATTTGTTTCTGTATTTTCTATTTGTTTTCATATGCTTGAACGAAGGTATCCATTTTAGTGTTGGGAAGAGGTCGTAATTTAGTGAGTTTTGGGGAATGTATTTTCATTTATGTAATTTTGTATATGTTATTGACAAGTTTTCAAAAAAATTGAAAAAAAACAAAAGAAATTTGTGTCTTGTATGGGCTACAAATCACTCTTCCCCAACCCTTGATCATGTTATAACTATTACAATTAGTGTCATTAGAATATCAAACATGGGATGAGATATGAGTGTGATATCTTTTTTGTGTTTAATATTTGAAAAAAAAGGAAAAAACACCTATTTCATTGGGAGAAGTTTAGTGTTTTGTAAATATGTCATCTTCTTATCACCTTTAAATTTTTTCCCTCCTTTGTGTATTTCTTAACATAATAGTGCCCTTTTAAATATGTGTTTCCATTTCTATCCATGTTTCTTTTCAAAATAAATTGTGAATTGTTTTACCCATATTGGTTTTTTACACCTCTTTTATACTATTTTGGGCATTAAATTCCTACCATCCCATAGACAGAGAAAACCTCGAAAAATATTTCTTGATTCTTGTACACTTTAGGATAGGGAATGGAATCTGATAGCTCTTTCAAACTCTAAGATTTTCACTTTTGGTTGGTGAATGGGTGAATCACCAGAAATAATAAAAATTTCACCTTGATCGGAGTGAGTTTGGAGTGCCCACATTTTCCTTTTCTAAATTTTATCATGAAAAATAAATTGTTTTTGGATAATTATTTCTGTAAAAAATTTGGTGGAATTCAATACGGATGATTAAAATGGTTTAAAACTCTACTGATCGGTGAAGACAAAATTTTAATATTTGTTGGTGAGTGAAAATGATTTTGTTATGTTTTTATATTTGTTTCACACGAGGAAGTGCACAATAATAAGTGTAGGGGAGTTGATTTTATTCATTTATTAATAACATTTTGTTTAATCTCTTTAGTAATTTTCATGTAAGAGTGCATAAATAATGTGAAACACCCATGTTTTACTATTAAATATAATATTTTGAGTATTAGTTAAATTAATTTAATCAAGTTCGTTTACAATTGTAATAATAAATCTCACCCTATATATATGAATTGTAGGATTATTATTTTTTAGGTTTCCTTATTCAGGTTCCAATATATCATTAGAATGAAGTTTCGGCAAATTCTGCACTTTGAATGGTTATATGGTCCACACAAAAAGGCCAAACAATCTGTGAAGAAATTTTACCATCCATGAAGATTGAATTTCTAGGAAAAATCTTGAAGTCCAAAATTATTTATTATCCACAAAACATTGGGGGAAAATATATTTCATCTTTAATAAAAATTGAAATGCCCAAATCTGCAAGAAAGGGGCCCAAATGATTCTATTAAGTCCCGCCCACCATTCTGTTTGGGAATTAAAACCATCACACCATTATAAACTTTTCCCTTGATATAGACATCAATTAGAGATGATATTTACATTTTTAAATCCAAGATATAAGTGGAAATCTTCTTATAAGAAATTATAGGGATTTTATGGAATCTCCAAAATAAAAAATCATTTCACATTCCGGACTTCAAAAAAGTGTGGATAAAAATGGATAGCTACACATTGTTGAGTAAAATAGCAATAAATTTAGCTAAAAAGGTAAAATGAATGAAAAATTTTCATTGAAGATAGAAAAACTCAATATCTACAACTATTAATTAGATAATATCAAGAGAATTATCTTTTTTTGATGGCCAAATTGTCAATACAAGTATAGGGGCATATTTAGAATGCAAACAAACAACCACATTGGGCTATAAATGCATCCCCCTATTCTCCTTTCATAGAGTTGGATTTTAAGAGCAAATAAATATTGTTTTTCATGAACATGATCTTCCAAATTATTGGTAGGATCTTCCATACTCAAGTTTCTACTTGAGAAACCATTTCTCCATGCTTGTTTCGATTTACTTTTTCATTTTTCTTTGTTTCTAATCTCGTAAGTGTTTGTATTTGTAATTCTATTTTATTGTATGTTTGTTCTTCTTCATCTCTTATAATCATCCATCCTCTATTATTAAATATTAATTCTCTTAAATTAGTTTAAATCAAGTTGAAACCCCTTCCCTTATTTTTCTTCCTCATTCAATCGAAAGTCCATTTTTAATTCTCATCATCGTTCATGTGTGTGTTCAATGCACAACTCTTTTATTATCCTGTTCTATTTGTTCTATTTATAATTCATCACCATAAAAATATATAACCAGATTAATATCAACATAAATGGAAGAAAAAATATACCATTGGGGAGAGTAATAATTTTGGTATGTTAAGTTATTGAGAGATTTTTCTTATTGAGTATTATTTAGGTTAACATTGTGTATGTTAAACTTTAGATGTCATGGATTAATGAATTTTTTTTGTTTAATGTGTGGATTCCATGGATTATTGGAACCATAAATACACTACCCTAAATAAGTAATAATTTAGATTAAAACTCTAGTTATGTTATGTCTTGGATTAAATCCTTACCACATGGTAATTATAATCAAAGTCATCTTGTGAAGTGGGTGTTAATTTAATACAATATAAAGCAATGATCAAGGATATCATAATCTTAAATCTCAAATAATGAACTCACACCAATTTTTATCAAATTTTTAAACCAAAAATCATCAATTAATAAATTTACTTAAGCTCTTTAAACAAACCCCCCAATAAAAATAATAATTGATCAAAAAAATCAACTCTAAAATTTGTACCATCTCTGAGGATTCGACCTAAGCGTCACTATACACATTATCAGAGCACTGTACCATTGAACGATCAATAGATGATAATCATATGTGCTTCACATCTATTTGAAACTTTTTGTAACTTTATTGTGCATCAATAGAAAGAAAAATAATGATTTTTCTAACCTTTCTACTGAAGAAAATTTATCATCAATATAAATTCCATAAATCTATAAGTAACCTTTGCACATTAATCTTTCTTTGTTACTTATCAATTCCCCATGTTTATTTATCTTTTTTCAGAAAACCCAATTTGTACCCATAACATTTTTGTTATCTGGATTGGGAATGATTTCCCAAATATAATTATTATCAATTTAATCTAACTCTTCATTCATAGTTTGAACCCATTACTAATGCTAAAAATATTCATTAACATCTTTCAACTCCACTTTTTAATATAATGAAGTATGTGTAATATATTTTTATGTTCTTATTGTTTTAACCTTTTGATATTTATAAATAATTTTGTTTTAACATTGTACTTGCTTCGTCATCCCGAGATGAGAATTTTAAAATTATTCATCATCACTAGAAATGTATGATCCTGATTCTTATTCATGAGTAGGATCACCATTATTTATATCCTTATCATAATTGTTAAAAAAAATCTTCCATCCTGCTCAACTTCCTTTTCAGCACAAGTCAATTTTTATTCCTCAACATTTTAAATTAATTTCACATAAATAAATTAAACTAATATTCCTAAATATTTATTAAAAAATCTATAACATTTTCATACTATATCATAGTAAAGAAAAAAATCCATCTTTACCTCTCTGCTCTAACTTTTCAAGGTTTATACCTTTCTAATTTGTAATGCGTGGAATCCTAAAAACTCTTAAGTTTGTCAAACACGGATTTTTTTATATAAAAAATTTCCAATAGAGTTATATATAAACCTAATCTATAGAAAAATAAAATTTTAATATGAACAATAGTTCTCATGGATTGACTAAAACTTTATTGAGAGAGACCATGTTAAAGTAACACAATTCATCCCATTTCAACTAGAATTCTATTTTTTCCTTTCAAAAACACATTTTATTGAAGAGTTTAAGGTTTACTAAAATTATGAAGAATTAAATGCTTCTCAGGATAACTTTCAAAAAATTCAATTTTGTATGAACCACATTTATTAGTTATCAACTTCTTCACCGAATACTCACATTCCTTCTTAGCTCTCTTTCTGAAACTTTTAAAAATTATCAGATCATTTTACTTATGTTTCATATAAATAAAAAAAGTAATAAGAGTAAAGTAATTAATGAAAGTAATGATGTACTTGTCTCCATGAGTTGAATGTTTTCTCATTGAACCACAAATATTATAATGGATAATTTCTAGGGGTTATTTTGAACAATTGTCAGCTTTTTTATGGATAGAGTTTGTAATATTTCCTTTCTAAAAAATTATGCAACACCAATCTCTTCTTATTAAAACATAAAGAATACCCAGAACAATGTCTTTATATAATAAATTTCTCATATTTATCTAACACATGTGTCTCAACATTTTATGTCATAGCCAATTCTCTTCCACTATGCCTAAGTAACAAGAGTTTTGAACCACACTAACTTGGAACAAGTTTTCTTTTGTATGTTGGCCTATTGTAACTATCTTTACTTATCAATTTTCCCAAAAAATCTGTATTTCCTTTAAGTAAATTTTTTCCATCATCAAAAAGTTGTGAAACACTTATAAATTTTTGTTTCAACACCTAAAATAAATATTTCTTGGATTTGAAATTTTCTTCCCCAATAACAGATGATCCAAAAACTTTTATTCTAAGAGAATAATCCTTGAAAAATGTCATTGTTCATTATTTAATGTCATTTATATTCTTAAAAAAATTTAATTCTCCTATCAGAATAGAAGAACACCCACTATCCAAGATCTAATTCTATTCTCCTATTGTAGCTTTGAGTTCAATTTCAATAACAAGACCTTTTTATTTCCATTTTCTTTCTTCAGATCCGGATTTTTGATAACTATTAAGAAAATTTTATTTTGCCAATAACAGAACAAGATATCCTTTAGGAAGGTGTCTAGAATTTTCACATCTTTAAAAAATAGTTTCTAGAGGTTGGAATCTATTTTCAATTTTTTACTCCAATTTTCTTAGACTTCTTCAAAATATATTTTTTAGAATTATCTTTTGATGGGATTGAATCCCAATCAAACATTGCCTTATGTAATTCATGGGATAGTGGTAATGTTTTTGGTTAAAACGATACATATTTTACATATGTTTGTATCCACTAAAATAACATACGTATCCATAGAAATAATATTTTCCTCTTAAACATCTATACAGTTAGGAATTGAGAGCATGTTTCTTAGAAACCTTATTATCTTCCTTACCAAAATTTTGTTAAACACCAACCTTTCTGTTATCCCCATGAATTTTATTTTTAATCTCATTTTTCTTTTCAGCCATATCATAACCAAAAGTAGTATAAAATGTTTACTTCACCACTTTATTGGTCTTGGCCACATACATAACTTTCCTAGGTTTCTTCTTTTTAGAAACAATTCCATTTTTCTTCTCAAACATTGAAGGTAAATTTTGATCATTCAAATGATTAACTGTTCCAGAACATTAAACAAATTTAGAGATAGATTTTTTGAAACTTGTAAAATTTTTTTATATTTAGAAATTATTTATTGGGAAAGATCATAATCTAATTATATTGACTTTAGTTTTACTTGTAGATGTTAATTCAGATTTTTTTATTTCTCTAGATATTTATTCAAAATATAAATATCTTCTAACATATTAGATTTCACATTAGAAAAACATTATTGATTATTTTATGAAGAATTTTCATTTTCCAAATTCATGACATATTTCTAAATTCTCTCAATGTTTATCATGAATTCTTTTAAATATTATTTTAAATGGAATTATAATCGAGTTTCTTCTTGTTCTGAACTAATACTTCAAAATTATTCACTTTTAACTATTGTAATAAATGTATTTTCTCTAGCCTTTTTAATAGAATTTTAGGATTCAACTTCACCATCTTCATCATGATAATCTTTATATAATAAACTTATCCTTTTGGATTTGAAGAACTTTTTTATCATTTCATTTGGAATAAGAATTATAATTTTCTCCTTGTTTGTTCCATAGCCTTCATATCCTTCTTTTATCTACATCAGTATCTTCATCATTATTTCTTCAAGTTAAATTTTCTTCAAGTTTTCAAATGACTCCACATTAAATTACTTTTAAGGGATGCTTCCTTTTATACATTTATTTACCTCTTTTAAAATTTTTATAAAATAAGGATAAAAATTAATCTATATTTTTATATACCTCATTTTCAGAATTAGAATCAATGAAATATTATTTATCAATAATATTATTAGAATTTCTTTAGTTGACATATTTAAAATAAATTTCATGATCAAATTTGGTTTTTACTTTCATTACATTATTCTTCCTCATTTCATAATTAATGAGAGTGCTATGAAAATAATCAAGAGATAGAGTTTTAGGATCTATATCTTCCAAGGAAGAAAAATTTTCAACAAAATTATTAGGAAGAATTTTCAATATATTTTAAAAAACAATAGAATATTCCAACTAATCACTAAGACATCTAATAGTGATAAAAATGTTATCTACCTTAGTAAAGTAGTCACCAACAGATTCATTCTCACCTATTTTCAAATATTCACACTTTAGCCTCCAAATTTGTAACTATTCCTTCTTCAAATTTTTATTGATTTAATATATGTTCTTAACTGTATCCTAGATACCTTTGGTAGTATAAACACCCTTCAATCTTAAAAACTCACATTTTGAATGTGATGCAATAAAATCATTCTTATCTCTTCCACAATTCTCAAGATTCTTCTTATTAATATATGTAAGGGAAATTTTTTTCATGAATAGGAGGAAATACATCTATTTCATCTTCAAGAACATAATACCCAATAGAAATTAGATAAGAATAAATTCTATCTTTTTATATATAATAGTTATTGCCATCAAATACTGGAATCCCCTTACTTTTCACAAAATTCATATTCTCCATCACAAATTATATTCAAAACTTCAACAAAGAGTAAATGAAGGGAGCCTTCATCTCTGATAATAATTATGATTGCTCAACCAATATAAATATATCACTAAGAGGGGAGGGGTAAATCAAAGATATATTTTTCTTTTATTTTTCCTTTCCATTGAAACACCATTTTCCCCCTATTAAATATTTATCCCCTTTTCTAAAAAATTAATAACACATACATAGGAACCTATGAATTTAGAAGGTTCACTACTCAATAAGAGTAGCTACGTCCTTGGTATGGTTTTAAAACAATTAAATACCACACAATCCACTGGAAAAAAATTATTTTATGTAGATAAAATGATTAAAATATTTCCTTATATTGGTGTAGCACAATGTTCAATACAATAGTGCATGTGCGTCAAGTAGTTGAAAATGATGTAATAAAATTTGTGTAATAAGTTAAGAAACATGCTACTGTGATGCCTTGTAAACTATCACAATATGATACTTAAAACAATTATTCTCTTTATTACCAAACAATAGGTAAGAAATTATTTAGACTTCATAATGATACTTAGTCTGATACTTAATCCGATCTACAGTCCAATTGCATAGTCTGATAGAATAATCTATCACAATACCACTGAAACTAATTTGAACTACTTTTGTATAAGTTCAGAAGTCCTAGTTTGGTTTCCTAATCTGATCCAGAAACTCTGATTATGATCTTCTCTCATCTCCTTTTCTTATTTCTTCTAGAACAATTCCTCAAGAAATCACAATTCAAAAAATCATTCTCTCTATGAACTTTCAGTGCTCCACCTTCTCTATTCAATAGTAATCGAGCATAAAAAATTACAAATTACTTACACTATTTATATGTGTGCCAGAAGTGGCTTGAGTGGGATTTTTAAAATGTTTCCCTCTCAACCAAATTTCATGAAACATAAAATTTTATTGAATTTTAGATTCATCTTTGACTTTTTTAGTGCTTCTCATCTCTTCTTAATTATTCTTGTAACTTATCAAATATTCTCAAAAATTCAAGTTGTTTTAATATTTTTAATCATTCTTTAGTCCAATTACAATTCTCAATCTGATTTCTTCATTACACTAGTCAGTACCAATTGAAAATAAAAATATGAGGAAACAAATGTATTCTCATTATGATGATCATAATCAACTAAAAAAAAGTTATTAATTCTAATGCTCTGTATAAACTATTTAAATATAAAGCATTGAAACCATTATTTCATCAACAAAATTTTCAACGTCGTCTTTAAACTATCTTGAAAATTCTTTTTGAAAACTATTAAAAAACTCCTATACTTAATTTATTCAAACCGATTATCTTGAGTATGATGATGTTATTAGTGTCATCCTACATATGATAAATCGGGGTGTCATTTACTCCAATGATTGGCATCAAATCTAGTCGGATAGTCTTGATGCAATTAAAAAACATGTCAAAGTTCTTAATTAATTTTTAACCCAATTGATATACAGTAATTCATATTGATGGAAAATAGTTGACTACATTTTTTATTATTCTCTGATCCTATTTTTCATTGGTCCCAAAAAACATCACATTAATTGTTTTTATCCAAAACAACTCCCTATTAGGATAAATCTACCTCTAATGTTCTTTTTCCACCATCTCTACATTTGATGATCTATGTAAGGATGAATCTGACAATTAGTGGAACCCCGCATCTGATGTACCGGTTCCAGTATCTTCGAGTTCAGTAATTTCATATCTTTTATGAATAAGAATCACAAAAAAAATTTCTCTAATTATTTGTATCTTGTGGATTATTTGACTGATTGGAAACCAAAATCTTCATCTTATCATGATCTGAAAAACCTTCATATCCTTTAATCTACTCTGAGTATGATGATCTCACACCGATGGACTGAGATAAAAATGATTCATCTTTAAAAACTTATTTATTCAACAAAATTTTTCTTGTATCATGAATCCCTTATAACTTTGAAAACTTTGAAGATCATATTTAGTATCATATGTCTACCATTATAAAATATTGTAACATAAAAACCTTCCAAAAACCTATTTTTTTTTAAGAATACTCAATATGATTGGTATCACTACTTCTACCACTTTCTTTCATCAAGCTTGAACCACATGTTTTCAGATAACTTATGATTTATGAGAACTACAAGATCAGAAAATCATCTCCAGATTTTTGTAGGATCTATTTAGACTCCAATCCTCATTACGATCATAAATTTATTTTGCGGACCTGAGGTGTGTCTGATGAACCATTTCTCTTAGAAAAAATCTTCCCAACCTAATGGAATTTCTTAATCATTTTGAGTCAAATATTCTGATTATGATGGTAATTCTGATCACAAAATTTTACAAAGTGAGGTGATTTATTCTTCTTTGATATTTCTTTTGAACTTTCCATGAAAAAAAAAGAAAATTCATTTATCAGCATATTATTCTTGCTTCCAAAAACAACTTCTAGCCAACTTAGTCCCAACACCCTTTGAAAAATATTTCTCACTTCTTGAGATATGCTTACCATAATAGATATTGGTAACTCAAATCTTCTTCGTTGAGTTATAATGTTTTATCTTGAACATTTTTGTTTAATAATTGTGTTATCCCACCTTAATATTTTATATGGTATTTTATAATCATATTTGTGAAAAATTATGTTTTAATACCAAGGAATGTTTTTTACTCTTATTAAAATGATAGTTTTGATTAAATTTTTTTTAAAAAAAATAGTTTTTTTCTTTTCACTATCATATGTTTTCTCCTCCTCTCTTCATTTATTCAAGGTAATTTTTTTAATTTTCAAGGATCCATTATCAGATATTATTTTCAAAAGTAAATGTTTCCAAATATTTCACATCAAATTTTCAAAAGTCACATTTGAAAGTGACATGAAATTTTTTATTTTACATCAGTATTAATTTTTTTAAATGTTATTTTATGTTTTCATTTACAATTACTATTTTTTTCAAAAGAATTTACACTAAAAAGGTTTATGTTTCTCTATTTATACTCAAATATATATATGTAATCATTTATGGGATTGACCTTGTAGTATTGAATAATTTTATTCTTAATTGCTTATTTTTATGTTATTGTTCTAAGAATTCTTTTAAAAATGATGTTTTCCATCTATATAAACATCCTTATTGGTTTTATTTATTACACTGGGTTTATGTTCTTTTAAAAACACGCACATTTTTTCTTTAGATGGATTATGATCATGTTATTATAGTATTTAATTATTTGTATAATATTTATCTATACGGTGTGGACACCACATTTAACATAATTCATATTGGATGTTGTTCACTTAAAAATACTGTTACTATATTGGCATGGGGAAAAGTATTGGCATTATGTATACTGTTATTCTAATATTGATGGATATTGGAAAGTTGATTATATATTTTTTATCCATCCAACTCTCTACTCTGGATGGGTTATGATCATATTATCTCTTATATTTACAAGGGGAAAAGTATTGATATTCTTTATGATTATTTATTACTAATAAAGGTTGATTATATATTGATATTCTATATTACTCATTATATAAATAGATATATTTTATTCAGAAAGAGATTACTTTGGGAATGGTATTCAAAGTATTATTGACTATTATTATGATTGAATATTGGGATTAAATAAGTGAGGTGTTGGGACTAGAATTATATATCCCCTTGATTAATTGATAGGTATCATGAGACAAAACAAGTTTGGATATTTGGTGTATGACTGCCCAATTAAGTAAGATGTCTTGACTATGATCTTGATGACAAGTAAAGTGTCTTGGAAAAGGCCTTAACAACATGTTTTTGATGTTTGAAATTATTCATTCGATCAGTATGATCTCAATATTATTGATAGTGATATTTGAATTTATTTTCATCGATATAACATGCTCTAATTTTTAATTTGATAATGAATTCATGTTTTTTTATTATTCATACCATAATATTCATGAAATTTTTATACCGTGAATTCTTCATTTGTATGTTTTAACTTATCAAGCATTTTAACTCACCCCTTATTAGGTTTATATCTCTCCAGGTTATGTATAAAATTTGTATACATGAAGTGTTTATAAGGATACTACTTATGAGAGAATTAATGGGAGATATTGAATATTTATCATGAATTAAGAAGATTTTTATATATAATGGAATAAATTTCCATCTTTGAGAAAGATATGGTATTTATCAGTTCATGTTTTTTCTAAATTATTTAAATATATAATCCAAAAAATATATATGGTATTTAATTAATGCATGAATCACTAGAGATTTTGTATTTAGGGATGGTAATATCTAGGATTTTATAACTACTATCAAAATAAAAATGTAAAGTATGTGTCTATGAGAACCAGATCTAGTAGTGTTGGCCCAGGGAACAATATTTGGTATTAAAGGAATGGTTTAAACAAATTTATTGGTTATGATTTTTGTTGAGGATAATTTAAGGGTTGATAAGTAAAGGCTGAACATAATTTAAAAGGTATATATAATCCTTTAGGATGGTATATGACTTCACATTAATGAAATAATGAACATTTTATATGGATATTAGGATGAGATAACTTAAATGAAAATCATAAGAATAAGTCTAAGTATAGGATGATATCCTTAAATTTTAGTAAAATCAAGAGGATGTGGTTTTTCTAGAAATTACATCCCCCTCTGGATATTGGAAAGTGAATGTAGTTCTAGCATAGATATGACTATAGGTAATACAATTAAATAGGTAATGTTAGGAATTAACTCAATCGTGACCTGGTGCACGACAGAGATGCCTTAAAACAAAATTTTCTAGACACTCTATGGGGATATTCCTTGGTAATTTATCATTTTATTTATAAACCAATAAGATGGATTTTAATATGTTTGGGTTAGACAACCAAATAAAAAAATTACCATAGATAACTAAGGATTGAATAAGGAGAGTCATAGGTTGATCTAAAAGTATTATATGATAAAAATAAAGGTTTCATACATGAATAAATATTCATATTGAAATTTTAATATTAATATTTTATATATTATCATAACCATTTTAGTTTTAAAATTTGGTTGAAATAGAGTCAAAAAATGAAGTTGATAGAGGTTTGTTTCTAGGAACCACTACGCCATATAATTAAATAAGGGAGCATGAAAAAATGGTTAAGAATTTAATTATATTACTATTATTATGAAAATGTGATTTTTCTGATATTTCCTTGTTTATAGAAGTTTATATCATAATAGAAATTAATTCTTGATACTCTTATCTATTTTCCTTAGTGACTGATATTTATAAATGATATTTTGGTTTAATATTATTGTTATTATAGATTATGTGAAACATATAATGATTTTTCTTTAGTGGGTTTTCATTATTGGTTCAAAATAATATATTAAATTTTATCAATAACCTTGAGAAATAATTTAATGAAAATTTATATTTTTGGAAAAAAATATTGAAAAACATTTGATTTAGGTATGGATAACTGTTAGGTTTAAAATAATATTAGTACTAAAGTATCAAAGGGTTGATTAACTTTTAGAAAAGTGATTTAGATAGTGTAGATAAGATTTTATTTGATTATTTATTTAATAAAAAAGAGATCTATGATGTTTTTTTATGATTTTTATCTAATTTATGGGATTATGATATATATTAAATTTATAAACTTGTGTTTAATAGCATTTGGGGGTTAAATATAAAGTTAATTTTTTAGAGGAATATATAACTTTATTGTGGTTTAATGAATTAAAGATTCAAAATAATTTTTTTAATGGTATTTTATAAATAATATATGATTAGGGTGTATACAAACTTGGGTATATTATTGTATTAATGGATAATGTTATTTTAAGAAAGATATGTAACTTGATATATCCTAAGAGAGTATGGTATAAGCCAAAGAGATTATACCACAAATGATGAATATGTTAAGAATAACCTCACCTACTATCTTTAATAAGTAATAATTAATAATGATAGGATAAAATTTATTTAATGTGGGAGAATGTAACACCCTAAGATCTTAATATAATATTACCTTTAAACAAGTGAATTATTTGGATAGCTTTCTCCTCACACAACACTGAACTAAAAAGAAACTGAAATATATTTTAATAAAATATAAATATTGAGTACAACTGTTAAAACCCAACCATTGAATTAGATAAAATTGAAATGAGTAACCTATTTATGAAATATTTATAGAAATAAAATAACGGATACTTTTAATATGAATGAAATTCAATTAGTATAGTTAAAAAAAAGAAAATAATTTTATACTTAAAAGTATACTTTTCCAAAATTAATGTTTTATTTCAATAAAATAAGTATATTATGATTATATAATAATAAAAATTATTTATAATATAAATAATATATTAAAAATAAATTAATTATTAATTTATAGGGAATAAGAATAAAAAATAGTCAATATTTTAAAATGCTAATATTCGATATGAACAGTTTCCACTATATTTTAAAATTATATTTAAATAATGATTTACAAAAGTTTATATATTTATTTTTATAAAATTAATATCATTTTTTTATAAAAAATATTTATATTTTCTTTATATAATTTTTGGTATTTTTCTAAAATGAATGATATTTTGGTTAATAGTATAAAATTTTATTTTTACAAATAACATGACTTTATGAAATTATTAGTATATAAGTATGAATTTTAAATTCATGAAACCCTTCCATAAAATCAAATATGTATTTTATATGTGACTTTATAATTTAAAAAAAAGTCTTTTAATTTACAAACCCATATTTTACATTTTACAAGATAAGTAATATTTTCTTAATACATTAGACTTTTTTTAAAATTAATTTGTATCAATTTTATAAATTGAAAAAAATGAAATGGATTTTAAATTTAGATTAAATGGTTCCAAATTATATAATAATAACCATTTTATTTTTGTTCAAAATGTATTAGTTACCATAGATAAAAACTAGTTACCACAGTAAAACCTAAAATAGTAAATGTAAATAATATAAGAGTAAAAGACCTCAAAAATACTTAAAACATGTATATGAATGTATATTTGAGGCCTTTAATAACATTACCACTTATAATATCTATTATTAATCAATTTTGATCTACTTTCATAAATATTTACTTCCCATTATTGAAAACATTTGGATTTTACAAAAATTCCATCCATTTTCACTTAAAAAAGAAGAACTTATATCCTCACTTCCCCTCACACAAAAACCTGATAATTTTGGACTAAAATATGACCAAACTCTCCTAAAAACTTGTATAAACCTTAGTTATGTTCTGGTATTCACAAAATACCACCCCTTATGGGATTTACACCCGTTTAAAAGGAGATAATCTAATAAGTGATGTATTAGTTCTTAACCTCTCTTTATATTTCTTATTTATTTATATGTTTTTTGTTCATAAAATTAATTTTGAGCCTCGTAAAATAATAAAATCAGTATAATTAATATATTGGAATGTTATTATAATTATTTTACATGAATTTACCACCTTCCCCATTTCTAATAAGAAAATCCAAACCTTCATTCGAGCATACGTGCGAAATATCACCACCAAGAGAAATTAAATTCATTTGTAATCACCACCCATAATTTATTTCCATTAGATTTTTTTGAAGATTAAATATGATTTTTATTATATCATTATGTTTTTTATGAACAAAAAAGTGTTATATTAATGATATTATCAACAAACTATTAATATTAATTCAATCGTTTAAAACAGGTAAACTACGAGGAAATGATCCTTTTTTTAAGTAATGACTTTATATAAATTATTTAATAATTATAATTATACCCATTTAAGATATATCATAATAATAAAAAAACAAACTAGATCATTATTCTTATGGTATAATTAAATTACAACTAAATCATATCATAATAACCCATTAATCATGGTAGGTTTATGTTTGGGTCGATTTAACCACCTAATTGAACAATACTATGAATCTATATCATGGATGAATATAAGAAATTATTTAATGATATAGTATGATAAAAATATATTTTTTGGTTTTGGTATGTTTATGTCAACAATTAACTGATTAATTAAGAAATCACATTTCATTCATTAAAAATCACCAAAATATGATCATTTCTGATTTCATCCTCATGGTTAATGACCATGAGTGAGATGAAATGAAATTATAGATTTATAAACTATATTATAACATATATTTAAGTAGATTATATGATCTAATGGTGATATAATTTTTAAAAATAATATATACTAATATGAATTTTATGAAACTAGGTCAAAGAAAAAAAGATTACTTACAAAGGTGTTGAAAATAGGTAAAATATAGATAACATATATGTACAAAATGATTATAAATAAGGATCATAAATAGTAATAGATATGAATAATTTTTTTGGTTATTTATTTAATAATATTTATTTAATTATTTATAATTTTTGGTGTATGTTTAGAATAAATCAAGATCATGGTAATGGTTTTCATCTCAAATTACTCCCTTTGAGACATATTTGTTATCATTCTACTAATTTTAATTATGTGGTGAATATAATACATATTTTTGATATAATATAATGAATTATATTTTAATCATGGTATTTTCAATTCAATTAAAATACTTCTCTTTAAAGGGGTCTTTATTAAAGTGTTACTCAAGCTACAATACTTTTCTGGGTCTCAATTCTAATTCTTTGCAACATGTTACATATTGTGAACAATGTTTTCTTTGTATAGTTTATTCACTAAACATTTATATATTTTAATCACACTCTTTATATTTCATGGTATTTACTATCCAAATCATATTCCGTTATTCTAGTGGCTATTGATTCAATTATTTTCTTAGTAGTATAGATTTTTGGAAAATCAACATTTGTTCATTGAGTTATGATCATTCTCTTGAACTTATTTCATATTAGTTGAGAATATTCTTCAATTTTAATTTATTTTGTGGACTCTCTCATTATTTAATGAATATTTAAACTATTACCACATAAAACCTTAGAACAATATTTCTCTCTTCCTAAGATATGTTTCTTGTAAGGGATATTGAAACTCAAATATCCTTATTTGATTTATAATTTTTTATATAAAACATTTTTATTCAATGATTGGGCTCTAAAACCCTTATATTTTATATGGTATTTTATAATAATCTTTAGAAAAATTAAATTTTAATAAAAATTAATGTTTTCTTAATCTTCTGATAATGTGGGTTTTGAATAAAGTTATTTATAAAATAATAAAAAGGAATTTTCCTTTCACATTATTATGTTTTTTAATCCTATAATCATTTCTATAAGATAAGACTTACATATTTTAATGTATCTATTATTGAAGACTGTTTTGAAAATTATTTTTTTTTCATAATCTTTCACATCACATTTTCAAAATTTACCTTTAAAAGTGACACATAAATTATTATTTTCTATTAGTGTTAATTTTTTTTTCAAAATGATATTTTAATTTTTCTTTTCTAGTTACCTTTTTATTTTTAAAATGTATTATCCTAATAGGATTTATGTTTCATGATTTATCCTCCAATGTATATGTTCAATCATATGGGTGATTAAACTCAAGGTATCAAAAAATTTGATTCTTGGTCCCTTCTTTTGTGATACCATCCAAAGAATTCATTTTTCAATGATTTTTTTCATATATGTAAAAATAACTCAATGATTTCTTTGTCACACTAAGGTTATGTTATTTTGAAACCACCCACCTTATTTATCTGGATATCTTATCATAATATTATTCTAGTATTGAATTATATGTATACTCATTTATCTATACAGTGTGAACATCAAATTTTATATAATTTAGATTAGATGTTGTCCACCTAGAATTAATTTTATTATATTAACATGGGGAAAGTATTAGCATTCCATATTTAGTTATTCTAATATGAAAGATTAATGTAAAGTTGATTATGTATTATTTATCCATCGAACGTCTTATTCCAGATGGGTTATGATCGTGTTATCCCTTATATTAACAAGGAAAAATATATAAACATTCTTAATTGTTATTGACTTGTAATATAGGTTGATCATGTATTGATTTTTTTTATTATTCATTATATATATAACCATTTTTTATTCAATAATATATTCCTTAGAGAATGGAATGAAAAGTATTTTTGACTCTTATGGTGAATGAATTAGACTTAAATAAGTAACAGGTGGGGACTATAATTATATAGCTCCTAGATGTATCGACAGTTCTCGTGAGACAAAATAGGTTCGTGTATTTGGTGTATTCCCACCCAATCCAATAAGATTTCTTAATTACAGTCTCTATTACAAGTAAAGTTTCTTGGAATAAGGCATTGCCAATTTTTTTTTTGATGTTCAAAATTATGAATTCTATTTGTATGATATTTTATCATTGATTTACATGTTTCCATTTATTATCCTTGATATAACATGCTCTTAGTTTCAAGTTTATTATGGATTCAACATTTTTACATATACCTACAATAATATTAATTCCATGTTTATTCCATGATTACTTTATTTTTATGTTTTCCATTTAGGAGTGTTATATTTAACCCGTTATTATGTTTCTATTTCCCAAGGTTATAAATAAAATTGAAATCATGTGACACAATTATAAGGATATCATGTGTGGGATAACTTATGGGTGTTGTTGAAGACTTATCATGAATTACATAATTTTTTATATATAATTGAAAAAATATCCATTAGTTGAGAAATAATTGGGATTTATTAGTTTATGTTTTTTCATAATTATATAAATATATTAAAACTGAATTGATCATTGGGATTTATTCAATGCATGAATAATTATTGATTTGTATTTAGGGATGGTTATATCAAGGATTTTATAGATGGTATCAAAGTGTGTATGTAAATTACAAGTTTATGGAACTAGATCTGGGAGTGTGGGTCTCGAGAATCCCAAAATGGGATATATATTCATAATAAAAATTTCCAAATATAGTTATCTGGTGGTGAGAACCGCTTTTTGGAGTAGGCCATCAATTTCACACATTTATAACAAAAATGTAATCAAATACTGAAAACCCATTTTTAGAGATTTTTTGCCACATTATTTTGGACTTGAAAAATAACTTCTATGGGTAATCCTTATATCTAGTGGTCTAGTTTACTTTTAGGTATTATATTTTATTGGTCATGGAGAAAAAATAGACTTATAGATCAAAACTTATGTCCATTTTAATTTGGATTCATTTTATCTTAAAGTGAAATCAACAAAGGAAAAAATCTCATCTACTTTTTTCAAAGACTGAATAATTCATTGGTGATTGGTAGTCAGATATTTGTGATGAGCTCACAAGAATACTTTATGATCACAAGATTACTTTATCACCACATATCTCTTTCATGACTAGAATTTATCAACAACATGATGAAGAAACTCTTTTATGACCATGAGGTTCCTTCATGATCTTTATTCACATTCATAGATAGAAGTCATTCATGAAACGATGATAGGAATACTTTATGACTATAAGATTTTTTCACAATAAGATACCACATTCATAGCCAAAAATAATTCATGGCCTGGTTATGGGACTCCTTCATGATCACAGGTTTTCCTCATAATCACATACCACGTTCATGGTTTGTATTTTTTTTTGTGAAACTAAAATAGGAAGCCCACATGGTTTCATAGTTACTTTTCAATCACATAATTATTTTGAAATAATTGTTTATTTTTGACATGATGATGAGATCCCTATTTAATCTCATAGTACCTTTGTGATCGTGCACTCAGTCTATGATCACATACTTCAGATAAGCGGTTACACACCACAACCTATAAACACTAACATTCTTTAAAAAAATACACTCGTAATGAAATTAAAATGGATAAATTGGGAAGAAAAAACCTTGAGAGACCCCTTAGGTAATTCTCAAGTCCAAATAAACCATAAAGGATGATTTCAAAAAGAAACCATATATAGTGACTAAGTAAATCCTACTCATCAAAGTCCATTAAATAAGTCACCTCATGAAGACCATTCATAATGTCACCTAAAAAACCACCTTCATAAAGAATCTACACTGACGTGACTTTGTCACTCATGTATACAAACACCCCTTCATGGGCTGTGTAGGTGGATGCCCATTTCTGAATCATATACATGAAAAATCCTCCACTATCTATGTACATAGACTCCCCATCATAAATACTGTATGTGGAAACCACTATGTGCACCATGTATACGAACAACCCTTCAAAAACCATATACATCGACACCCCTTTTGGATCCACATATGCATAACTCCATCGTATAATCTAGTACAAAAATGATTCTATGTGGAAACCCCATTCAAAAAGCTCATATGCAGATTTCCCTTTTTAAGACCCATACATCAACTATCCTTTATGAGGCTCATACATATACCATCCTTCACCAGACCCTTATATAGGCACACTTATCTTATGTAGTTACTAATAGATAGGTTGAACCATAATGGGAAAATCCAATGTATAATCCCAACTCAATACCTTATTATGAAATATCATGAAATATGATAGATATTATTATATATCTTGTTTATTACATTGATCATGACTCACATGTTCTTAGATGTTTTAGTTGATCATTTGGTTAAAATGATTGAGATGCATTACAGTTGAATTAGTGAATAACCAATAGTCCTAGATGCATGAATATAAACTATATAACATGCATACTTACTATTTGATGTTAAAATTTATGGACTGATCTTAACACATGATCTAAAAATATACACCTCAAACTTCATGGGATTTGATTCATATAAACCAAAATAAATAGGATGCCTCTCTAAGGTTCAATCCAAATATCATCAAATACATATTTTTACCTATGTGGTGATTGTATTATTTCTTTTATATATTCCAAAAGACGAGATTATTCTTTTGGATCCCTTCATTTAACATGATTCAAGATACTCCTCTTTGTTCTGTCATATACACCTTGAGTTGAGATACTCCTCTTAGTTTCCTCAGATATGGACCTACCATGAGGTGTAAGCTCTAAAATAAGCTACATCCCTATTTTATAGTGTGTATAATAAACCGATGGGATGATCATAGGATTAACAAAACCTTCTTTAAGTGATGATATTATAGTAATAATGATATACTTTTCCTAGGGGATGATCCTAGGCCCCCTTGTGTGACGAGCATGGGACTTTCTTATGTTGACATGCTTAAGGTGGATCATCTTTATCTCGTAAAAATCCAGGGATGATACATAATCACTCATTTTATGATCATGACATTTCCTAATGTTCTAACATGAGAAAGATATTTTTGGTATTCTATAGGGTGTGATCCCAAACCATACATTTTTCTATTTAGAAACTAACAAACCAGATGATCCATAAAGGCCTGATCTTGCATAAGTCCCACAACATCCATTACTAGGAACCTTTATCTTATAAATAGACTCCAAATTATGTTAAAATTATTGGAATTAGTCATTTTCACAAGACCATATAAGGAATGACATGTCCCATTTGGTTTCACCGAACTTCATGGGTTCTGATTTCTTTCACATAAGGGGCCAAAAAGCTCTTCTTAGGGGCCCGATCCCATCTTCATAACACCAACAGCCTCCCAAGATGGTAATAAATTATACAATTACCAATTATATCTATAAAAACTAACATCAATAATTAGTTAGAGAAGTATGGAGAACCTATAATACACATAAATATTGACATCTACACATTGTTTCATTCATATCATTGGAACATGGGTAACTAATACAATTATAGTGGTCAAGAATTATTTTTAGTGGACTATAATTTATACCTATCAATGCACTACATGGATGGATACACCTCCTAGAATGGACACACCACCATCCCCAATAGCAACCATTTCCTCACAAATCCCTTGGATGGAGAGCCATTATTCGTCCAACACTCACACGTGAGAGTTATCAAGGATCATATTCCTTTATTTGCTTTGATACAAACTATAGTGACCCCTACTTATCAAACATAGATATTATATCAAAATAGAAAAATATTCATTACATATCATTTTGATCCACACTAGAATCATATGGGTCTAGTTCCTTTGAAAACATGGACACATAAACAAAAAGTTCATAAATAATATGTATCATATTCCACTATGTTATTCATAACTAGCACCCTTCTTAGACATATCATTTTCAAAAAAATTCTTTATAACCCAAAAAAGGAAATATAATAAAGGGTGAAGTCAGATGATCAATAAGGGTAAACAAGGGAGATGTAAATGATCATATAAGAATAACATGAACATAAGGGTATGAGAACATGAGATTTACATTTGAAATTTACACCCAACATATCATACATCTTAATCTTGAGACATGGTATAAATATTGGAATTTCATAAGACAAGAATCATAAAATTATCAAAGACCAAAACCTATAAGATAATATCATTGGAATAAGAAATTATAGAATACACCTAAACTTATAACTTTGTGAATATGTATAAATATAAATAGGTTCTCTCATTATGTTAAGTACATGAAACAAGCCCCTCACATAAACATACAGTCACGAAACAAGGTCAATGCATGATCTTATGGAAATGAAATACATGACCACTCAAAAACTTATGGTCATGAAACAAGGTATACATATGGTCTTATGGACATTAATTCCTCATCCCCATATAATCTTATGGACATGAAAATTTGGTCTAAACATAAAATTGTGAACAAAAAATCAGGATTACACCTAACAAATTTACGTCATAAGTTATCCATATTTACCCAAATAGTTGGAGGGAGATATAGGTCCCACTCATCCTTGGTTATAACATGACCACTATCCTTGGTTATAACATAACTGCTATCCTTGGTTATAGAGTAACCACCATCCTTGGTTATAACATAACCATCATCCTTGGTTATAAAATAATTATTTACACATAATGAAAACCATATATATGTGTTCTATAATATCATAAAACATTAATAATATCATCACATCATAACCCTTTCAAAGAAAATGGGTTTCATAATATTTTCATCAATTATATCTTAAACCATAGAAAAAATGGATTTCATAAACATATCATTAACATTTACAATAACCATACATATAAATTTTAAGAATGGTATCCCTAGATCGTATCCCTAGAAAATCATAATTAACATCAAGGATGTCATATTAAATGGAAAATTATTTTGAAAGATCACGTGAAAAATAAAATATATTTAAAAAATCTATATAAAGAAATAAATTGAAATAGGTTGGGTAAGACGATTACCTCTTCTTCAGGAGACATCCTTTAGTCCCTTTTTTAAGGAACCTAAGGTTAGTCTTTTTAGGATAACAATAACTCTATAATATGGAGAAGGATTTTGATAAGATTAATGGGTATTGTTTTATTGATCTATATATCTAAAAGTGGTGTAAATAAGTGAGAGAGTAGGTTCCCTTTTATAATTGTAGTGAGGGGCACTTTTGGAATTTCTTAAAAAATTAAAATAAAATAAGACTATTCCAGATAAAATTTCATCAAAATTGTTATTAATTAGAATAAAGAGTTTCAAGGGTTTAAATAAAATCATTCAATTAATTTTAGACAAGTTTGGATATCATTTTAATCCTTATCTTTTTTATTAACTTCTTGGTTAATTATTTTTGACCGTAACTATAGTAACCACTATTTTAATCCCAAAGGGTTAATAATGTTAGTATAAATAGAAAAGTGTCTCATAAATGGACTATAGGTGATTTTTAAATCATATTAAACTCACATTTTCAAATTAAATATGTTTATGACTTTTAAATAATTTAATAAAATATTATTTTGATATGATACTATTAATATCATTTTTACACTATTCGTTTAATTTGACTTCAAATAAATCAATAAAAAAGGTAAATCAAGATATAATCCTATAAAACTTACGTAAATATTTATATAGACCTATAAAATTTGTGGTACATATTAACTATTTAAAGTTATAGTTGTTTTAATATTTTAAAAATCATTTATTTTATTTATCAGTTAATTAAAAAAATACTGTATCAGCGTTGCACAAGAATTTAAGGTAATTATATAATTTATAAAAATTATAAATAAATTTAATTCATGATAATAACCTCATTAATCATAAAATTGACATTCATTTTTATTCATATTATGATTTTTTATTTATGTGGACACATAGTAAATATTTAAAACAAAGAGAGTGACATTTTGTAACTTTCTTTACTTTAAATATTATAATGGTGATTTTCAAGAAAAAATTCCCATTAAAATAGTAAATTTATAGAATAAGGTGATTAGGTTATAATTAAATTCATAAAGTAATAATTAAGATAAAAATTTAGGGTGTTATCACTTATTTCTACCCTAGATTAACTCGATTTACCCTTTACTAATGTGATAATTTTTAGTAATGTAACTATTTATAATGTTTATAAATAAATGGGACCTATTTACAAAATTTGAACCTCTTAATTAAAAATATTAAATTTTTTATCAAATTCAATACTTCTAATATATATAAATTAATATTAAAAGAAGTTTTAAAAACATTATGAATACCTCTTTTTAGAAAAATACAGTCTTTTAAACATAATTTTTTGTATAAAAATTTTTTATTCAAAAATTTAATAATAAAAATTATTCCAATGAGTATAATTGGATTATTAATAATATAATAGAACTAATTTTATTTTTAAATAATTTTAAAATAAAATTTATTTTTGTAAATGGTGGAAACAAAAATAAAATTTTCAAAAAAAATCGGTATTTTTCACTAAACATTGGAAAATCAAACATTTTAGAAAAATACCAAAAAATCAACCTAAGATAATTTTGATATGATTATTTAAAAAATAAAATTATTTTTATTGAATAAAATTTCTAAAATTTCTATAAATTAATTATACTATCTTCTCAAAAAAAATAATAAAATCATTTTTGAGGATGACAAATTTTTTAAGCATAAAATTACATTACTAAAAGTTGAGTGATTGTTTACTTAGAATTTATAAATTAAATCATATTGAGTTTGAAATTTATATATATTTAATAAATTATTAATAAAACTAATACCATCAAAATTAATAGCTAGGTTATAACTATCACATTAAATAATAATATTTTAATAGTGTATCACAGTTTTTTCAAACTTGACATTGTGTGTAATGAAATATATAGAAGAAATAAAATTATTTAAATAGAAATATTTTCTAAAATATTTGGGTGTTACATTCTCTCATCCTTGAATAAATTTCATCCTTGGGATTTGAACATGTGCACGGTAACCAAAGGGTTGATATATTAAAAACCATTTGTTGAAAAACCAAATCATAAAATGGGTTAATAAAACTTCCTCTTAAAAGATGGAAAAGAATTATGAAGGTAATCCAGAATAAAAAATATCTAGGTTTTCAAAATAGGATAACATTGGTGAGAATTGAAAACATGGATATATAAGAAAAAACTAACTCCTATGGACCAATAGAGTGTGAAAGATAATATGATCATGGGAAATTTATCCATCAAAAAAATATAATTATGTGATGGGTTAAAGGACCATTGATTTCTTGGTAATAAATGTAAAGGAATAACATTTTTATTTCATGTTCTTTTTCAAAAAGTTGATGCATTCTTTTACTATCCAGGTAAATCCATCGTGAATATAATCTTACTTGATTTATTTCGATGTTACAAGCATAATTTCATCTTTTGGTTTTGCTTCGACCTACTTCAACTTCATCTCTTACTCCATGAAATGGATATTAAAGATAATTGTTTCATACCTAAAGCACTTTTAATGAATCATGAGATCCATAATTTATTCCTTTGGCCTATAAATATTTACCTAAACCAAAATGGCTAGTGCATGTTATAATAAATCACACATTAACCTCAAACAATATTATTTAAATTTCAAATAAATATATTCTATAAGTAGTTAAAATTAAGAATCCTCAAAAATATTACTGACCATATTGAAAACCAAAAACCAAATTGATCTCACATTATTCCATGATAAATTTAACTATAATTTTAATTACTCATTAATTATTATACCAAAATGTATATAACATTATCATATATTCTCTAATGTATAGTAATTATTTCCAAAAAGGTAAAAATAAAATCATATGTGGTTATAAAATATAATTCACCCATTATTCTTTTAATAAGATCTTGTCTTAGCAAAAACTATTTACTTTAAATGTTTGGGTTCTTCCTTGAATTGATAGATGAGAATAGGTTGATTCAGAATATAAAATATGGCTTCTTTATTCTATAAATATATATATGTAATCTACCTTAAGAGAAATAATCCTTACTCAAAATAACATCAAATTTCACTAAACGATAAGATTTTCACAGGGAATATTCATAAAAACATCATCATCAAATCCATTATTCTAGATTAGAGGATAAGTATTCTCTATCTATCATGATTAAATTTAACTATTATAATTCCATAGACTTTACATTTTTCATTTTACTTTAGAGGTTTTTGTGTCTTACTATCTTCATTATCCCTTGGAGTAGGGTATTTATTTGTATAGGGACCAAACTCTTATCATTTATAGCATTGACGTGTGAATGGTTTATTTTTTGAGCTCTCTATCTATTCATTTCATTGACTAACCTCTTTAAATTACACTAAAATTATTTTTCTTGATTGAAATACTTCCCACACTTGAAACGTTTACTTTTTCCTTTCAAGAATTCACCTGAGTGATCCTTCCCAAATTTTTAGAAAGTATGAGGTTTACAATTTTTCCTCACTCCATGTGAAAAACCATTTGAGTTTCCATGAAGCTATATATTTTTTTATTATGGTCATAAACTTGAGGGTTTCCAACCTCTATTTCAAATTTCAGTGCACATCAAATGATGTCTTCATAACATCAAATGTCTGTTAAGGATACTTCCATTCAAAGAATTATTTTCTAACCACTTATTAATTGATCAATTTTTATTTCAATTATTATTATTAAACCGGAATCATATATTAAAAGTATTGTAAAATTTGGATTATAGGTACCAATGGATTCATCATCCTTCTGCTTAAGATCGAGGAATTCATTATCCATTTTGTGTGTGTAGAATATGAAGGAAGTAATTACTGAACAATAATCCTTTAAACTCATCCAATTTTATGGATCCAATTTATTCTTCTTTCCTTGTATTTTTAATAATATTTCACTTTTTATTTAATTCTTCTTCAAAACTATAAACAGTTAGAATAAAATTTTCATGTTTTGAGCATTGAAGAATGAAAAAAATATTTTACATCACATTGATCCATTTCATAGAAACCAGTGGATAAGAAGACCCATATAATTATGGTGGTCATTATCATATAAAATATTCAATAATATGATGCTATATCCTTGGTTCATTAGTAAGTTAAACAAGATCCTTGTTACCAAAAAATGTTTGAGAGAGTTGATTGAGCATAGTCACAAGATATTTCATCCTAGCTCTCAATATATTATATTTCTCATGAGTATGATCATTAAATTGGTCATCACATTCATTACTCACATGATTAATTTAGGTTCCAACCATTAACTAAAATGAAAATGAATAGTGTGAGAAAAGATAATCATAATGGGAAACCATATAATCAAAAATAATAATTTATTAGATTTTTAAATCAATTAACATTATTTTCAATATATGAAACCTTAGGTTTATCCTAGGTTATCAATGATAAAAATATTTATAATGTTATTATATATTTATACCTATCCCTAGGGTTCTTACTAATGTTCTCTCATCATAGTTTCCAAATGTTAACTGAACCTTGCTATATTACCAACTATATTGGCCTAAAATTATTTCTAGTGAACTATAATTGATTCCTATCAAGGAAATATATGGTTGGATAAAACTATTGGGTGGGACACACCACCATCCCCAATATAAGATCTTTCCTCATGAATCCCTTGGGAGGAGAGCCAGGCTTTGTCTAATTATCACACATGAGAGTTCCCAAGGATCATAATCTTTAAATTTCATTGATACGAACTATATAAACCCATACATATCAAACATAGATATTACATACAAATAGATAAATATTCATTAAAGAAATATCAATACATGCCAGAATTGTATAGGTCTAGTGTCTTTGGAATCTTGGGCACATAAAAAATAGTTCTGAAATGATCTATATCATCTTCCACTAAGCTCTTCACAACTAACATAATTTTTAGACATATCATATCTAAAATATTTCTTTATAACCTGGGGAAAGAAAACCTAAGAAATGGTAAGCTCATATTCTCAATAAGGTTTAAAAAGGGAGATTCCAATGATAATATAAGTATAACATGAGCATAAGGGTGTGAGATCATGAGCTTAACATTTGAAATATACACCCTACATATCATATATCATAATCTTGAGTCATGGAATAAATCTTTGAAGTTTGTAATATGTAAATCATAAAAGTAACAAAGAGAATGACGTATAAGAACATATCACTCACATAAGACATGGAATTATGGAATACAAATAAACTTATAACTCTATAAATATGAATAAATAGGAAAAATTTCCTTAATTAAGTTAAGGACATGAAATTAGGCCCTCAAATAAACTTATGGACATAAAACCAGGTTTATGCATGATCTTATGGATAGGAAATCCAGTTCTATTTATAAACTTGTGGATGTGAAACAAAGTCCATGCATGATCTTATGAACATGAATAAACCTATGAATATCCAGACATAAAAATTTGGACAAGAAATTATGTACACACAAAACATATTTACCTCTTGAGTTATCCATATTTACCTGATGCATTAGAGGGAGTTATTGGTCCCATACTTCCTTTGTTATAACATGACCGTTATCCTTGTTTATAGCATAATCATCATCCTTAGTTATAACGTAACCACCACACTTGGTTATAACATAAGACCATCCATGGTTATAACATGAACACTATCATATAATGAAAACCATACATATGTGTTCTATAATATCATAAAACATTCATCATATCATCACATCATAACTCATGAAAAAAACTTTCATAAACATTTCATCAACTATAAAATAACCCATGGAAAAATAATTGGTTTAATAAACATATCATCAACATTAAAATTAACCATACATAGAAATATAAATAATGGTATCATTTTATCATATCCTTATTAAATAATAGTTAACATCAAATATCCCAAATTAGATGGAAAATTATTTTTAAATATCGTTTGGAAAATTTCTTGAGAAAAACAATCATTTTCACTTTAAAATAACCTTTTTAAAAATAAAAAAAAATTCCTTATTATTAAATAAATTTTTTTAAAAGAAAGTTGAAAAATATTAATTTAATCTCCAAATAAATGATATTTCATGATGGTGGTAAATTACCTTTATGCCCTATATGTTAAAATAAAACATTCACTATACACTTTTTATAGAAAAAGATAAAAAGTACATTATTCAGAAAATAACAATAAGATTTATTTAGAAAAAGTAAAAATTAAATAATGGGTAAAAATGAAATTAATAATTAATAGGATAATAGTAAAAACATTCATTAATTTTTTTTGAAAACATGGATATGAAAGAAAGAGGTTTTTCAACTGAAGAGACAAATAAAGTTGATTTTCATTAAAAACATATTTTTAATTTATTGAGAAAATAAAGAGAGTAAAATGAAAGGAAAAAATTTATTTTCAATAAATAACCATTGGATAAGAAAATTAATGAGTCAATTGATAGTTATATTATAATATTTTATCATTAAAAACAAAATTATAAACATTCTTGACAAACAATGAAATTGTAACATAAAACCCTTAGCACATTGGTTACTTTGGAATCATAATACCCATGAAATAAATAACCTTATATTTATATGTATATCCAATAATTTTCATGATATGAAACATAAATTATATTTATGGGATTTATATATGCTAAAAAAATGAAACATGTTGTGTATAAGGCATGTATCCTACAAAAATAAAAGTGCGATTAAAATCCCTTACCTAGAGTTTGGACTGTCCTCATTCATGTTAAAAACTCATGTATAATAAATATGAAATTTTTATAAATGTATTAAATAAATAAATTCATATCTATAATACCATTTATGATTTATTTATAACATATTATCATCCTTTTATAAATATTTTTTTATTAAGATCATTGTTTTGAGTGATAACTTCTTTTTTTCCAAAGATGTTTTAGATTGGATGTCTCGAACCTTATACTTTGATTTTGGTTCAATAATTTATAGAATTTTAATAATTTTATAAACATAATATATGTTTCCTATATACATATTTATTTTCATACATAAAACATAGATATAGAAAAAATGAATTTCACCATTCATGGAGATGGTAGGCCATACACACACATGAATGATGTTTTCATTTTTCAATGAATGGAATAGTGGAAGGATAAACATTAATAAAAATTTATAGGGTCATTATTATATCATATATATTCATAAAATAATTTTTAATTATCATCCACTTAAAATATAAATAAAAAATGAATCACATTACTTCATGAAGGTGGTAGTCCACACATACACACGAACAACATTATTGTTTTCCAATAGTTTGGAAAGTAAGAAGTTATATGTTATATTATAATTAAAGAATATTAATTATTTAATAATTATAGTATATAAATATAAAAACCATGATAATACCCATCCATAAAATATTTTGATGAGAAATTAATTATATATCTTTATGGAGACAATAAGCTATATGTACGCTTGGGTGATACTTTCACACCTCATTTGATGAGAAAGAGGTTGTATAATGGTGTTTTAATAATCATGATAACATTTAGGTATATTTATTATAATTATGTTACCATTTTATGATAAATAACATAGATTTATAAGAGTTATAAGAAGAAATAAATTGAAATAGGTTTGGAAAGATGATTACCTCTTCTTTGGGAGACCTCCTTTTGATCCTTCCCTAAGGAAACTAATGTTCATCTTTTTAGGATACTAGTATGGAAAAAACTTGTATCTAGATGTTTATAATAGGAATTATTAGGTTTATTTTGATCTATATGGACCAAATTTGTCTAAATAAGTGAGGAAGGATATTATCCTTTATAATTGAGGAGAGGGACACTTTTAAAATTTCGTAAAAAATTATAATATAACAAGACTATTCTAGAGGAAAATGCTTCCAAATGGTTATTAATTAAAATAAAAAATGTTTAGAGTTAAAATAAAATCATAAAATGAAATTTATATAGTTTTTTATATCATTTTAATCATTATATGTTTGATTAACCTCTTGGTTAATTATTTTTGACATTAACTGTGATAACTACGATTTTAATCACAAACGGTTAATAATGTAACTATAAGTGGAAAAATGACTCATATATGGACCATGGATGATTTTTTAAATCATATTAAATTCAAATGGTAGAAAAAATATTCTTATGAATTTTAAATAATTTAATATAATATTATTTTAATAAGATACTATTAATGTCAATTTTGACATTATTTCTTTAATTTGAATTTAAATACATCATAAAAAATGATAAATTTGAATAATATCTTATAAAAAATCCCCAAAATGTCATATAGATTAAAAAAAATTCATTAAAAACATTAATTATTTAAAATTATATTAGTTTTATCATTTTAAAAATCATTTATTTTATATTTCTGTAAATTAAAAAAATAATGTATCTGTGTTGCACACACATTTAAGGTAATTATAAAATTTATAATAAATATAAATAAATTTATATCATAAAAAATAATTAAGTTGAAAATTAAGAATTACTTTTGACAATATAATGCTTTTTTCCTCATATGGATACATAATAAATATTTAAAACCAAGAGAGTGACATTTTGTAACTTTATTTACTTTAGATATTATATGAGTCATTTAAAAGGAAAAGTGTCTATTAAAAAAGTAAATTTATATTCTATGGTTACTGAAGTATAATTATATTCATTTAGTAATAATTAGTATGAAAAATTGTGGTCGTATCACTTATTTTTAACCTAGATTACCCTTATTTATCCTTTATTGATGTGATAAATTTTAGGTCTCTTACAATTCATAATGCCTATAAATAAAATGGATCTATTAAAAAAATATTAAAAACCATAATTAAAAATATGGAATAAATATTATCAAATTAAATAACTATAATTGATATATAATAATTTTAAAATAGGTTCAAAAAATTCAATGAAAACCCCTTTTTAGAAAAATACTATTTTTCTTAAACATGCATTTTTTGTGTAAACAAGGGTTTTATATCAAATTAAATAATAAAATCTATTTCGAATGAACCTAATTATGTTAATAATAAGATAATTTCAACAATTTCACTTTAAAACTATTTTAAAATAAAATGGATCTTTGAAAATGGTTGAAACAAAAAAAATAGTTTTCAATAAAAATCAGTATTTTCACTATATGTTGAAAAATCAGTCTTTTCAGAAAAATACAAAAAAATTACCCTAAGATAATTTTTATATATTTATTTCAAAAATTATATTATTATATTAAATAAAATCTCTAAAAGTTAAATAAATGAATTATAACACTTTCTAAAATATGCAATAAAACGTTTTTTGTGGAAGATATATTTTTGAAGCACAAAATTACTATACTAAATATTGAGTGATTATTTACTAAGAATTTATCTATTCATTTATATTGAGTAAGAAATTTATACATGTTTAATAAGTTAGTTAATCATATTCATACCCACCAAATTAATGGCTAGGTTTTAACTATCACATTAAATAAAAATATTTTAATAGTGTATCATGATTCGTTTAAACTTAGCATAGCATGTAATGCAATATTTTAAAGGAATAAAATTATTTAAAGAGAAATATTTTAAAAAATATCAGGGTATTACAATAGTGTTGATATTTTATAAGAATTCATAAATATTTCATAAATCTATAATATAACCTCGAAGTTGGAAATAATCCCCCCCTAAAGGCTGAGATGTGCCTGAACTCCCATCCTCTAGAAGAACATGAATTATGACGCATCGCTAGTATATAAACCCCCAAAACCACCTACCTTTGTAAAGTATTTTCACAACAATGTTCACATCAAACAAACGTGGATGTAACATCCATCAATGTTTCTATTGGAAACAGTCATATGGTTAAAATCATGTATTATAGAATGTTTCAAAAGATACAATTTTTTCATGATAGAAAATATTTTAAGATAAAGAATACCATATGACAAATTTTATATAATATATAGTACATATTTTGTAAGATACAAATTTTCATAAGATAGAAATGATTTTTTAAGATATAATGAGTGCATGAGGTATATAAATTCAAAACATATTAATTTCATTAGATGAAAAATTGTGAAATATCATATGATATGAATTCATGTTAGATGATATAATTTAATAAGATATAAAACTCATATGATAGAAAACCTATATAAAAATAAATTCTTCATATCATAGAAAATCCATTTGATATAAAATCCCTTTAGTGTATTATTCATTATTTAAATTATACAGAGATAGATTTTTCTCCAAAATCTGTTCACAAGAAGCATAATAAACTTGAATATTTTATGTACATAATAATATAAAGATAATAATAATAAATAAAGTAAATGAAAATAAATTATATGATCAATAGAAAATTATTTTAATAGTATTTGTTTCTATAGAATAAATGTAAGTTTGAAAACTCATATTAGAAGGAATAAAGTGAGTATTTTATAATTATCAAAACAAAAACAAATTTAGTGGAATAGATCAACTAATAAATCAAACACTTTTAATAATTATAAAACCAAATATAATTTCAAAAATTTTCCCCCCTTTTTAAAAATTATAAAATATTTTAAATAAAATAAAATTTTCTCCCCTTTTGATCAATAATTTGATCAAATTAATTTTCCGCATACTCAAAAGCACATTTAAAAATAATTTTAAGAACAATAGTAGCATATTTCAAGAAATATCACACTTAGACATTAAATATCCCCATTAATTTATATATTATAAACATATAACCTATTCGATAATTGAAAAAAATTGTGAAGTAAGGAGATAGAAAATAAAATTAGTGAAACTCCCTCTTAATTTATGATTTTTCTATTTAAATAATAGAAAATTCAAAACAAGGTATGTAAAAAATAAATCTATTATGTGTTGAATTTAAAAACTACTTTCTTTAAATATTGATTACTCCACCTAAAAAGGCTTTTAAATCTACAAAGATCCATGAAATAATGTTAATATATTCAATAAATTATAAAAGTAACCTATAGTGATTAATCATTCTTTTAAACAAGATAATGAAATAGATTTTCATGGTCACTATCCAAATATAAAAATTATATTTAATTTATTTTCAGTAAACCATAAAATTCATAAATATTAAGCTTGTTTACTGACCAAATCAATCATTATGTCACAAAAAAACTAATAGATGACATAAATTAGGATTCTGAATGTGGAATGATTTTAGCCTTCAATAAAGACGGTAAAATCTATATAAAAATATATTGGACATAAATATATTCCAGAATAATTATTCAAAAATTAAATTTGAAACATCCATCATGCCATGTGAATATTTGATTTTAACAAAATTAGTTAAATCTAAAGACTTAGAAAAAAACTAGATATTCATCAACTAAATTAAATTCCACACATATGTCACCTTTTTTTTCATGGTATTTAATAAAATAATATATAACCAATATTTTTAGTTCTTAAATAATGTAAATGATTCTTAGAAATATCAATAATAGATGAGTTATGATAAATAATATTTAACTTGTTAGAATAAACATAAAAATTAATCTAAATATACTTAATCCATAAATATTGAGTAAAAAAAATAAAATAACTATATATTTTTATTCAAAAGTAGATAAATTTAAAGTTTTTTATTTAAGCTATAAGAAACATTGTTTTTTTTTCAAAAATGTGACACATTCTACTTGAATTTTTTTTATCTATTTTACATCCCCCAAAATCATAATCTGAATAGCTTTTTAATTCAAACAATGTTTTTTCGAGATATAATAAACCAATATTTAAGGAATGTTGAACATATTTTATGATTATTTTTAAAGCCTTTAAGGTACTATACTTAGGGTCACTTATAAATCTTACATGAATAAAAATCAAGAATATTAAATCCATCCAAGATGTAATTAAATATAATAAAATACCAATTTTACCTCTATAATGTTTATTCTCAACTAATTTTCCACATTTTTCAATACCTAGTATAAATTAAGTACTAATTGGGTTGTGTTATCTTTAAAAATTATCAAAACCAAAAGTTTTTATAAATCATTTGAATACTTAGCTTAATTAATAAAAAGTACATCATCCCTTTGGAAAATTATAAGTTCAAGGAAAAAAATTTATTCTATAATAAGACTCGTATAAAATTTAGTTGTCCTTAATCCTAAACATTCTTTATATAAAGTATCATTTTAAGATATAGTAATAACATCAACAAAATAAATTTGAAAAAGAAAAAAATATTTATAACTTTTCATTATAAAAAAAGTAGTATCCATAATTCCTTTTATAAAACAAATTTTCAAAATAAAATTACATAATCAATAATACTAAGCTCATAGGTCTTTATTAATTACATACATGAATTTAAAATATTTTAAAACATTATTAAAATGTTTTTTATTTTAAAAACTAAGGGGATATTTTATATAATATTATTCAAAAATAAATCCTTTTAGAAAAGATCCTTTGGAATCCATTTGAAATTATTTAAATCCATGTAAAGCAAGATAATCTTATAAAATTAAAATATCATCTAATATTTCAATATAATCAAAATTTTCATCAAAATTTATTCCCTTTTCTTGGTAACACCCTTATGCAACCAATCTGGCCTTATTCTTAATAATATTTACTGATTCATCAAGTTTATTTCTAAATATCCACTTATTTCCAATTACTTGCTGATATTTTATAGGTTAAATCAATGTCCAAAAATTATTCCTTAAAAATATATTTAATTCCAATTATATATGAAATATACAATTAGAGTAATTTAAATCTTCAGAAATAACTTTTTGAATAAAATCATAAATGAAAACACGGTAAAAAAAGTTAATTGTTTGAACTCTTGATTTAATATTTCCAATAAAAAATTTTATGTGATGATATCTATATTTCTTATGTGATCTTACATGAGGTAAAATTTCCCACTAAACATGTTCATTATAATTTTGAGGTTCATAATCTCCAAAATTAAAATATCAAAATTCTTCATCAAGTAAATTTAAATCTATATTATTTTATTTCAAATTATTTTCATTAAATTAAAAATCAATAGACTCTTCAAATGAAACATACCAATATTTTAGAATTTATTTTCTTAAAATAATACTATACTTGATCACATTTGGTATACACAACATTGAACTGAAATGAATAATGATATACTATATAAATTTTATTGTTTAAATATGACTGTTATAACCTTGAAATCAGGTTGGTGGGTATGAATAGGGATAAACATATCATGAAATATATATAGAAATATTTTTCTTAATAAATTGGATAATTAATCATATATTTATTATCAATTGGTTATAAATTAGGTTAAAATATTTTGAAGGTAAAAGATATATATTTCTCCAAACTACTTTTATGTGACTAATGTATTTCTATTATAATAGATTAAATTAACAACCACTGATAAATGATTATAATGAAATGTGTTGATTATATATACAAACAATTAATTAACATTCATTTAATTGTGTTTATTATTCATGGAATGAGGATAAAGTAATCTTATTTTTTTTAAATACATTTTCTTCAAAATGGGTTTTATTTTATTTTTATGTAAATATTGTAATTTGTTTATGCCAATTTTATAAATTATATTTGAAAAAATGGAAATCCTTTTCTAAATCAGCATATAAAAATTATTTTGGAGTGATTTGTTTGGGGGTTTTATGAAAATATTGATTTTTAATGAGTGGTGAAAAAATGCAGATTTTTTTAAAAACTGTCATTTATATTCTTTTATCAAATAATTTAAAAGTCCCATTTTATTTTGGATTTGATTTTAAAGTAACATAATATCACTTTGATTAAAAAAAATCTATGTAACTATATATAAATCAATATTATATTTTATTTTGGTATACCTTCATTTTTTGTGGTTCAAAATGAATTTTTTATAAAAACAATTTTTCATTACGTTCCACAAATTTATGTTAAAAGTAATCACTTCCACTTTAGTAAATTAAATATTGAAATAATGGATATCATATTTGGAACCAGGAGGTTAAAAGTTAATAAAAAGTTTAATTTAATTTTTTTATGAAATTTAATCATGGGAAAATCATTAACCATGGTAAAAAGTTTTTTTATGATTGTATTTTTTAAAAACAATTAGTGATTTTATAATTACCTTGAACACTTATGAAACACCGATGAAATATTTGTGAAAGTATTATAAAGAACAATTAAATTATTTTAAAAACATTAAAATTAATTTGTTTTAGATTAATTATGGAAATATATTATTTTATTGTATAATTTTAATGTATAATTTTTTGTGAAAGATTTTATATTCTCATTCCATTATTTATGATGTCTTTAAAGTCAAACTTTTTTAATAGTCATGAAAATGAATTTAAAAGGTATTTAATATTTAAAAATTATATTTAAATCAATAGAAAATTTGAAAAATCATATATTAACTCAATTGAATGGGAACATGTATAGGATATTTAGAATGGTACATGTATGTGTGACTTTTAATTTTTAAAATTTATTTCATATACCTTCCAGATTGAAAACTTTTCTCCAATATTTTTGGTTAAACACAGTTAATGAGGGGGTCAAACAAAAATAAAAGGTTTAAAATGAAACTTAAACTCGTCTAAATTTTATTGTTTGAATTTATTTTTACCTTATTCTCCTTGTACAAAAATATATGTCATTTTTCATCTATTTTACATGAGGTAGACACATATTATATATTAATATTTCATGTATTTATAATATTTCCACCCACCTTACTAATAGAATTTCACAAACTCTCATATATTATTCATACTTATTGAGACATTTATCTCAACCAAAACCTACCCAAATCACTTCCAAATTTTCTTCCCATGTCTTATAGTTTTTTCCTCCCTAAAATACCAACCTATAAGTCTTAATGTGTAATCTAAAGTAGGTTTTTGAATGATGAGGTATAACTATTATCCAAGCGTTTTCATGTTTATTTTTTATTCCACCTACTTCAAATATTATATAACCATTCTTATATTATATCATAATTATTTTCCATATAATGAAATGTTATTATTTTCATGAAATAACCCTTTTATATATCCTTTTTTTCATATGGAACCTGAAAACATCAGTAACAAACCATGTCTTTTTTAATACACATACATTCTCTTTAAAGAAAAATTACATATAATTTTATTTTTTCACAACATAAAAATGAAATGTTTTATTTTTAATTTTTTTTATATACAATTAAATTTAGTGATTAAATATTAAATTAAATCAATATTATGAATTTATATTCACTATAAAAATGTTGATCTTTAAATTTTGGGGTTTATACTGATAAGTTAATTTATAATCAATTGAAAATTATTCAATATATGTATAGATGTAATATTATATCGAAATGTGTAAATTGAAAATTAAAATAAGTGGGTTTCATAATTTTCTATAAAATATTCTTAAGTAATAAATTTAAAACGTGGGTAATTTGGTAATAATAGTAAAAAATTCATTGTAAATCTATATATATATAGAAACACATATATAGTATATATGTTTAAAATGGATTACTTATTGATATATATATATATATTATAATTGAAATATATTTGTATATATAGATGATAAAGGATAATATTTATATAAGTAGATATAATAATTATAATTAATTGAAATATAATAAAAATAATAATAAAAAATGGGGTTGCACATGAAACCCATGTAAACCATAGAATCCCATAATATTCAACCATCCACCGCTCATACTGTCATCTTATTCTTTCCTATGTGAGTGACCTATAGATAACACAAATCTCTATCTTTCTCTTCCTCCATAATATGAAACATAAACTTCATTGGGTTTGAAAAATCTATTAGCACCCTAGTTATAATATGCATCGTCTTTTTCTTCCTTCAATATGGAGATTGGAAGGAGAATCATTGGGATGTATGTGTATATAAATAAGTATATAATACCCATTGAAGTAGTGGTATCCTCACATGAATATTGTTTCTAGCTTATAAATATCCATATGTTCATATTTTTTCTCAAATTTCTTCGATCACAAATATTAATATATATATATATACAAACACATTAGATAGTGGTAAAAAGATAATAATAGATGATGAGTATAGTTTCATGCATAGAATCTAAACTAAAATATGATATAAAGCTATCTTATAGTTGTAGTAGATGAGAACTGAATAATGCTTGAAATTAAAAGAAATGTCATATAAGACGTAGTAGAATATGTAACTATCTATTTTTTCACTAGTTTTAGTGTTTTAAAATACATATAGGTTGACAAATCACAACCTCATTAACTATTATAAATATATATGTTTTTAGAATTGTTATATGAATTTATATTGTTATATTTTCATGGAAGGAGATGGAACTTGGAGGGACCTGCACAAGGATCCTTTTGTGGGGTACAAAAGATAAGAGATAAAATAATATTATAGTCTTTATTAAGATAGACCGTATGAAATATTAAAAAATGGATGAGGGAAAGAATAAATTAATATATATAGTGTAAAATTAAACCACCTAAACCTATGTAATTTTTGAACTATTATCACCAGTTAGAACCCATTCGCTCCTTAGTGATTGTAAAAAACCTGATATTTTATAAAATATCTTAATATCAAAACAAAATTAACAAGATTATAGTGCTTATTTTTTTGAAAGGATCGGTTGTGTAAGTATGGGAATCTATGATATAAGATAAGATTAGTCCATAGTTAATAGGTATATATATATATATATATTTAATACTCACTGTCAAATATAAAGTTAAATATTACTATGAAAGGATGGATGACTCTTTGGGAGGGGTAATATTTAATTTTTTATAAAGAGTTTCCACCTATACATGTATTTGACTTTGGAAGATATGTAATGTGAGGTCTAAAATTCTGACACTAAAAAGAACTTCATAGGAGGAGGTCATTGAGTTTTAAGGCAAAGTAAAATATTTTTATTAATTTTTTTTACAAAACACTCTTTGTAGGGGAGATTGTATTTAAGATATTTATTTTATTTCATTCTTAAAATGTTTTCTTATATATGATATTTAATTATTAAAATTTTAATTTTAAATTTTACAATATATGTATTATAATGTAATTTTGTTTTAAAAGTTTTCCGATTTCAAGGATGGTTTTAATGAATATTGAAATTATCATTTTATGTGTTAAATGTTCTTTTCATTCATGATTACATGTATTGTATATCCATACACTACATTTATCATTGATATTATACTAGTGTTATGCATTTTTTTCTTAAGTTTAATTTTCATGAATTATTTATAAGTGTTGTCCATGAATTTTTAGTTTACTTCTAAACTTTATGAAAGCATGGTTTTTCCTAAAATATAATTATTTTAATTTTATTATATATATAATTATTTTACTCTTTTAAAATAATTTACATAGTTATGGAGCTTTTGAAAGGATATTTTTAATGGACTTTATAATAAGAAATTCAATATTCATAAAAAATGTTTTTTTAATTTGGAACTTGAGTATTGCAAGTAATAATGAGGAATGAGGAGTGATCATATAACCTTAAGGGGACTTTATCCTAAAAGTGATTTATATAACACTAATATTACCAGCGGAAAAAAGTTTTTCTTAATGTTTTTTTGAGTATTATTAAATTCTAAAAGTATATATTAATCTTAAAAGTAACATTTTGAAATTTCATAGGAGAATTTTTTTTAAAGGATATTAATTATATAAATAAAAAGGTTTTTTACAATAATATATTGTTTTAATGAAATATTTGGATAGAATATCTTATTATGAAATTTTTATTATAAAACCCCTAATTTTTTAGGGGGAAAATATGCTCCATATAAATAATTTTATTTTGCTTAAAATACTTATTATAAAGGGAAATATTTTTGAAAAAAAATTTATAGAATTTTTATGGATAAATGACATAACCTATTATTTTAAAACCCATTATTGAGAAATTTTATTCTCACCCCATATTTTTAAAATTATTTTCATATATATAGTGATGAAGAGAAGATTAGTGGTGATTTTCCTTGATAATAAATTTAGATCTAACGAAACCAGATAAGTGTTCATAGAAATTATACTACTAATATGAAATCTTTTTTTCATTTATATTTTCTAATACTCCAAATCTCTAGAATTAAACAATCCCAAGACTATATATTTTTCAAGTGATTTTTAATATTTTATTAAAAAAATATACAGGTTTTTAACCATAGGATTTGTGAGGGTGGGTTCGAGGCAGTTATATTTGGTATTAAAAGAAATGTTTAGAAAAATTTAGAGATTATAATTATATAGTTTGGTGAAAATTTAAAATGTAAAAAAACGTTATGATGATTATGTGGTTAGTTTTTAAGTGATTTAGGATATGTTAAATGAATGAAATTTTAGAAATACATTTAGTTTTAATGAAGGAATCCTATAAATTATCTAAGGTTTCATTATTTCCGAGTTAGGAGTTAGAAAATAATCTTTAAGAATATTTGTTTCTCAAGGAGAAATTTATTGTAAATTTATTATCAAAATTATTTTCATTATAAAACTATATGTAATTAAAAAATTAGATTACTCTAAATTTCAATAGGAAGTTAAAAGTTTATTTTGTTAATTAAAATTTTGAGGAAATAATTTATTTAAGGGGTTATAATGTAACATCCTAGGTTTTTTAATATACATAATTTTCATTTAAATAAATAAATAAAGATTTATTTATTTATTGTTTCATAACATAATAGACTATTTAACATGATGTATTTTTCAATTCCATTATCTGATAAAAAATTAATTAATAAACACATAGAATTATTTGATTATAAATACTAAATATATTTTGGATATAAATTTAAAATTAATATATATAATTTAATAGACATATATTTTAAGAATAATCAAAATATATGAATCATTTTTTTATAATTATGAAAATCATAAATTCCTGATTTTTGAGATATTATAAAAATAATAATTAAATTTAGTGGTTTAAGATTAAATTTGATTGGTATTATAAAATTATATTCACAATATCAAAGTTATACTTTAAATTACGAGTTTTATACTGATAAGATTGTTTATTAACAATTGAAAATTATTCAACATATGTATAAATGTAACATTATATTTAAATGTATGAATTGAAAATTATAAGAAGTGGGGTCTCATAATTTTCAAGAAAAGGTTATTAAGAATCCAATTTAATACACGGTTAATGTGGTGATAATGTTAAAAAAAATTAAAGTAAAACTACACACACACAAACACATACATAATATATAAGTTTAAAATGGATTACTTTTTGAGAGGAATATATATATATATATATTATAATTGGAATATATTTGTACACATATTTAAAACGTGATAATATTTATAAAACTAGATATAATAATTATAGTGAAGTGAAAAATAATAATAATAAGTGGCTTCATGTGATACCCATGTAAACTATCGATGCCCATCATCTTCAACCTTCTTTCAATCACACTATCACTATCTTAATACCTACATGCATGACCCATAAATAGTCCAACATTCCATCATCCTCTTCCCCCATCGTACAAATCATAGATTTTATTGGGTAAAAAAACACCTAATACCCTGGTTATAGTATGTGTTATCTTCTACTTCCTTCAACAAGGATATTGGTGCCAACACTACTGGGATGTATGTGTAAATACATAAATATATAATGCATATAAAAGTAATTGGATCTTCACATGAAGATCATTTATAGGTTATAAATATAAATGTGTTCTTCATATTCCTCATATGTCCCCTATCACAGATAAGAATATATATATATATATATATAGACACACACACACACATTGGATTAGAGTCAACCAGTGATAATGGATAATGAATATAGTTTTAGTCATAGAATTTAAAGTAAAATGAGAGATGAGCCTTTATTATAGATAAAGTATATGGGAACCAAATCGTTCTTGACGTTGTGAGTAATGATATATAACACATAGTGGAATATGAGAGTATTAGTCTATTTGGATTAGTTTCAATGTTTTGAAATACCTATAGGATGACAGAGCACTCTCTCCATAACTAATGTGTGTATGGTGGAGACATGTTCATGGGGAATCGTTATTTTCTGAAGGGTGTAATTAAAATAAAATTTTTATAAAAACTAAAACCATGATACTAAATTAATTAAAATGTAGTATTGGTAAGTTTGAGGTCAAACCTACATAGATACTGAATTAGTGTATTTATGTTTTCAATAGATTTAATTTTATTATATTGAAGAAAGTGGGGAGAAAATAATGTTTTGATTTATTTTGATAAATCAAATAAAATAATATTGGTTGTTTTGGAAATAGTTTTGAGAAAATTAAGTAAGAAATAGAAGAACAACATATTGATTAGATAGGGATCAGATTTGAAAAATGTGCCAGTTTTTTATAATTTTAGGGTTCGGGTGAAAATGGATTTTAGAAAATATTTTTATTAATTCATGATTGGTGTTAGATTATAAATAGGGAATATCTAGTGGTCATTTTTTCCCCTACATGATTCAAAAATACCTTTTTTCCATTGTTCAGGTAATTTAGCTTTTTACCTAATCAAGTTTGTCTTGATACCGCATTTGATCGTGATTTCACATAAATTAGACAATATTTATTCCTCTTTTAGGGGTTTTAGTTGCACAATTTTAAGATTCGTTTTTTATTCAATTATCAATGTTCATGATAAAAAAAACAAAGGGATCAGAAAGTGATTGGATAATTTCAACGAACCAAATACATAAATAAACAAATAAAAATAAATCCATCAAAACATTCTGACATCTATTACATAACCCCAGAAAAAGGGGGTTTATCCTCTTATCCTAGGGATTAGAGTATTAAGGAAAAAGAGAAAATAAATATAATTCCTAATTAAAATGGATATGAACTCATGGAGGACCCTATATAACACAACTTCTTGTTCAAATCATTGGTCTCTGAGATCCCCCAATAGTAGCAGGATATCTCTCCATTTATAGGCATAAAATGGGCTCTGGTATTAATGAATATCCTTAAGTACTAGTCCAAAATTGGTTTGGTGTGGGTGCCATGTCTTAGATCTTGTAAAAAATTGAATATACGCTAAATCTAGGTATTTGAATCCCATCTAGAAAATTTAAATGTGGTGTAAGTTATTACGCCACATGTAAATTTCCATGTTGACTTTCTTAACTTCACGACATGACCCTCCTTTCACGAATTGCACCGGTACATGACATGTAATTATTATATGATGTGTAATGCCATTTTTCTGATCCTGAATCCTCGTTTTGACTTGGTTCTCCAGTTTTGTGCCTTGGTAGTGCACCATGATCATCCTAAAAAATCTAGCACTCATGGTGCGAAATGCCGTTTTTCTTCCTTTTCAATTGTATTTTATATCCTACCATAACATACAAAAAGAGATAAATAGTATAAAAATTATAAATAATAATCATTTAAATTCATAAATCAATATTTTAATTCAATATAAAATACATACATGATATACAGATATCATGTGGTTTTTTGGAAATATTATAAGCATTTAGAGTATTATATTTTAATGGAGGGAGATGGATCTTGGTGGTATCTACATAATGATCCTTTTTTATGGTAAAAAAGATAAGTGATAAAATAATATTATAAGGTTAGTTAATCTAGAACACATATAGTGGAACAACATGGATGAGGGAAAGAATAAATTAATATATATATTATTAAATGAAACCTCCTCAAGATATATAATTTTCAAACTCTTTTCACCAATAAGAACCCATTAAATCCTATATGAATATAATACATCAGATATTTTATAAAATATCTTAATATCAAATAAAAATGAACAATATCTTAGTGTTTATTTTTTTAGAAAGGATAGGCTATGGAAGGTTGGGAAACTCAGGTGTAGGGTATGAATAGTCACCAGTTGATAGGTTTATATATATTTAATAATCACATTCAAATATATAGTTAAAGATAAATATAAAATGCGGACATCCACTTTTGGATAGGGGCTATCATTAACTTTTTCTAAATATTTTCCACCTATACATGTATTGTACTTAAAAAGAGAATAAATATGAGGTCTGAAAATATGGCACTTATAGAAACATAAGAGGAGGAGGATGGTGAGATTTAGTATAAAAGAAAATATTCATATTAAATCAATTATTTCTCCAAAAACCATATTTATTAGGAATATTACTTTTAAGAAATTTATTTTACTTATTTCTTCAAAAGTTCTCCTATATAAGATATTTACTTCTTAAATTTTCTTTTTTTAATTTTAAAAATGATTCTTTATAAGAGTTTTTTTGAAAATTTTTCATATTTCATGGATGGTTTTAATGAATTTTATAATTATAATTTTATGTGAAAAATGTTACATTAATTCCATGGATTTCATTCATGATTACATTTATTATATGTACATGCACTATATTTCTCATTAAAATTCCACCATTGTAATGATTTTTTTCTTAAGTTTAATAACAAAAAATTATTTATAAATCTTATCTAGAAATTTTTATATTACTTATAAACATTATAAAAGAACATATTTCATTAAGTAAAATTTTTGTTATGTTTATTCAATATTTATTTATTTTCCTCTTTAGAAATAATTTATATTGAATTAGTTATTTTTAAAAGTTATTTCTAATGTATTTTATAATGAGAAATACAATATTTAAAAAAATATTTTATTTAAAATTTAGAAATTGAGTATTATGAGTGATGATGAGAAATGGGGGGGGGGTGAACCCATAAACTCAAGGGGAATTTATACTAAATGTGATATATATCATTCCAATATTCTCTGTGTCTATAAGGTTTTCTTAAAGTTTGATGAGTATTATTAAATTCCATAAAGATACATTATTATCAAAAGTAATGTTTTGAAATTTCAAAGGAAAAATATTATTTTCTTTTAAAAAATATTAAGTTTAAAAATAAAAAGGGTTTTAAAAATAATATGTATTTTTAATGATAGCTCTGAAAATAATATGTTATTATTCATTTTTTATTGTGAAAACCCTAAATTTTTATTTTGTAGTAAATAATGTGTTATATAAATTGTTTTATTTTCCTAAAATTATTTAATATAAAATTATTTTTTTCAATATACTTTTTATTATATTTTAATATAAATAATAATTCACCTATTGTTTTAAAACCCCTTACTGAGGAATTTCATTCTCACCCCATATTTTTAAAAATTATTTTCTTAGGTATAGTGATGAAGAGAAGATCAATGGTGAATTTTCTCAATAAAGAGTCTTGCTTGAGGGAAACTAGATAAGTGTTCATGGAAATTGTATTACTAATATAAACTTTGTTATGTATTTATATTTCCTATTACTTTAAAACTACAGACCTAAATTATCATAGGATTATATATTTTTCAAGTGATGTTTAATATTTTATAAAAAAAATATACAGTGTTTTTAGAATAGGATCTGGGAGTGCAGGTTTAGTGTTTTTATATTTGGTATCAAAGGAAACATTTTTACAACTTTGGATATTACTATGATGCCATTTAAGAATAATTTATAAGTTATAAACCATTTTCTAGGATTATGAGGTTAGATTTTTAGCGATTTAAAATATATGAAATGTGACCATCATCAATTTTGTCTTTAAATATCATAACTATAAATAACATAGAATTAAATTATTACATTATAAATAATTTTAATGAATAAATTCCAGTACATAGTATTATCGTGGAATTATGAAATTTGGGAGAATAATGAATAACCACACCACTATTACAAAACTAGTTCAAAACGATCAATATTAATCACACATGATATTAAAAATAGATAATAACTAATATATAGAGAGAGAATAATTATACATGAAGTTTATAAATGAATATATATATAAATATGGTTCTAAAATAGGTGATTAATACATTTTTTTTATATATAGATAATTCAGTCACTTTTTTGGAATTCTGGATGGTAAGGGTTTCTTGTCAAAAAAATTTACCTCTTGAGACATATTTATTATTATACGCCCTATTTTATTTAGAATGGTGTATCCACCACCCCCTTAATATTTTGTGTCATAATACTCTCATTATTCATGGAATTTAATATTTCATTGGAAATCACATTCTTTTAGTGGGTTTGACTTGAATGTTTCTAAAGTTGTAAGGGTTTCATATAAATAATTTACACCACTTGAGACGTATTTATTATTATGCACCATGTTTTTTTGGAAAGATTTATCTAACACACATTTAATATTTTATATCATGATCCTATCATTACTCATGTTATTTAATGTTTTATTTAAAATTATACCCTTTAAGGGGTGTTTACTCGAATGTTTATAAGGTTGTAAGGGTTTATTATACCAAATTTGAACCCCTTGAGACATATTCCTTGGTATACACCATGTAGTTTTTTTGAATGGTGTATCTAATTAACCTTTAATATTTCTATCATTATTCTATCTTTATTCATGGTATTTACTGGGTAATTTTAAATCATATCCTTCAAGGGGTATTGACTCAAAAGCTTCTAAGGTTTCAAGGGTTTGTGTTAACTCAATCCTCTTCCTTTGAGTTAAAAAACTTCTTATTCAACTCTATTGCTCAATGTTTGATTTATTCGACCAATTGAATACTTTTTATAGTATTAAATCCTTAATTTAAGGGGTTCTAAAATTATTCCTTATAACCTTATTATCAAATTATTCTTACCTCAAAGATTATGTTACTTGAAAGGGGTTTCTTATATCAATTTTCACCCCTGGAGATATATTTATTAGTCTAAACCATGTTTTTTATAGAGTATATACTACCCATTTAATATTTTGTATCGTGATACTCTCATTACTCATGGTATTTAAAGTTTTATTTAAAATTTTATCCTTCAAGGCGTTTGGATTCAAATGTTTATAATGTTATAAGTGCTATTTGTCTATATTTTCAATTACATGAGACATGTTTGATTTTAGGCACCATGTTTTCTTTTATATAGTTTATTAAATACCCTATTATTTTCAAGTATAATGAATATATTTCATTTCATTATATTTTAATTTCATGTTATCTATCTCACATTATTTTTATTATTTTGTTACCATTACTATAAGGCTGTTTGAACCTCAATTTTGATTCATTGAGATATGATTCATATTCACCACATATTTCCATTTTGTGGGGTTTATATTGTATATGTATTAATTTCTAAATCCTATTATAATATTTTCCTATGGGATATTAAACTTTTGTAAATCCATCACTACCTTTTTCTATCCAAACGATCCTCTATTATAGTCATGATTTTTATTTTAATGAATTTTCATTGTAAATACCCTAATTTTTATTGCATTATTTGAAGGAAATTTAACTATTTATCCATACATTGATTTATTAGGAAAATTATTGATTTAAACTTATATAATTACTCCATGAAGTTTTAGTTTGAGGGATGATTACATAGAAATAACTTCCATTTATTATTTGTGGAAATATTGGAAATCTATATACTTTTTATTTGAATATAAATGTTTATTTATTACTAAATTTTTTTCATAAATTATTATATTTTTTATTCATTATTTTATATTATTAATGCATTTTAATTAATTATATATGGGTGGGGTCCAATATAGATATCCTTTTGATGCATCAATAGGTCTCATGAGACAAACTAGCTTGGGTATTTTGGTGTGTGCCTTCATAGAACAAAATATTACCTAGAAACATGGTCTTGACAATAAGATCATGATACTAATATCCTGATTTATTATCTTAGGTTATGTAATTAACTATCATAAAGGATTAATTTCATCACTAAGGAAACATTTATTATTATCCATGTGATCTTTTTTCACATTTTTATCCATGGATATATTATTCTTTCAGTTTCGTTCTATTATAGCATTAATTTTTGTTATCTATTCCTTCTATATTATTTATTCTCAAATTATACCCACTTGTGATATTTTGTTATTATATATTATGTTTACCATTAACAAGTGTTTGAAATTACCCTTTATTATGTTTTCATTGGAACACCCCAAGCTTTTACGATACGCTTCTCTTTCAATAATGCAATAGCTTGCATTGTACGCAACTTCGAGATTCTAACACACCAAAACTAATCAAAGTAGCCGTAATGAATAGTAATACCTACTTTTTGAAATTTTATAAATATTATCATTCATAATGGACTTCGTTTTTGGATTTAGAATATCATAATTAGCCTATGTTGAATTTTTCGTATTTTTCTGAGAACTTCCAATTTTTGATGAATAGTGAAAAATACTTAAAAAAACTTTTTAAATAAAAACAATTTATAGTGATAAATTATACTATTGAGTGGTTTTAAAGTATAATTAGAATATAATTTTATTATTTTATCCAATGTTGGTCATTAGAATTAATTTCACTTTGAAATTAGATATAAACAATTATCATTCTTTTGATTGATATTGTTTCTTAAAAATACGCTATTTGTTTTGACAGTGGGAATTAATTATAAAATTAATTAATGAAACTTATAGGTTTGGAATTTTTTAAAATATACATCATTGTTTACTTCGGAATATCAATTATATCTTAGGGTGAATCTTTGGTATTTTTTTTGAAAAACATCGATTTTTGATGAATAGTGAAACCACTAAGTGGTAGTTAAAAAAACTGATTTTCCATTTAAATGAAATTTTACCACCTCTGTGATTTGAATTTCAAAAATCTGACATACATCATTGACATTATGAAGTATAATTTGGTTCAATGGGATGAAAATAATTTTTGGTGAATAGTAACTTTAAAATTCTATTAATCGCGATTAAAGGTAATTAGTGTAATTTATGGTAAATATAATGTTATAATAATATGAAATTACCTTTACACTTGTCCTACCCTTATTTAATGAGTCATGTCCGACCAAGGAAATCCATGGGTCAACTTGGGGACCCCATGGAGCCACTTGGGTAAGAAAATGACATTAATAACTTTTTATTTAAAGTAAAAATAAAATTGTCACAAACATGTGTTGTTTTACTAAAACAATTATTACATGGGGTTATATAAGATAAATTCTCGACTATAAATATTCATTGGAAAGATAAAAATATTTCCTACAACATGGTAATTTTTTTATATAATTTTTATAAATAAAATAAATTAAATTTTTATGATACCATGATGATGCAGCGATTACCTCTTTAATTAATGATTTAAATAAAATGAAAAGATAATGTAAAATATAAGGCTTACACTTGTCAAAAAACTATTGGATGATTATATTTCGAACCCTTTTCACCGTATCCTAGAAATATATAATTGTGGGACCTTTGAAATCCTAAAAGCACTTCATAATAATGTAACATTTCATGAGTTTCCAAGAGTGCCCCTCCTCTCCTCTTATAAAAGGCCCTCAACTCTACCACCTTATTCACACCATAAAATCCATTTGGCTCGGCCAACCTCTTCCCAAATACTCTCTAAACTTCCCTCTCTTACTCCTAGAATCCTCAATTTGGGAAAAAGTCTTCCCATGGAAGCCTTTGGCTCAAATCAAAAAGAGTTACCCAATTTTAAGGTAATGTCTTCTATTATGTTCTTTTGTTTTATTTTTCTTCTCCAACCACTTAAACTCTTTTTATTCATTTATTTTGTAACAAAAAAAGTATATTAAATATACTAGGATGTTTTTATGAGAATTATTTTATTTAAAATTACACACACCTTCGTCTATTGGTTAAAGAACATACTGTTTCTGTGGGTGGCGAATTACTGCCTCACAAAACGATGATTGTTAAATCTTCTTTTAACACCTCTCATGGTGGCCATTATGATGAAACTATTTTCATATATGATATATATATTATTTTTATTTTTTCCTTTTGCTTTTTTCTTTCTCATTTATGGCATACCTTTATGATTTCCATTATGGGTAAACGCGATAATTTTATTTTAGGAAGTGCGGACTACCGCCCCTTCAATGTGATTTGAATCGTTAATGCCATATATGGGACGTATAAAGGATGGAGTAAATGATATTATATATGATATTATATGAGAATTATAATACACCTTTATATCATTATGATTTCATTCCATTAAATACTAAATAGAAATGAAAGTAGCATTCATGCGTACGTACGACTTACCATCTCCATGAACGGTGCATTTCATTTCTTACCTCTAAATGTTATGTAATATTATAAATGAATATATATACTGGATATATATGATATATATGATATCTAAATAAGGAATATAATTCTGGATATAATGGATATTTTACAATATGAACAACTTGTAATTATAAAAAGTTTATTTTCAAGTACCAAAGATCGACAAAACGACCGTTATTAACTTAAATAATTACATAATGTTCATAACATAGTAATAAGTGATATAAATATAATAATGAACTTGAAAAAGGTTCTTAAGAAAGTATAAATTAACTCTAGTTTATTATTCCGGAGGTTAAAGAACGGTCGAGTCAAGACAGACATGAGGTAAGGGAACTTCTTAACCCAATTTCCGTTCTTTGGGTTAATCTCCTAATTTCAAATTATTTCATGATATTATTATGTCTTATATTGTAATTATACTTTCTTTATGTTTACTTATATTGAATAAACATAATAGATCAATTTTATTTAAAAAAATGCTCTTTTCAAGGGAACTTCTTAACCCAATTTCTGTTCTTTGGGTTAATCTCCTACATTCAAATTATGTCATGATATTATTGTGTCATATCTTGTATTTGTACTATATTTATCTGTAATTATGGGGAATACACATAATATATCTATTTTATTTAAAAAATTATCATTGTAAGGACTTCTTCTCAATCTCTTTTCATTGAGGCATATTTTATTTATACACAACTTTCATTTTTACTGTGTATAAACCCCTCTGACTTTTACGTTTATTCAAAAAGAATATTTTAATACGAAGCATTTTACTAAATGAAAAAAAAGGAATGTTTTTTTGTTGTACGTATGCGGCGACATCCACTTCTCCCCCGCCGTGACCATTATTTGAGTTTTGGATTCCTCTACAATCCATAACTTTTTTTGAATGAAAAATAAATACAAAGTTTTAATTTTCTTTTATTTTGGTATTGAAAATGGTTTTGAAAGAGTTTTTTTTATTATATCAATGTGGTGTATTGATATCTTGTGATTAAAATGTGGAAATGTTATGTTTCCTTTATGTATGTTTTATGTTATATGATTATGTTATGGTTTATTATATGTTTAAACCCGTTCATATGAGAAATGCATTGGACTTAATAAGTGATGGGTGGAGCCCGCTATAGCTCCTGGATGAATCGGTAGGTCTCATGAGACAAACTAGTGTCTTGGCATGAGGCCTTGACAAAATATTATTTGTAGTCTTAGCACGAGGCCTTGGCTACGTGGTTATGATAGTCTGACATTATGCATTCTCTTATTATGAAAGTGATTATTGATATTGCATGTGATTATTGGACTAGTAGAATATCCATGTGAATAAGTAAATGACATTATTTCATTTTATTTTTTCCATATTATAATGAAGTTCAAGTTTAAAAGGCTTTTGTTTTAGTTATACATTGCCTTAAAAGTTTATGTTTATTTATGAAAGATTCCGCTATATTGTTATCCTTACTGAGCATCTGAGCTCACCCCTTTCAATGTTTTAATTTTTCCAGGATGTGATGAAGTATATTATGAATGACCTGTAGGGATAATATGAGGGGATATGAAGAAAAGATGTATTTTTAGTTTTGTTTTTACTTTATGATGTAATGTAAGATTTATGAATGTATCTAGTGTTTCCAAGACTACTAAACTAATCGGTCTTTCGAGACATGATCTTTTGTGATCATGCCAATGTAACGTAATAATGCACAGACTCTGGGTAACTGAGGTCGGGGTGTTACAGTTGGTATTAGAGGTAGTTTAGTACTAACCTTGAAATCTATATTTAGATAAACTATGATTAGAGCATATAGACCTAAGATAGACTTTGAGTATTATTATAGAAGAACTTCCTGGATTTTTGTTTTTGTAGATATTTTGTGCATTTTCCGTGCAATACATACAAGTCTAGATACGAGCAGGTAGAGGCGGCTCTGGCACAGATGTACCTAGGGGAAAAACCCGAAAACACCGCTTTGAGATAGACTCGAACGAGAACTAGTGCATGACAACGGGCCTTGCTGCACTCTTGGTTATGACACTCCCGGGGTATATTCTTAGGATAATTATCATTTTCTTTACAAACCATTATGAAGGGTTTGTGAGTATATACTTCCTCAAAGAATTTTTTTTGTGATTATGGATTATATCCATAAATAGTTCAATTTATGTTAGGTGTTTTACAAGTATGGAATTATGTATTTTGATTCATAAACTAATCTAGTTTATGCCTTTGTATAAAAATGGTGCCTAGTGGAAGGAATGGAAACTGTATCAATGCATGCACTCAATGTAGGGATTTACCTCCTACTCAAGATAATTATAGTGGAGCTGGTGATACAATTGGTGCTGATCAAATTATCACCATACTGGGACAACTCACTCAAGTTATGAATAATAACCTTACTCGTATGGAGTACCCTGATCTGAAACATGGAGGATCAATGTTAGAATGCTTCATGATGCAACAACCGCCAACATTTAATGGGGGTACAAATCCATTAGTAGATGAGCAATGGATAAAATCCTTAGAGAAAATATTCCACTACTTGGGGAGTAGCGAAAGGGAGAATGTTGTCATGGCAGTTTACCGCCTCACTGGAGATGCCGATCAATGGTGGTCGTTGATTCAAAACACAAAGGAAGATGATGAAGTATCAAATATGGAATGGAGGGAGTTCAAAGAGATTTTCTTAGAAAAATACTTTCCTTGTGACCATCGAGTAGATATGGAAATGAAATTTCTGAGTCTGAGACAAAAGGAGGATGATAATGTCGAAAAGTGTGAGGCCAACTTTACAAGGTTAGTGAGGTATGCTAAATATTATATACGTAACCCAAGAAGTAAGATTGATTGTTTCTTTGATGGGTTAAAACCATTTCTCCATCGACCATTAGTCTCACAAACCTTCTCATCGTATGAAGATATTGTCTCATGTGCTATCAAGACAGAAAAGGAATTCTCTAAATCTTATGACAATAAAGTAAAGAAAGGGAAGAAGAGAATGGTGGAACAAGAGACAGATAAAGGGAAAAAGGGAAATAATGATTTTCTATTATGTGATAATTGTGGGAAGAATCACCCCGGTTCTTTCCTAAAAGGAATGGGAGTTTGTTATAAATGTGGCGAAAAAGGTCACCAGGCTCGTGATTGCAAGGGAAAAAAAGGATATCAATGTCGAATGCTACAATTGTAGAGAAATGGGGCATTATGCAAATAAATTTCCTAAGCAGTAGGAAAACTTACCTCAGAAAAGGCCAAGGGATCAAGGCCAAGCTAACGTTGTTACTACATATGAAGTTGAATAATTATTGTATTTTTGTTTTTGGACTCAAGAACTATATTATGGTTATAAGAATAATGGTAAATATATATAAGGATTGTACTACAGTACTTGCTGTTTTAATTAAGGTTTTAATATGATGAAGGTAATAATATTTTTATTATGTGACAATAAGAGAAACTTTACTTTGTTTGGGGAATCTGATGTTATAATTGATTTTAGAATTTAGAGACCTTTTAGAGAAAGTTTGGACAGAGGTATTTTGGATAACTATAAAGGTTGGAATGGACTATGTTTAACTTTGGATAGTATTGTTTAAGGTTAAAAAATTTCTGAAGATTATTTTTTTGGAATATTATAATACTACAGTTTTAGGAAAAGGACAACCTTCAGGTTGAGGGATAACCCGTCACATCAGACAAAGCTATAGGAATCGAACCCACAACCATAGTGCGACATGCCTTTATTACCTACCACTAGCCTACAGGAAGTCCCTGGTTATTACAAAATAGTTTTCCTAATCTAAATGGTATGTGTTAATATTTGTAACCTTGTACGATTAGGATAAATATAATATTTTTGAGTTCTATTATCTTTTTGAGTGAAATATGGGTTTCTGGTAAACATTTATTAAAGAATGAAAGTCTACATGACAAGTATGTATATTTCCTTACGTTCTTAGTAAATCTCCTAAATAAATTCTTCAACTGTATGAAAGGTAACTTGAAACAAAAACATTGTTGGTTAACTTTTCCTACTGGGGAATCAATGATCGTTTAACCAATCACAAGTTTGTGATTTTCTTGTAGTTAACTTTCACCTAACCCTGTTTTCTACAACTCTCCATCAGACCTTGATGGTTTTTTTCCCTCCATATCCATATTTTCATAGAATCCTAGTATGGGCTATCTCTGGTGACCTTTGTACTTCTCTTTCTTTCTTTTAATGTTATATTTTTATTAACCCTATTTTTGATGTGGGTTTTCCACAAAGGTATTTTCTATTTTCAACCTTTTATTTTCGAAGAACAATTTCAATATGTGAGGATTCAATTAATTGAAGGATGAGATAATGTAACACCCCAAGCTTTCACGATACACTTCTCTTTCAATAATGCAATAATTTGCATTGTACGCAACATCGAGATTCTAACACACCACAACCAATCAAACTAGCCGTTATGAATAGTAATGCCTACTTTTTGAAATTTTATAATTTTTATCTTTCAAAATGGATTTCATTTTTGGATTCGGAATATCGAAATTATCCTATGTTGAATTTTTGGTATTTTTCTGAGTACTTCCAATTTTTGATGAATAGTGAAAAATACTTAAAAACAACTTTTTAAATAAAAACAATTTATAGTGATAAATTATACTATTGAGCGGTTTTAAAGTATAATTAGAATATAATTTTACCATTTTATCCAATGGTGGCAATTATAATTAATTTCACTTTGAAATTTGACATAAACAATTGTCAATCTTTTGATTGATATTGTTTCTTAAAAACACGCTATTTGTTTTGACAACGGGAATTAATTATTAATTTAATTAATGAAACTTATTGGTTTGGAATTTTTTAAAATAGACATCATTTTTGATTTTGGAATATCAATTATAGATTAGGGTGAATTTTTGGTATTTTTCTGAAAAACAATGATTTTTGATGAATAGTGAAACCACTAAGTGGTAGTTAAAAAAACTGATTTTTTGTTTAAATGAAATTTTACCACCTCTGTGATTTGAATTTAAAAATCAGACATACATCATTGTCATTAAGAAGTAAAATGTGGTTCAATGGGATTAAAATAATTTTTGGTGAATAGTAACTTTTAAGTTCTATTAATCGCGATGAAAGGTAATTAGTGTAATTTATGGTAAATATAATGTTATAATAATATGAAATTACCTTTACACTTGTCCTAACCTTATTGGATGAGTCATGGCCGACCAAGACAATCCATGGGTCAACTTGGGGACCCCATGGAGCCACTTGGGTAAGAAAATGACATTAATAACTTTTTATTTAATGTAAAAATAAAATTGTCACAAACATGTGTTGTTTTACTAAAACAATTATTACATGGGGTTATATAAGTTAACTTTTAGACTATAAATATTCATTGTAAATATAAAAATATTTCCTACATCATGGTTATTTATTTATATAATTTTTATACATTAAATAAATTAATTTTTTTATGACACCATGATGATGCGGCGATTTCCTCATTAATTAACGATTTAAATAAAATGAAAAGATAATGTAAAATCTAAGACATAAAATTGTCAAAAATCTATTGGATGAGTATATTTCTAACCCTTATCACCTTATCCTCGAAATATATAATTGTGGGACCTTTGAAATCCTAAAAGCACTTCATAATAATGTAACATTTCATGATTTTCCAAGAGTGCCCCTCCTCTCCTCTTATAAAAGGCCCCCACCTCTACCACCTTATTCACACCATCAAAGCCATTTGGCTCAGACAACCTCTTCCCAAATACTCTCTCAACTTCCCTATCATACTTCTAGAAGCCTCTCTTTGGGCATAATTCTTCCCAAGGAAGCATTTGGCTCAAATCAAAAAGAGTTACCTGATTTTAAGGTAATGGATTCTCTTATGTTCTTTTGTTTTATTTTGCTTCTCCAAACCCTTAAACTCTTTTTATTCCTTTATTTTGTAAAAACACTAGTATCTTCAATATACTAGGATGTTTTTATGAGAAGTATTTTATTTACACTTACACACACCTTAAAATAATGGTTAAAGAACATACTGTTTCTGTGGGTGGCGAATTACTGCCTCACGAAATGATGATTGTTCAATATTATTTTAACACCTGTCATGGTGGCCATTATGATGACACTATTTTCATATTTGATATATATATTATGTTATTGTTTTCCTTATTCTTCTTTATTTCTCATTTATGGCATACCTTTATGATTTCTATTATGGGTTAACGTGATAATTTAATTTTAGGAAGTGCGGACTACCGCCCCCTCAAAGTGATTTGAATCGTTAATGCCATATATGGGACGTATAAAGGATGGATTAAATGATATTATATATGATATTATACTGGAATTATAATACACCTTTATATAATTATTATTTAATTCCATTAAATACGAAATAGAAATGAAAGTAGCATTCATGCGTACGTACGACTTACCGTCTCCATAAACGGTGCATTTCATTTATTACCTCTAAATGTTATGTAACATTATAAATTAATATATACACTGGATATATATGATATATATGATATCTAAATAATGAATATAATTCTTGATATAATGGATATTTTACCACATAAACAACTTGTAATTATAAGAAGTTTATTTTCAAGTACCAAAGATCGACAAAACGACCGTTATTAACTTAAATAATTACATAATGTTCATAACGTGGTATTAAGTGATATAAAAGGAATAATAAACTTTAAAAAGGTTCTTAAGAAAGTAGAAATTAACTCTAGTTTATTATTCAGGAGGTTAAAGAACGGTCGATTCAAGTCGGACACGAGGTAGGGGAACTTCTTAACCCAATTTCCGTTCTTTGGGTTAATCTCCTACTTTCAAATTATGTCATGATATTATTATGTCCTATCTTGTAATTGTACTTTATTTATGTGTAATTATAGTGAATACACATAATAGATTTATTTTATTTTTAAAAAATGATATTTTTTAAGGAACTTCTTAACCCAATTTCTGTTCTTTGGGTGAATCTCCAACTTTCAAATTATTTAATGACATTATTGTGTCCTATCTTGTATTTGTACTTTATTTATGTGTACTTATGGTGAATACACATAATAGATCTATTTTATTTAAAAATTATCTTTTTAAGGACTTCGTCTCAATCTCCTTTCATTGAGGCATATTTTTTTTAAGACAACTTTCTTTTATATTGTGTATAAACCTCTTTGAATTTTACATTTATTCAAAAGGAGTCTTTTTATACGAAGCGTTTTACTAAACGACAAAAAAGAATGTTTTTTTGTCGTACGTATGCGGCGACAACGACTTCTCCACCGCCGTGACCATTATTTTAGTTTCGGAATCCTCTACAATCCATAACTTTTTTTAAATGAAAAATAAATACAAAGTTTTAATTTTCTTTTATTTTGGTATTGAAAATGGTTTTGAAAATGTTTTATTATTATATCAATGTGTTGTATTGATATCTTGTGATTGAAATGTGGAAGTGTTATGCTTCCTTTATGCATGTTTTATGTTATACGATTATGTTATGGTTTATGATATGTTTAAACCTGTTCATATAAGGAATGCATTGGACTTAATAAGTGACGGGTGGGGCCTACTATAACTCCTCGATGCATCGATAGGTATCATGAGACAAACTAGTGTCTTGGCATGAGGCCTGGACAAAATCTTGTTTTTAGTCTTGGCACGAGGCCTTGGCTACATGGTTATGGTAGTCTGGCATTATGCATTCCATCATTATGAAAGTCGTTATTGATATTTCTTGTGATTATTCGACTAGTATAATTTCCATGTTAATAAGTAAATGGCATCATTTCATTTTATTTTTGCCATATTATGCTTAAGTTCAAATTTAAAAGGATTTTTTTAGTTATACATTGCCTTAAATGTTTATGTTTATTTATGAAAGTTTCCGCTGTATTGTTTTCCTTACTGAGCTTTTGAGCTCACCCCTTTCAATGTTTTAATTTTTCCAGGATGTGATGAAGTATATTATGATTGACCTGCTGGGATAGTATGAGGGGATATGATGAAAAGATGTTTTTTTAGTTTTGTTTTTACTTTATGATGTAATGTAATACTTATGAATGTATATAGTGTTTCCAAGACTACTAAACTAATTGGTCTTTCGAGACTTGATCTTTTGTGATCATGCTAATGTTACGTAATAATGCACCAACTCTGGGTAACTGGGGTCGGGGTATTACATTCATTTTCCCAGGTTTTGAATAAAAGTATTACATATGATATGTCTAACTTGACAACTTGTGTGGGGATTTTGTGGGAGGTGTCAAAGAATTATTATGGACTATGTGAGAAATACCTAGAACCGTACATCATGATCTAGTACTAAAATATATTATTTTGACACTAAATGAGATACAACTTAAATAAACCCAGTTTTAAATATCAATAATTGTAATATCCATATCCAATATTGAGTCATTTACATACAAAATACCTTTTTGGTTTAGAGTTTATAGAATTAAGAAAAAACATGTTACGTAAAAAAACCATGTATTTATCTTCAATTGTAAATTGTTTCCAATTATAACCCTATTTTCTTATTTCATAATATGAATTTAACATCTCCTACAAATCTATCCAAACATGATACCCTTTTATACTAATTTTAAATAATATAATTTTTCACAAACTCACAAAAATTAAAACATAAGAGCGGGTCAACTCAAATGATCAGTAAGGGTATATATGAGAGATATCAATCAATAATCATATGCAAGAATAATATAATCATAATGGTATGATATCCTTATCATAAATTATAATGTTTATTCCCAATCATTTATATATCATAAATCTTGAGTCATGGAATAAATCTTTACCATTTCATAAGAAATGAGTCATTAAAGTGAGGAATCACCATTAATCAATCACGATCCATGAGAGTATATCATAAGAATTATAACATGTCATAGGAATTATGTAGATCAATAAGATACATAGAAAATCCTAATAATATCTTGTACATCATACATTCATCATGTAATTACCTATATATGATAATTCCAACATTATCTTAGGAGTAACTTATATTTACTTAACAACACCATCTATTAAGAGTTTATTAACTCTTTTATCTATTAAGAGTTTCTTAACTCTATATTCTCTTCGTATTTTCTAAACTTCTTCATCATTTCCTGATGCATTGGAGGGCTATATTATTCCAGGACCACCCATCAAATAATAAAAACCATACATTTATGTGCCCTAAGATCAAAAAGCATTCATCACATCATCATAGAATAACCCATGAAAAAATAAACAGGTTTTGTAAACGTATCATAATCATATAATCATAATCCATTAATTTAAGGTAATTGGATGGTATCATAAGACCATTAATTATACCATCATATCTTAGTTAGACTATGGTAAAGAAATAGGTTTCATGAAATCATCCTAAGATCATCATTATCATAAGTCATATATAAAATTGTATGGAATCATGATATCATATCCACAATTAATAATAACATCCCTTAAAGTATTTTGACATAAAAAAGTATCTTATTTAAAATAATTTAAAATATTCTTTTAAAATCAAGTGAAAAAAAATTCTTTTCATATCTTTTTAAAAACATAAATTCCCAACATATTCGAAAAAATATTATATTTCAAAAATCCAAAAAAATGTATATGGATAGTGTGTAGACGCCGGAAAAGTCCGTTGTTCCCAAACAAAGCTCCGGATGCGGAAAGCGAGGTCATATTCGGAGTCGGAAGAATGTTTCGGAGGGCCCGGAGGCCTTGCGCGGAATTTCAGAGGTCTGCGCGCAAAGATGATGATCCGCGCGCAAAACCCCCGGGATGCGCGCAACTCCCTTGCGCGCCGTGCCCGATTCCGCGCCCGCGAGGAGAATTCCGCGCTCGCGCCTTGGATTCCGCGCCCGGGGTTGCCTATAAATACTAGGCGACCCTCAACGTTTCAAAGGTTGCTGGAAGTCGAACGGTCTCCCGCGCGCGCAATTCAACCCCTTCCGCGCGCAATGCCGATCTTCAGGTAACCTCCTTTCTTTCGCGCAATAGAGCCTTGGGGTCCGCCTTCGCGCGCAATCCCCTTGGCTCCTTCCCTTTGAATAAATTTCAACCCGAAGGCCTTTGCGCGCAAAAGAAGCCTCTTGCGCGCAATTGCCCCCCGGGTGCGCGCAATCCAACCCGATTGCGCGCACCCCCCATTTTCAAAGTGGCCATTCGTTAGAGAATGAGCCGTTGCCCCCGCGCGCTACCCGAAGCCCGGTGCGCGCAATCCCAATCATCCGCGCGCAAAGCGCTGGCCCAATTGTGCGCCAGCCCGCCATTTTGCGCGCCGACCCGCGGTTTTGCGCGCAATCCGCCAGGGTCGCCTCACTTGACCCCCTTTGGGTACCCGCCTGCGTGGCGCCCGATGGTCTTCATCGCAGGTGCCCGCACCGTGCGCTGTCTTCCCATGCAGCCTTCCAGGCTCGTGCGAAGTGACACGGACCCGTCGGCGGCATATTCGTCCAGCATGACGTTAAACTGCATATTCGTCCAGCATGACGTTAAACTGCATATTCGTCCAGCATGACGTTAAACTGCATATTCGTCCAGCATGACGTTAAACTGCATATTCGTCCAGCATGACGTTAAACTGCATATTCGTCCAGCATGACGCTAAACTGCACCACGTCCTGCACGACGTTAAACTGTATACGTCCAGGCTGCACGACGTTAAACTGCCTAGCCCCCATCGTCCGCGCTGCAAGACGTTAAACTGCCAAGTGTTTCGTCCTCAACACACGACGTTAAACTGTACTTCGTCCGGCAAGACGTTAAACCGTCCGCTTCGTCCTCAACACACGACGTTAAACTGTACTTCGTCCGGCAAGACGTTAAACCGTCCGCATCATTCGATCCCGTGCTTCGCACGCAGGGTCTCCCCCGGTTTGGACGTGGCCCCCACCCGCTCGTCTCTGCAGGGATGTCGGGATTGTCCCCCTTTTGGGACGATTTAATGGGAGTGGCTTTTCCCTACGGGGGCAGGGTATTACAAACCCCTAGTTTCTCGTGGGAGGCTGCACATGTGTATCTCCATTGCGCCTCCCCACTGCCGAAGCCAGTAGATGGTGTGACTGGGATCGAGGTGTCTTCTGCTTTCGGTCCAAGTCCCTTCCAACTGAGTTTTGCCGCATCCGGGCTGCCTCAAGTGCGTAAGTCCTGACAGAATGAACTACGTGGACTTTGATCCCTGTCTTCTATACAGGGTACGTAGGAAGCCTCCCTGAGGTCCAAGCCCGCCACCTGGTCGTCCCGGTCGTATTTACGTCGGTTCGTCCATCAGTGGACCCCTCCAGGGTTCACGCTTGCGTCGATTCACCTATGAATCCGCCCCTGTGGGAGACTGCCCGTGTGTATCTCCACTGTGCCTCCCCACAACCCCTTTTTCCATTTCTCTTTTTATCGTCCAGCATGACGTGAAACTGTGATCCACCCGGCCGTTCCATCCCCCTCTGTGCGAGGTGGTTCGGTTCAATCCTCCGCCCGGCGGCCTAGACCTCTTCGTGAGTCGGCTTGCCGACGTCCAGCATGACGTTAAACTGTATACCCGAACTACGTTGACTTTGATCCGTGCTAACGCGCGGTACGTAGGAAGCCTCTACGGGGTCCAAGCTCTTCACTCCATCATCCATCCTGATCCTTACCCGGGCCGCCACATCCCGGTGGGGTCATGCCACTTCACTCCACTCCACATCATTTGGGAAGCCGCCCATGTGCTGGCCCCAGCGTCGGAGGTTCCCCGCAAGGGGTTCTGTCATCTGATCCACTTTTCGTGTTGATCGGTCCGATGCCGTCCCCGCTGGACGTTAAACTCGCGGCATACCCCGTGTTAAACATGGGAAGCTGAGGAAAACCTCAGGTGACACAGTCCCCCGCACCTAGTACGGGATGCCTCAGGCCATCATGCCTTCGAGAAGCCCTATTAGGGACGGAAGACAGATGTGCAGAGCCGCAGTGCTACGACACGCCCCCAGCACCCAGAGCCACCCGGCCTTCTCACTGCAGGTTGCTGCCCCGCCCAGACTCCTTGGAGCGTCCGGGCGGAAGCAGCGTAATTAACCGGTGTCCATGAAGATATGGCGCCGGGAACGAGATTCACGAACATTCTTAAGTCTATGAGGGAGACCCGGATTAGGCGACGAGTTCCGAGGAGACGTCCAAGGAAGGAGGAGCCGACATCCCATCATCCCGGTTTCGATCAAGGAGCAGACGCCCCTGAATAAGGGACGAATGCCGCCCGCCCTTGGAAAGCGGGACTGCGGGACCACAAGCCGCGCGCCCATCCCCTCGGGTTGACGGGTGCACGCGCGAACGCGTCCTGGCGGAACAGCGTAACCTGACGCACATCCGCACCGAAACAGAAAAATGGTGAACCCGACGTGAATCTCTTCTCCTCGATACGAAGACCGATGGCTTTCAGAGGTGTTGGAAGACCGGCGTGTTGCCCGGCCAAGCATTCAGTCTTACCCGCCAGGGGCTGGGGAAGGGACATCGGGCACTCCGTCTCGCAACGTCGAGGGCCTGGGTTCCCCCCACGGAAGGCGTCGTGGCACTAATGGTTGGTTGTCGATTCCTTTTCCTGTCAGTGTTAATGGGTCATTCTCCCTGCTTTCAGAAATCAGGTCGCCCGATCCAGTGCCCGATCGCCACCCGCCCACTGGCGCAGGGACAGGGGAAACACCGACGCGGCTACTCCGCGCGGTCCCGCCCATTCCACAGCCGTCCCAGCAGCCGCAATTGCGGGACGACCACGCCCTCTCTCCCCCTCGGAGGTCATCCAGAGAAGGGTGATCAACACCCTGGTGCAGAGATACGAGGAAGAGGGAGTCATCCCCACTAGGGAAATGGCTCGCCTAGACCTTGAGGAGGCTGCGCCTCGCCACCACTGCCGCCCCCGAGGGCCGCGCAGGGAGGCACCGCTGCCTACCTCAACGTCCAACCGCTTCGGGAGCTTATCCCCGGAGCGCTCTGACAGTTCCCTTCCCTACGCGGATGAGGTGGAAGAGGCCCGGGATCACCCTATCCGGGATTCGCTCCAGGGATCTACGGTAAGGACTCTCGCCAGGCCACGGCGACACCGCCGCCAGGCCTCTCCAGTCGAAGAGCGGGCTCTCCACCTGCCCGCGCCGCTCATCCCGACTCGTCTGTCTCGATGCCAACGTCGGGCACGAGCGGAAGAGGATGCCCACCTTGGGGCTCTAGCAACAGCGGCCGCATTGGCCCAAGCCACTGCTGGCTCCAGTCGCCAGGCCTCTGCGCATCCTGAGCAGGGGAACTCCTATGCCCGACCTGGATCGAGGCCCCGACCGCCCCAAAGGCAGGTTGGGTCGACTCTCCCGGTTGCTGGCACTGGCAGTAGCCACCGCGGACCACCTCGCGGTAGCGCTATTCACCGACAGGATCTACTCTGTGTGGCCGATCTAGGAGGCATGGGTCATCCCACCTTCCGATCCCGGCCCGGAGTCCTGCCCGGAATCATCTCTCCCCGCGTCCCCTTTGATATCTGTCCCGGTGCCCCTCGCACATTGGTTCCCAGTCCTCTTGGCCCCAGCACCAGTGCGGCCGGAGGACGCCAGGACAGAGATCAGCCCTGCCCCGAAGAACCACCCAGGGGCAGGAAGGCAAGGCGTCGACGCCGAGGGAAGAATGTTACGGAATTCCGGACGGAGATCCGACCGGTTTGCTTCTCTGACTCAGAGGCGGAGTACGATTCGGCGACAGAGCCCCTTCCCCAATCCCGCCAGTCAAGGGCAGGGGTAGGAATGCGGCACGTCAGCCTCGTGCTCCCCGAGAGCGAGATCGATGTGATCCCCGCTTCTCTCCGAAGGTATATCCGGAGTAACGAGGGCCTGGTAGACCCCCAAGGATCAAGCTTGCGGTTGGTACCGGCCCCTCCGGAAGTGCCTTCCGCCTCGATCGGAGAAGCCGGAGACTTTTTCTGGGGATCGACGGTCGAACCACGATCTGGTGCACCCTCGGCGAGCACCGATGATACGGCAGGATGTTCGCTCGCCGGCCCGTCCTATCGTGATGTGGTAGCCAGGGCACCGCCACCCTCAGAGGGCGGCCCGGGATATGGAGGCCAATCGCCCTGTTCGCCGTATTCACCGTCGGCCCGGCGGCCCGCCTCGGCACCACTACCAGTTCCCCGTCCGTTCCCAGCCATGGAAGAGGACCAAGGAGATCTGGGTCCCGAGTTTGAGTCGTGGAGCTTCTGGACCGTCCTTGCAGAGGGCCACTTCCCTGAGAAGTTTTGGCCAGTCGCAGGACCGGGCTTTGATGCACCCGAATCGCTCACCCCGGATGAGTTCGAATGCTTCCGCCGAACTCTCCGGGAGACTCACTCCCGTCTTCACTGCCTACAAATGCCATACCCCGGGAGTCAAGCGCACCTGGAGGATATTGGTGAGCAGTGCCGTCAAATTGACCTGGCCATGCTCCCCGCGGTTCGGCACCCCGGGTCATTTGGGCACCACGAGGCCCTCCGACAACGATGCGTTGAGTGTTTTCAAGTACTCCGCAAAGTTATCGAGGAAGCCACTCCCCACGTGTATATCCGTGGATGGGGGCAGTACGCTGCCCTACGCTTCAGTGTGATTCGCCGACAGCCCGATTCGCTGGGTGGCCCTGAGGGTATATCCCCAGGGACAGGAACGGTCAATATGGCTGACCTGTCGGGAGAGGGGAACGACTTGGAACTTCTCGACGGGGGCTTCCCCCCCGAAGACAAGCCGTCGTCAGATCCATTAGTGAGAGTTACTCGTCATCAGAGAAACCTCCTGGGGCTCCCCGCACCCACTGAAGCACTGACGTTAAGCCGAAACGTCAGCAAAGGAAAAGAGCACAGCGAGGCTATAAAGCCCGCCGACCCACCTGCCTCCATGCAGAGGGCAGAGGAGGATCCCGAGAAGGCTACGCTACGTCAGCAGCTCGCCGAACAGAAGAAGCTGGTTGACCAGCTCCTCGCCGAGCGCGCTGCAGAATGGCGGCCTGACTATGGTGATCCTAGGCCAGGACAGCAGGGACCGGAACAACCGCTCCTCGATGAGACTCTCCCGGGCAACCGTGATTACGCCGTGTTCGCCGACAGGAGAGAGGCCATTGCCTATGGCAAGAGGGCGCGGTATGTTTCGCCACACCCTCCCGAGCGGCGTGACTACCTGAGAGATCCCGCTCGGATTCCTCCCGCTGCCCCAAGGGCCGCTCCGCCCGCCATCCCACGAGCTGCCGAGTTCGACGACCCGGTCGACGACCCGATTGAAGGGCCATGCAATGCGCTCGTGGTTAGAGATCCTCGCCAGGACTGGAACCCATGTCCGGACGATCCGATGGCGGCACTCATCGCTCGCTTGGAAGCCTTGGAGACTCGGCAGGTGGCGATCCCACCGGACGGCAAGCCCTACCCAGCATGGGTGGATGACATGCCGGCGCCTCCGGGATTCGGGAATCCCACTTTCGCCCCCTTCAACGGGACTGGAGATCCGCCACAGCATTTAGCCCACTTCAACTCGAGGTGCGGGCCTATGTTGGGGACTCCGGCGCAGCAGGAGGCCGCTAAGCTTCGCTGCTTTGTTCAGACACTGGAAGGGCCAGCATTTGTCTGGTACATCCAGCTCCCCGTCGGGTCGGTAACCAGCTGGGAGGACCTCCGTAGACAGTTCCTCTACCAGTTCAGTTCCACGACCCGGAAGACAAGTATCGCAGACCTCTTCAAGTGCAAGCAGAGGCCTGATGAGCGAGTCGCGGACTTCGTCGCCCGATGGAAGGGTCTCACGTATTCCCTTGACATGCCATTGACTCAGGAGCAGTTGCTGACAATGTGCGTCGGGAACGTCAAGACCGAGCTGGTCCCTTCCCTGATTACTCAAAATTACCCCGGAGGGTTCAGGGACTTCTCAGACAAAGCTCAACGTCTTGAGGAAGCCCTGCAACAGGCCAGCCAGGCACACCCGCTGCCTCCTATGATTCCTGCAAGGAGAGTCAGTAGGGCTGAGCCCGCTGCTGTTGCCCAGATAGAGGCCCCCAGGCCGTTGGAGCTGCTGCCGGTGAGGCCAGCTCCACAGCCCCACAGGAATCCGCCTCCACGGGCTCAGTTCCCGGCCCAGCAGCGGCAGCCTCAGAACCGGCCGGCCCCTCCGCGTAATGTACCGCCGCAACCCAGGCGAGATAATCAGGGTCCACCTCCTCGGCAGGCCCCTCCAGCCCCTCGTCAAGACCACGCTCCCAGGGGCCCACGACACCTGACTTACTCATTCCATGAGGATCAGGTCCCCGGTTATTTCCGGAGCGCCCTGGAGCAGAGGATTGTGCGACTGCCTGAGTGTTGGAAGCCAGAGGAGGCACATCTTACGAATAACCCCCGCTACTGCCCCTACCATCGGGCCCTGGGGCACACCATCCAGCGGTGCTATGTGTTTAAGGATTGGCTCCAAGACCAGATTAACAACAATGTAATCAGGTTGGGCCCAGCTCCAGCACAAGTGGCGGGCGTGTTCGTGGGATCAGATGACGATAGTGGCAACGAGGACGAATGGCAGCTGGTCTCCAACCGCGGATCCCAGAAGTATAATAACTGGATGGCCCGCAAGACGACCATTCGCTCCCATGGAATCATCCGTGCGCGCTTGAATCAGCCTGAGCCCCCAGAATCCATGGGTGCTGCTTCGGCATCGTCGTCCCATCCTGCCTCTTCCAAGAGGAGCAAACGGCGGCAGCGCAAGAAGGAAGAGCGCGCCCCGCCAGTTCCGCCACTATCCCGCACTCTCGGAGATTTCATGCCCCCGGAGATGGGGGTCCCTCCTCGGATCCGCCCGGTGATGGATGATTCGTCCGATGACGGTATTGGGTACGCTTCGGTTAATACCGTCGAGCTGGTAAATCCCTTTTCGGTTCCCGACGTTGAAGAACACCAGGTGGACCTCCCTAGTGTCCCCGGTCGTCGCCACCGTCGGAAGAACCGCAGCAGCAGGAGTCGCCGGGGCACAGCCGTTGGTACCTCCAGCCAGGCCGTGCACGCCACTGAGACCAGGCAGCAGGCTCAAAACCGAGCTCAGCGCGCACAGCCCCCCCATCCGGGGATGACGGATTCGCCTCCGCCACTGTTTGTGGTGTGGGACCAGGCAGAACCGCCTCAGCCGCGTCGCGACCAGCTCCGCCCTGCCACAAGTCCATCCCGGCCTCCTGACTCCAGTACGGTGACCATTTCCCGGACTGTAGCCGGTGAACAACGAGATGCGCCAAGTACCAGTCGGCCGCCGATCCAACCGGCAAGGCCCGTCATGCCACCAACCGCAGAGCAACCTCCTGCAACCAGGGGCTCGCGCTTGGCCAAAAAGTATGATGTCCTGAAGCACTTGGCCGACATCCCAGCAAGGCTCTCCATCCTTGAGGCTCTGCGCATGTCATCTGAGATGCGCGAGGCACTCGCTGAAGCCCTGAAAAGCCCCCTCCAGTTTGAGACAGAGGTTGCGGCTGCAGAGGCCTTTCACGCCGAAACGATCGAGGACGCCGAATGTCAGGCAGTTATCTCGTTCTCTGGTAAGGATGAAGACCCTCCTATACAGGGACACATTCGTCCGCTGTATGTCACTGGCCAGTTCAATGGCCTTGAAGTCCGGCGCTGTCTTGTCGACACGGGGTCCGGGATTAACATGATTCCAACTCGGACGCTCCGGAGATTGGGGTTGTCTGAGGATGACTTGATTCCCTCCGACCTCAGGATCCAGGGGTACGATCGCACCGAGCAAACCCCGGTCGGCAAGATACGTTTGAAGACCCAGTTCGGTGACTTGGTTGCCAACACCGAATTCATGGTAGTCTCTCAGGACACCGCGTACAACGCATTGATGGGCAGGCCATGGCTCCATCTTCACGCGGCGGTTCCCTCGTCATACCACCAGTGCCTCAAATACTCCCTTAATGGTCGAGTGGGCGTGCTTCAAGGAGATGCCTCTCCTTTTGCCTCGTGTGAAGCCCGCTATCTGGACGCGGACTATTACAAGAGCAAGGATAAGCAGATCCTGGCAGGTGAGGTTGAGCCTGTCGCTGTTGCAAGTGATCCCTGGGCAAGTCTGGATGACGCTTACGTCCTCCCGATTCAACGGTTGGACGTCGCCATGGTCTTGACGGTCCGCGAGTCTCCTGATGAGATGGTCGCGACCGCCCGCGCCAGCACCAGTGGCCCAGCAGGATCTGGTAGCCCCAATGCAGTTGCCAACGCAGTCTCTCCCGTGGACGATCCCTCCCCGAGTGGAGAGGATATGGAAGACGCACCCCCAGCCTTTGAGGAGGGCGTCCCCGCCACGGTCGATGAGTTAATACAGGTGAACCTTGGAACCGAGGCCGATCCAAGACCCACATTGGTTAGTGCCGCCATGCCCTCTGAGGAGCGGCAGCAGTACATGGACTTTCTCAGGCAGCACCGTGATGTATTCGCTTGGGGCTATGACGAGATGCCGGGGCTGGATCCTCAGGTAGCCGTCCACCGCCTTGGTCTCCCGACGAACCATCGCGGGTTCAAGCAGCCTCCCAGGAAGATGCACCCATCCCACGGTGCCATGGTTGAGGCCGAAGTTGACAAGCTTATCAAAGCCAACTTCGTGAGGGAAGTTCAGTACCCCAAATGGCTGGCCAACATTGTGCCGGTCAGGAAGAAGAACGGGCAGATCAGAGTCTGCATCGACTTCCGCGATCTCAACCGCCACTGCCCGAAGGATGATTTTCCCCTTCCAGTGACAGAGCTGTTGATTGATGCCACGGCAGGGTTCCAAGCCCTCTCCTTCATGGATGGATACTCCGGATACAACCAAATTCGGATGGCCCCTGAGGATGAGGAGTTCACTGCCTTCAGGGCCCCCCAAGGTACCTTTTGCTACCGGGTCATGCCCTTCGGCCTGAAGAATGCAGGTGCCACCTATCAACGGGCGATGCACCGCATATTCAAGCCAATCCTCGGCACACTGGTGGAATGCTACGTCGACGACTTGGTTGTCAAATCGCGCCAGCGTCAGGACCATCTCAAAGATCTTGAGAAAGTGTTCAGCTTCCTCCGGTCTCGCTGCCTGAAGATGAACCCGTTGAAGTGTGCCTTTGGGGTCACCTCCGGAAAGTTCCTTGGATTTGTGGTAAGATACCGGGGTATTGAGATCGACCCAGAGAAAATCAGGGCGATTAGCCAGATGCCTCCCCCAGGTACCGTCCGGGAACTGCAAGGGTTCCAAGGCCACTTAGCCTATATACGCCGATTCATCGCGAATCTGGCCGGCAAGTGTAAGCCCTTTTCTCGGCTCATGAAGAAAGGTGCCACCTATGTATGGGATAAAGAGTGTCAGACCGCTTTCGAGGAAATCAAGCAGTACCTGCTTCAACCTCCGGTTCTGATGCCGCCTGTATCCGGGAAGCCGTTGGTCCTCTATGTGACCGCCCTGGAACGGTCCCTGGGTGCCCTTCTCGCCCAGAAGAACAACGAGGGAACGGAGAATAGCCTCTATTACCTCAGTCGCATGCTCCTCGATGCGGAAGTTAGGTATTCCCCCATCGAGAAGAGCTGCCTGGCGCTCGTATTTGCCGTACAGAAATTACGGCACTACTTGCAGCACCATGAGGTACAGTTGGTTTCTCGGGTAGACCCGTTGAAATATATCCTGAGCCGACCTATGTTGACTGGCCACCTAGCGCGGTGGGATGTGATTCTCCAGCAGTTCGACATCAGGTATGTGTCTCAGAAGGCCATCAAAGGGCAAGCATTGGCAGACTTTCTGGCTGCTCACCCAACCTCCGCGGATCAGCCGCTGGATCTAGGCTTTCCTGATGAGACCATTCTCTCGGTTGATCGAGCCGATCCATGCTGGCAGATGCACTTTGACGGTGCCTCCCGGAGCCCCACCGGTAGAAGACTCGATAATCCTAAGCTCAACAGAGTGGGCTTGGGTATCGTCTTCATTACCCCGGAGCGAGCCGTGCTGCCATACTCTTTCCTGTTGTCAGAGGGCTGTACCAACAATGAGGCGGAATACCATGCCCTCATCACCGGCCTCGAGTTGGCTCTCGAGATCGACGTGCCCCGTCTGTGCATGAAAGGGGACTCCGAGCTGGTCGTTAAGCAGATCAATGGCGACTACGTTGTCAGGAAGCCGGAACTTGTGCCATTGTTGGAGTGCACCCTCCTTCTGATGGCCCGGTTCCCTTCTCGGCCGGAAATTGTCCATGTTCCCCGGTCGCAGAACGGTCGAGCAGATGCTTTGGCCAGCCTCGCTGCGTCACTTGCAGAGCCTGAACAGGACAACCTGATCGTCCGCGTGACGCGCCGCAGGCTCATCGCTCCCGTTATCCCGGAAGAAGATCGCGGCCCGTTGGTAAGTAACCTCACCACGGTTGCCCCTATGCCCGGAGCCCCGAGTACCCCAGATATGACAGTCGGATCAGCCCCTGATTGGAGGACGCCTTTGGTTGAGTACCTCCAACATGGCATTCTTCCATCGGATCGGGCCGAGCGCGAGCGAGTTCGATGTCGCGCATCGCAGTTCGTCCTCCAGAGCAGTCCCGGCCTGGAGCAGATCCTCTACAAACGCGGATTTGATGGTGTTCTCCTCCGTTGCCTTCAGGGAGTTGAGATCCCACGAGTCATGCAAGAGGTTCATGCTGGTTCATGCGGCGCCCACCAGACTGGGGCGAAGCTGTCCCACCAGATTCGGAGGTTGGGATACTTCTGGCCCTCTATGATCCATGACTGCATCGAGTATGCCAGGAGGTGCCATGCGTGCCAGGTTCATGCGAACTTTGTGCATCGGCCGCCGGAGCCTCTCCATACCACAAGGTATTCCTGGCCCTTTGCAGTCTGGGGACTGGACGTTGTGGGACCTTACCCACCGGCGACAGCTCGCCAGTGCCGGTTCATTCTGACCGCTACGGACTTCTTCTCCAAATGGGCAGAAGCGATTCCGCTCAGAGAGGTCAAATCCTGTTCGATCGCTGACTTCGTGACCTCCAACATCATCTATCGATTTGGAGTGCCTCACGCTATCCTCACGGATAACGGAACCAATTTCCGAGCAGCCGAGTTGAAGAAGTTGTACGCCAAGTATAACATTCGCTCGAACCATACATCTCGCTATCATGCGTAGGCGAATGGACAGATCGAGGCGTTTAACAAAACCCTCTCTAACATTCTGCAAAAGATGGTTGGTCAGAACAAGAAGAGTTGGCCGGACAAGCTCCCCAACGCCCTCTGGGCTTATCGGACGACGACTCGCAATTCCACCCAGATGACCCCTTATTCCCTGGTGTATGGAGCTGAGGCCGTCCTGCCCATCGAGATCCAGTTACCGTCCTTGCGCACTGCGGTCTACGACCAGCAAGCGCCGGACAGAGTTGCTGAAGCCCGTCTAGTCGAGTTGGAAGCACTGGATGAGAATAGACTTCGCGCTTTGCACAACTTGGAGAGGCATCAAAGCAGAATGGCTTGAGCTTTCAATAAGAAGGTTCGCCTCCGCTCCTTCCTGCAGGGTGATCTAGTGCTAGGCCTAAGAGCACCAATGATCCCCGGCAGGAAGCGGCCCAAGTTGGAGCCCAAGTGGGAGGGACCTTTTGTTGTCCACAAGGTCTATCCCAATGGCGCGTACTCCCTAGCGACTATGGATGGTGAGCGTGTCACTCCTCCCACCAACGCTAGGTTCCTCAAGCAGTACTTTGTCTGAGTGTGCCGACGTCCAGCATGACGTTAAACTGCACATACGTCCAGCATGACGTTAAACTGCACATACGTCCAGCATGACGTTAAACTGCACATACGTCCAGCATGACGTTAAACTGCACATTCGTCCCGCATGACGCTAAACTGCACTTCGTCCCGCATGACGCTAAACTGCACTACGTCCGAGCTACAAGACGTTAAACTGTTCAGCATTCGTCCTGCATGACGTAAAACTGCCCCTCAAGAACTACGTGCGGCTTGATTCCCATCCTTATGGGATACATAGGATCGCCTGAACCTTCATGTTTCAGGCCCAGCCCCATCCTTCGGGAATTTCCATCTCATCCTGGGCCCTTGGCCCAGTTGCCCCTGGGTGTGCGGCGTATGGTGTGAGTGCGGGGCTATGCCCTCATTCACGTCGGTTTGCTCGTCACGCTGTACGCCCCCCCACGTTTGGGGATGCCTTCTGCTCCCCCCTTCTTTTTTCCTCATCGTCCTGCATGACGTTAAACTGCACTTCAAGAACTACGTATGGCTTGATTCCCATCCTTATGGGATACGTAGGACCGCCTGGACATTCATGTTTCAGGCCCAGCCCCATTTCCCGGGAATCTCTATCCCGCGTTGGGCCTCTGGCCCCAGTTCCCCTCCTTTTTGTGCGAGGCGTATCGCGTGAGCGGGGGATTATTTCCTCATTCACGTCGGTCTACTGGCCGCGCCGTACGCCTCCCCCGTGTGTGGGACTACCTCACACCCCTCATCGTCCTGCATGACGTTAAACTGCCTCTCAAGAACTACGTATGGCTTGATTCCCATCCTTATGGGATACGTAGGACCGCCTGGACGCTTGTGTTTCAGGTCCAGCCCCGTCTCTTGGTTGATCACGAGGATCTGCCCTCTTTTGGTTGCTCTCAGGGTGAGTCCTCCGACCCTTTCCGGAGATCTGTTAACATGTTTTGGGTACTTCGGTCTATGACTCGTAGTGTCAGATTCAATCCCGACAAGTCCTGTGTTGCTTGTCAGGCCTCGCGCTTCCTCTTATTCGAGCCTTCACTCAAAGGGATCCTCGTTAGCGGTTTGGGTACGATGCCTCAGTGCTCTCCCACCGCTCCGGGTCGATTTACCGGAGGGTCTTGGGCCGCAAATCGATATGAATCCTGCGATTGAGCGGTTGATGCTCGTTTTCTTGCCCCGTCTTAGGCTGACGCGATCGGATGTTGTGTTGCGAATGCATCAGCAACATCCTTGATCGCCATGTCAGCTCCTTCAGGCTCTGAACATTGGTTGCGCAGTCCTCATCACACTCCGCCTTTATGCGTTGTAGTAGAATCTGGACACTCTTTTCATACTGACCTTCAGTACACCTTTACACGTTAGGCAGACCAACCAAGGTAATGATGTCGTTCGAGGCTCCCATGATCTGAGCACCAAGGATATATGCGGATGTTCTCCCCAAGGGCCATGCGTAGCTGGACCCTCGTCCCCATAAGGAGGGAGGAGTCGCTCGAACAATCGCGTTCTGAGCCCAGTATGCCTGGAGGCTAGCATCTCTGCCCCTCGGGTGATGGACATACGCAGACCCCCATCCCAAGACTCTTCTCCTGGAATCGTGCGTGACCGCAAGGCTGGGTATGCTCCCACCTCCGCCGTGTCCGCCGTACCGCGGTAAGCGGATTCCTCCATGGTCCGAACCACACGACCTTAAACTGTGTTGTCTGGTCCTACCACACGACCGTAAACTGTGATCGTCTTGGCCGCCCGACGAGAAAACGGCACTGCATCGTGATGTTCCCCTCAGGGGACACTCATGTTGGGCGCTGGTTAATAACCACGCCATTCATCAATGCCTTCCGTGGCTTGATTATTGTGGCGACGCCAGAGATTTCTCAATCACAGGCATGTCGCCGCACAAAGAAAAACCATTCATCTTTAAGGACAAACAAGAAATATCAAATGCCGCTCCTTTTGTGTGCGAGGGTCAGACCCGCACTCTTCCCCACGCTGGTGCCCGATTGTGTTGCGCCGCGCTTCAAGAACTACGTGCGGCTTGATTCCCATCCTTATGGGATACGTAGGAACGCCCGGATGTTTGAAACTTCGGGTCCAGCCCCCCATCTCTTAGAGATTCCCCCTTCTCTGGGGAATCCGCCGCCTTCAGGTCACCCTCAAGGCGCGTTCCCCGACACCTTGCAGTGGTCCACCGGTGTCAAGAGTACTCTAGTTTATTGCCAGGAGGGTCAGGATCCGCTTGGTCAGGTTTCCTCCGCTTTTCAGGCTTCGTGCTCCCTTTCATTCGGACCCATCGTCTACGCCCTGGGTGGAGCCCCCGTGAACGGTTCGGACACAATGCTTCAGTGCTCTCCCACCGACTCGGGCCGGTACCCCCAATGGCCTCGGGCAGCAAATCGATATGAATCCTGCGATTGAGCGGTCGATGATCGTTTGCTGCCTCATTCCACCAACGGTTAGTGCGATGTTGATGCTGCTTTTCCGCCACGGTCGGCAGTACTCTCATATCGTCACGCCGGTGCTCCTGGTCCTCGAGTGAATGGCCGCATGATTCACATTTCCCACCTCCCATTCTGACCAGGCGAAACCTCGGCACTCTCGACACTATCCCTCAGTGCATCTTCGCATATCCAGGGGATATGACCAGATGCGGCGTACTTTGAGGTCCTTATGGTCCGAGCTCTAAGACCTTAAACTAAGATCTCTCCTTATGGTCCGAGCTCTAAGACCTTAAACTAAGATCTCTCCTTATGGTCCGAGCTCTAAGACCTTAAACTAAGATATCTCCTTATGGTCCGAGCTCTAAGACCTTAAACTAAGATCTCTCCTTATGGTCCGAGCTCTAAGACCTTAAACTAAGATCTAGCCCTTATGGTCCGAGCTCTACGACCTTAAACTAAGATCTCCCCTAAACGGGATTCTACGTCCTGCATGACGTTAAACTGCACTCACAGAACTACGTGTGGCTTGATCTCCAGCCTGATGGAGTACGTAGGAACGCCCGGGCATTCCGACTCGGGTCCAGCCTCAGGGATCGTTAAGTCCCGCCCCTCCTCGTCGCCGGCCGTCTGGCCTGACTTCGGGTAGAGTGGTGCAGTTGTGATATTCTCCCCGATTCAGCTCGGGATGCCCCATCGCAAGGATGGGAAGCGACAGTTTCCTCGTCAGAGAGGTGCTGTCTGAGAATTGAGGTGACTCACGGCCAGATTAGTGCATCCGCCTAATACGTTTTCCCCACGGTGGCGCAATTTTGAGAGCGTTGGATTCTGTCCGAACAAATCGTCACTTCGCCCCACGCTTCGCATGCCCTGTTGATCTGGATTTTCCACCCTTGTGTCTGAAGGAACCCCAAAGCGGTATTCATGATGACATGTGGTCCGCCTCCTGCAATATGAATGATGGCCTTTTTCGGTCCGTCTATTGCAGTTGTTATGGTCGATCCACTGTCCGCCTACCGTCTTGGGCATTTCCTGGAAGGCCAACCGTTGTGGATGTCTGGATTCGGGACACGCGATTCACCCTTTCTCATTTCCCTATGTTCGGATAAAATCTCAACGCCCCTAGCGTTGTCCCGCTCGTGTGTTGGAACAAGTTGGGGGATGATACATTGATTAGGTCTGAGGTCTCCTTTCCTAGGAATGACCTCCCTCTTTTCTCCAGAAATCCAGGCCCAATTATGGATGCCTGATGCTTGGTTAACACTCCCGCAAGACAACGAATTGTGGTTGAGCATATTAAACCAAAATATGCAGATAAATATATTGATTCATACAGATGGATCAAAGTAGCGTAAGCAAATGTTTTGGGAATGGCAAAACAAAGCCCTTAGGGATTAGCGTGCTGAATGAGTCTTTCTAATGCCGCTACCCTTTGGCTGGTGGCCTCCAGAGCTGCTTCTCGCTCTCTGCGTGCCCTCTCCTCGTCGGCGGTCGCAGCGCGCAGTTCGTCGATTCTGGCCTGTGCACGCTCCCGCTCGACTTGAATTGTGACCATCTGTTGGCCCGCCTCCGTCAGCTGTACTTGGGCGTCAACCAGCTGAGCTGCTAGTTGCTCCACAAGCTCGGTACACGTTGCGACGAAGGCCTCCTTCTCTGCCGCATGCCCTTCGAGGCGCCGGACTTCCTGCTCCGCCGCGAGGAGCGCCCGCGTGCTCTCCGACATGTCCCGACTTTGTGTGACGTCGGCACGCCGGCAGCTCTCGCGCATCTTTTCGGCCATGAAATCACGGACCGTCAGATGGAGGCGTTGAGCATCAGCTCCCCCGGCACACAGGAAGCGCATCCAGGTTTGAAGTGATCCCATGCGCCCCAGCCACTCCGACGGGTCTCGCTTGAGGAAGCACTGGATGCACTTCCACCCCCTGCGGCGCGTTATCCGGCTCTCCTCGACCGCCTCCGCATCCGAGTCGTCCATCTCCTCGGGATCGGCAGGCCGGTAGGCAGGGAAGGCAGCCAGCAGGTCTGCTGCAGGGTCCGCCCCTGGGAGGTCCTCACGAGGGATAGGTTCCCCAACATCCGGGCGACCTTCTTCTCTCTCCGCAGTGGCGCTGACACCCTCGTCAGCCCCCAACCTCTCTCCGATGTCAGCACCGCCGATGTCCGGAGCCCCTTGATCAGCAGTTGGTGGGGCCGGCTCGGTTTGGGAAGTCTGTTCCGGAGCAGGCGGCATGTCCACCACTGGTCCACTCGTAGATGGCCCGGGTTCGGCAACCCGACGAGCCTCCAATGTTGAGATCACTGCGCGGGGCATGCCATGGTTAGTCACGGATCGTCAACGGCAAGCACCAGCAGTAAAGTAGGGAGACTTACGGGAGTTCGGAGCGTTATCTTCCGCTACCCCGGTCGCCGCAGGAACAGTTGCAGCAGGGGACCCCTTAGCGCTTGTCAATTCGATGATGGGTGTCTGGCCCCCGCCTTGTCCTGCTGGCGCCCCTCCTACTCCTGCTGAGGATGCCTGACCGACATCCGTGCGCTCCTGAGAAAGATGGAGAAATGGGTTAGAAGCTGCATAAGAGAGTGGATGAAGCAGATTGAGTAGGGATAGAAGCGGACCTCGAGGAGCTCAGTGACATCAACGTTGTCAGAGCCGGCCACCTCGCCGCTCTCCCGTGGGCTCCCCTGATGGGATCTACCCTCGGAGCCTTCATCCTCCCCCATTTCCTCCTCTTCTTCGGAGTCGTTGCTACTGTCGTCTTCTTCCGGCGGCATCTGTTCCGGAGCGGGCTCGAGACCGAGCATCACCTTCACCAGAAGGGATGGCTCCGCGCGCTGACCACGTTGGCGCGCGTACTCGTCCATGGCCGTCAGATACGCATACTGCCGGTTGAAGTCCACCCTGTCGGCAATGTGGAGGCGCCCGACCTCTGGCAGATGGATTCCTTCTCTGAGAATCTTTCGCCAGATGGCGTCGGTCCCCAGTGACTGCCGCAGGGTCATCCAGGCCGACCACAGCGGCGAATTTCGCGACCGGCACCCCTTTTTGCGCGCCTAAGTCCCGCGCCGCCCAGGACTTCGGCATTCCGGCGTCTCCCTCGGAACCCGATCGTTGCGACCTCTCGCCGATCAGATTCCGAGGGGGGGCTTTTGTAGACGCCGGAAAAGTCCGTTGTTCCCAAACGAAGCTCCGGATGCGGAAAGCGGGGTCATATTCGGAGTCGGAAGAATGTTTCGGAGGGCCCGGAGGCCTTGCGCGGAATTTCAGAGGTCTGCGCGCAAAGATGATGATCCGCGCGCAAAACCCCCGGGATGCGCGCAACTCCCTTGCGCGCCGTGCCCGATTCCGCGCCCGCGAGGAGAATTCCGCGCTCGCGCCTTGGATTCCGCGCCCGGGGTTGCCTATAAATACTAGGAGACCCCCAACGTTTCAAAGGTTGCTGGAAGTCGAACGGTCTCCCGCGCGCGCAATTCAACCCCTTCCGCGCGCAATGCCGATCTTCAGGTAACCTCCTTTCTTTCGCGCAACAGAGCCTTGGGGTCCGCCTTCGCGCGCAATCCCCTTGGCTCCTTCCCTTTGAATAAATTTCAACCCGAAGGCCTTTGCGCGCAAAAGAAGCCTCTTGTGCGCAATTGCCCCCGGGTGCGCGCAATCCAACCCGATTGCGCGCACCCCCCATTTTCAAAGTGGCCATTCGTTAGAGAATGAGCCGTTGCCCCCGCGCGCTACCCGAAGCCCGGTGCGCGCAATCCCATTCATCCGCGCGCGAAGCGCTGGCCCAATTGCGCGCCAGCCCGCCATTTTGCGCGCCGACCCGCGGTTTTGCGCGCAAAGCTCCTCTTTTGCGCGCAATCCGCCAGGGTCGCCTCCCTTGACCCCCTTTGGGTACCCGCCTGCGTGGCGCCCGATGGTCTTCATCGCAGGTGCCCGCACCGTGCGCTGTCTTCCCGTGCAGCCTTCCAGGCTCGTGCGAAGTGAGACGGACCCGTCGGCGGCAATCATTCGTCCAGCATGACGTTAAACTGCATATTCGTCCAGCATGACGTTAAACTGCATATTCGTCCAGCATGACGTTAAACTGCATATTCGTCCAGCATGACGTTAAACTGCATATTCGTCCAGCATGACGTTAAACTGCATATTCGTCCCGCATGACGTTAAACTGCATATTCGTCCAGCATGACGCTAAACTGCACCACGTCCTGCACGACGTTAAACTGTATACGTCCAGGCTGCACGACGTTAAACTGCCTAGCCCCCATCGTCCGCGCTGCAAGACGTTAAGCTGCCAAGTGTTTCGTCCTCAACACACGACGTTAAACTGTACTTCGTCCGGCAAGACGTTAAACCGTCCGCTTCGTCCTCAACACACGACGTTAAACTGTACTTCGTCCGGCAAGACGTTAAACCGTCCGCATCATTCGATCCCGTGCTTCGCACGCAGGGTCTCCCCCGGTTTGGACGTGGCCCCCACCCGCTCGTCTCTGCAGGGATGTCGGGATTGTCCCCCTTTTGGGACGATTTAATGGGAGTGGCTTTTCCCTACGGGGGCAGGGTATTACAAACCCCTAGTTTCTCGTGGGAGGCTGCACATGTGTATCTCCATTGCGCCTCCCCACTGCCGAAGCCAGTAGAGGGTGTGACTGGGATCGAGGTGTCTTCTGCTTTCGGTCCAAGTCCCTTCCAACTGAGTTTTGCCGCATCCGGGCTGCCCCAAGTGCGTAAGTCCTGACAGAATGAACTACGTGGACTTTGATCCCTGTCTTCTATACAGGGTACGTAGGAAGCCTCCCAGAGGTCCAAGCCCGCCACCTGGTCGTCCCGGTCGTATTTACGTCGGTTCGTCCATCAGTGGACCCCTCCAGGGTTCATGCTTGCGTCGATTCACCTATGAATCCGCCCCTGTGGGAGACTGCCCGTGTGTATCTCCACTGTGCCTCCCCACAGCCCCTTTTCCATTTCTCTTTTTATCGTCCAGCATGACGTGAAACTGTGATCCACCCGGCCGTTCCATCCCCCTCTGTGCGAGGTGGTTCGGTTCAATCCTCCGCCCGGCGGCCTAGACCTCTTCGTGAGTCGGCTTGCCGACGTCCAGCATGACGTTAAACTGTATACCCGAACTACGTTGACTTTGATCCGTGCTAACGCGCGGTACGTAGGAAGCCTCTACGGGGTCCAAGCTCTTCACTCCATCATCCATCCTGATCCTTACCCGGGCCGCCACATCCCGGTGGGGTCATGCCACTTCACTCCACTCCACATCATTTGGGAAGCCGCCCATGTGCTGGCCACAGCGTCGGAGGTTCCCCGCAAGGGGTTCTGTCATCTGATCCACTTTTCGTGTTGATCGGTCCGATGCCGTCCCCGCTGGACGTTAAACTCGCGGCATACCCCGTGTTAAACATGGGAAGCTGAGGAAAACCTCAGGTGACACAGTCCCCCGCACCTAGTACGGGATGCCTCAGGCCATCATGCCTTCGAGAAGCCCTATTAGGGACGGAAGACAGACGTGCAGAGCCGCAGTGCTACGACACGCCCCCAGCACCCAGAGCCACCCGGCCTTCTCACTGCAGGTTGCTGCCCCGCCCAGACTCCTTGGAGCATCCGGGCGGAAGCAGCGTAATTAACCGGTGTCCATGAAGATATGGCGCCGGGAACGAGATTCACGAACATTCTTAAGTCTATGAGGGAGACCCGGATTAGGCGACGAGTTTTGAGGAGACGTCCAAGGAAGGAGGAGCCGACATCCCATCATCCCGGTTTCGATCAAGGAGCAGACGCCCCTGAATAAGGGACGAATGCCGCCCGCCCTTGGAAAGAGGGACTGCGGGACCACAAGCCGCGCGCCCATCCCCTCGGGTTGACGGGTGCACGCGCGAACGCGTCCTGGCGGAACAGCGTAACCCGACGCACACCCGTCGGCGGCAATCATTCGTCCAGCATGACGTTAAACTGCATATTCGTCCAGCATGACGTTAAACTGCATATTCGTCCAGCATGACGTTAAACTGCATATTCGTCCAGCATGACGTTAAACTGCATATTCGTCCAGCATGACGTTAAACTGCATATTCGTCCAGCATGACGTTAAACTGCATATTCGTCCAGCATGATGCTAAACTGCACCACGTCCTGCACGACGTTAAACTGTATACGTCCAGGCTGCACGACGTTAAACTGCCTAGCCCCCATCGTCCGCGCTGCAAGACGTTAAACTGCCAAGTGTTTCGTCCTCAACACACGACGTTAAACTGTACTTCGTCCGGCAAGACGTTAAACCGTCCGCTTCGTCCTCAACACACGACGTTAAACTGTACTTCGTCCGGCAAGACGTTAAACCGTCCGCATCATTCGATCCCGTGCTTCGCACGCAGGGTCTCCCCCGGTTTGGACGTGGCCCCCACCCGCTCGTCTCTGCAGGGATGTCGGGATTGTCCCCCTTTTGGGACGATTTAATGGGAGTGGCTTTTCCCTACGGGGGCAGGGTATTACAAACCCCTAGTTTCTCGTGGGAGGCTGCACATGTGTATCTCCATTGCGCCTCCCCACTGCCAAAGCCAGTAGAGGGTGTGACTGGGATCGAGGTGTCTTCTGCTTTCGGTCCAAGTCCCTTCCAACTGAGTTTTGCCGCATCCGGGCTGCCCCAAGTGCGTAAGTCCTGACAGAATGAACTACGTGGACTTTGATCCCTGTCTTCTATACAGGGTACGTAGGAAGCCTCCCTGAGGTCCAAGCCCGCCACCTGGTCGTCCCGGTTGTATTTACGTCGGTTCGTCCATCAGTGGACCCCTCCAGGGTTCACGCTTGCGTCGATTCACCTATGAATCCGCCCCTGTGGGAGACTGCCCGTGTGTATCTCCACTGTGCCTCCCCACAGCCCCTTTTTCCATTTCTCTTTTTATCGTCCAGCATGACGTGAAACTGTGATCCACCCGGCCGTTCCATCCCCCTCTGTGCGAGGTGGTTCGGTTCAATCCTCCGCCCGGCGGCCTAGACCTCTTCGTGAGTCGGCTTGCCGACGTCCAGCATGACGTTAAACTGTATACCCGAACTACGTTGACTTTGATCCGTGCTAACGTGCGGTACGTAGGAAGCCTCTACGGGGTCCAAGCTCTTCACTCCATCATCCATCCTGATCCTTACCCGGGCCGCCACATCCCGGTGGGGTCATGCCACTTCACTCCACTCCACATCATTTGGGAAGCCGCCCATGTGCTGGCCCCAGCGTCGGAGGTTCCCCGCAAGGGGTTCTGTCATCTGATCCACTTTTCGTGTTGATCGGTCCGATGCCATCCCCGCTGGACGTTAAACTCGCGGCATACCCCGTGTTAAACATGGGAAGCTGAGGAAAACCTCAGGTGACACAGTCCCCCGCACCTAGTACGGGATGCCTCAGGCCATCATGCCTTCGAGAAGCCCTATTAGGGACGGAAGACAGACGTGCAGAGCCGCAGTGCTACGACACGCCCCCAGCACCCAGAGCCACCCGGCCTTCTCACTGCAGGTTGCTGCCCCGCCCAGACTCCTTGGAGCGTCCGGGCGGAAGCAGCGTAATTAACCGGTGTCCATGAAGATATGGCGCCGGGAACGAGATTCACGAACATTCTTAAGTCTATGAGGGAGACCCGAATTAGGCGACGAGTTCCGAGGAGACGTCCAAGGAAGGAGGAGCCAACATCCCATCATCCCGGTTTCGATCAAGGAGAAGACGCCCCTGAATAAGGGACGAATGCCGCCCGCCCTTGGAAAGCGGGACTGCGGGACCACAAGCCGCGCGCCCATCCCCTCGGGTTGACGGGTGCACGCGCGAACGCGTCCTGGCGGAACAGCGTAACCTGACGCACATCCGCACCGAAACATAGTGAATGATCAAAAGATATGAGTGTATATTTATCAAGTTTCTATTCATTATAAAAAAGTGATGAATTCTATGTTAGATTTAGTGACAATGATAAAGGTAAGATTATTGGAGTTGGATTAGTTGGCGATCCAAGCCCAGTCCTCATCAAAAAATTTATATATATTGATGGATTGAAGCACAATATAATAATTATTTCCTAACTTTGTGATGAAGGTTATTTTGTAAAATTTTCAAATTATTCACGTTCATTTTTCAAAGGTAATTTTTTATATTTAAGGCTCCTAGAAAGAATATTGTATTTACTCTAGATCTTAATTATTTTTTTAGAAAAAAGTGAACTATCTAAATAATTAAAAAAAGTAATCTTGGATTTAATATAGAATACTTGTACATTTTAATGTATATTCTTTTTTTAAATTAATTAAAATGAATTATATTTATAATTTACCACATCTTAAATTAAACAAAGAGAAACTATGCGATGCATGGAAAATGATCAAGAAACACCAGTCATCTTTTAAATCAATTAATGAGGATGTTAAATCCACCCCTTTAGAACTTATTTACAAGGATTTGGTTGGGCCATGTAAAACATCAAGACTAAATGGAAAATCATTTTTTATGAGTTAGTTGATGATTTCTATATATTTAATTGAGTTTACTTTTTGAGTATTAAAGGTTAAGCCTATCCTATTTTTATAATTTTTTGTAAATTGGTTAAAAAGGATAAAGATTCTAAGATTATTTCTTCAATAAGATTACATGGGGGATAATTTTAAAACCAAGAGTTAAATTCATATTTTTCAAAACATTATATCAAACATACTTCTTCATCCCCCAGGACAACCCACCAAAATGAGGTTTTTCAAATGAGGATAAGCCCTTGAAATAAATTTTTATGACCATTCTATGTTAATTTAACCTGCCCACTCATTTTTTGGATGAATTTATAAATACAACATGTTGTGTTATAAACAAAGTTCTAATTAGGAATATGTTGAAGAAAACACCATACAATGTATAAAACAATAGAAATCTAAATTTCAGATATTTAGAGTATTTCAATGAAATGTTTACATTCCAAACACCAACGATAACCATGGTAAATTTTATATAAAGGATTATGATGAAAAATTTATTAGATATTATACTACTTCCAAGGCTTAAATTTTTTCAATAAAATTTCAAAGATTGTTGAAGAATCAACTCTTGTGAAATTCGATGAAAGTGTTCATTTTGATCACAAAATGATTCAAGTTGATGAGATAATAATATCTTTTGAAAAATATGAGACTTGAACCTTTCTTTGACAACAAAAAATTATGATGATTCAGAAATTTATTTTGGTGAATCAAATCCTGATAGGATGGATACCAGTGAACGAAAAAGTGTTCTGTTTAGATAGCCAAAGAACATTAAGAATCATCCCTTATATATAGTTATATAATGTTTAGATTAAGTTATTATTACTATAAAAAGAGTGGGAAACCTAAAGGAGTCTTCTTTCTTTTTATCTCAACTAGAACCTCAAATCATAGAATAAGACTTAGTTGATGAGAGTTGAGTTTTAACAATACAAGAATAATTAAACCAGTTCAAGATAAACAAAGTATAGGATTTAGTTTTTAGACCATATAACTATCATAGTATAGGAAAAAAGTGGGTTTTTAGGAATAAAAAAGATGATCATAGAGTGATCACTATAAATAAGGAAATACTAGTTGATAAGCATTATAATTAAGAGAATAATATAAATTTTGAAGACAAATTCTCTCCTATAGGTGGACTATAAGCTATTATATTTCTTTGAGCCTATGCATCAGACTTGATTTTAAAATTATACTAGATGGATGAAAAATCTATATTTTTAAGTTGTTTTATTATATAGGAAGTTTATGTTGAACAAACACCTAGTTTTGAAAATACCCATTTTCTAAATTCAGTTTTTAAACACACCAGAGCTCATCATGGCCTTAATAAAGCACTTAAAGCTTTGTATGAAAATTTAAGTTATTTTATTTTATCAAATTGATTTTCAATAGGAGTTTAAGATCCTAATTCTTTCAATATAACTTAATATTTAGATAATTTGTTAATTCAGATATATGTTGATGATGTTATTTTTGGATTTACAAATAAAAAATTATTGAATGATTTTTCAAAACTCATACAAAAAGAATTTGAAATGAAAATTATGAGTGAGTTGAATTATTTTCTCAGTTTTAAAATTTACTAAAAATATTTTGGAATGTGTTAAATCAAAGTAAATACACAGTTGACTTAATTAAGATTTTTTACTTGAAAATAACAAATTATATGCACCTCCTATGAGTTCAAATGAAATAATTTATTTGGATGAATTTGGGAAACCAATTAAAATCAAGCTATACCAAAGAATAATATTGATTATACAATTTTTGAATATACATGGACCAAAAATTATGTCTGCAGTATGATTATGTTCTAGATTAAAATCTAATCCCAAGGACTCTCATTTGAAAGTTTCCAAAACAATTTTAAGGTATTTAAAAGGAACAGTTTCTTCTTCCTTAATTTTTCCAAAATCATTTGATTTTAATTTGACTTCATTTTCTGATACCAGATTTTGTGGTTGTATAATAGATGTAAATATTAGCTAAAGAACCATATATTTTATTGCAAAATATCTAGTATCTTGGTTTATTAAGAAATGAAAATAATTTTCATTATCTAATGCTAAGGAAAAATTCATTTCTATATGTAGTGCTTGTACCCAAGTGTTGTGGACGAAACACAGCTCAGTAGATTTTGGATTTAACTATAACCAAGTATCAATAAAATGTTATAACACTAGTGATATTAACATTAAAAAGAATCCAATGTACTTTTCAAGAACAAATCATATAGATTTAAGACAGTATTATTTTTAGATATCATGTTAAAAAAGGATATATCTCCCTTGAATTTATTTCAAATGAGAATAAATCAACATATATCTTTACTAAGATTGTGTGTGTGTGTTTTTATTTTATTAAAATATAATTGGAGTTGTTTTAATTTATATGAATTTATTTTATTTTAATTCTTTGTGTTTTAAAATATATATTTATTGTTAATTTCTTTTTATTTGATACATTAAGGATGATAAATTATTTTAATTTGTTTAATTTTATTTGAAACATTTATTATAATTATATATTTAATTAATATTGATTTGATTTTATAAAATAAAATAAAATAAATTTATTTTATTTATTTTTATTTGGAATCAACCGTAAAACCTATAACTTCTATGTATCCCTTTTCTGAATTAGGTATGTGACATAAATCCTAAATTGCACCTCTCCTCCCTTAACTTTCAACTATGTCCCTTCTTCCTCATGTTGAACCTTAACCTTTATTCTCTCAATTTTTCTCGACCATTAACTAACCCTTCTACGATGGGGAATTCTTGGTGAGTAGTTGATTATAGTTTCTATTATTCAAATAAATTAAATAAAGGTAGTTTTCTACATGAAGTATTAGATGGGAAGGCCAAAGATGTGGTGCGGCTAAGAGGAACTGTGTCACGAACAAAACCAGGTCGACCCTGAATCGGTCACTCCAGTCGGCCCATGATAAGGTCAAAGAGGTATTCTTAATCCTTATGGTATGGTAACAAGCATCAAGGGAATCAACAGAGTGAATATGTGAATGATTTCAACCAATATAAAGAAAAAACAACAGAATAATAAAATATTTACAAAAAATAAATAAACCAAACATAACGAATAAGCAAGAAATGATAGATAGAACTAACTGAACTTTATGACCACTAAAATTCCATGTGACCATATGGGTCACACTCAGGTCACAAGACTCAATATTACCCCTGATGATCGAGATCAAGCTGAAACTTGCACCTGAAACGTAAAACAAAAACAAAGTATAGGCGTGAGAATTAAAAATCAGTAGGCGTGCCCAAGAAATATTTTCCCAAATGAATTTCTTCTAAATAAGGAAACATCAATTTCAGGTTTTAGCTATAATATATAATAGTATTTTTTTCACACATTTTCTCTTTAATGAAAATCAAGATCTATTTCCAATTTTATCTCAAACTAGTTTATTTTTCAAGAAGAAATAATTAACCTTTTAATGAAAGAGGGATTGAGTGGAAATAAGCATAGATAATTTTCAAAACCTCTTTCCACAAACATTTGAAAATCATTTTATCACTTTTAGAGAATAGATCCACTATAAAATGAGGTAAAAGTAATGATCACACAAGGGAAATGGAATATAGAAATCAAGAGTGACCAACCAACAGTTCAACTCAATTATCCACTATAGATAACTAATTGTAGAAGTGCATGGGAGAACCTAGGAGCTCGTGAATAATCTAGAACATACAACACAAGTAACTCATTCTAAAGGCATGCCCTACCCGATGATGTCATAATGCCAGATCTTTGCCCTACATATCCTGACTGAGGGGCCCAATCCTATAGAAATAATAAAAAAAATGACCCCTACTATGGGCCACTTACTAGTGCAATAACCTAGACTAGTGCAACAATCATTCTTTCATAATTAAATCGTTATGCTAGGTTCTCATGTTCATACTAAAAAGGGGGTGATCCAACCAATGTCAACCAAATATCCAGTCACAAGAACATACATATATATCACACACAACAAGTCACCCCCAGAGTCACCCCAAGGAACAAGTCCCTTTCCTATTCTATTTGAGCACAAGGGATTCCTACACGATGAACCTCCCAATATTAAACCAAGGAAAGGGGACCATCCAAGGAGAGTTTTTAAGATAACCAGTTATACAAAAATGCCAATTGGGCATCACATGATTCTCTCATGCCAAACCATTTATTAAATAATCACACACATGCCACTTTGAAAAAAAGAAATGAACTTGGAAACCCATTTAAGAAACCCTATTCACCACTTTAAATCTGAAGCACATATATAAGGGCCAAAGGGGTATTTACTCAAACACATAGTAAGAACATTTAATAATTTTTTTATGAAATTCAAATATAGAGAGGGTATTATTTATTTCACAATAAGTAATTATTCTAAAAACCATAAATTACTAACTATCCTTAAATAAAAGTGCGACAAACAAGAAATAAATAATTCTTTAATTTAAAGGCTTATGCATATGGAAACCTACCTCAAGAAGACCAAACCAAAAATTGGCATTCAGAGCTTTCAAACTCAAGAAGTCATCTGCTCGTTCACACATACTTCAATATATATTTATGTACACCTTTTACCCAATGCATGTATTCCTCGCACCATGAGGGAATACACAAATGAAGGATATAGAAATTTAAATATTTATACATACCTACCACTACGGGAAAAATGGGTATTTGCGACGGGGATAAATCCCGTCGCAAATAGTCCCGTTAGAAATTTATTTGCGATGAGGGAATTTGCCCGTCGCAAATAACTACTTATATCCGACGGGGAAAGCTAACCTGTCGCAAAAGGTCTCGCGCGAAATGCGGGCGAAATCGCAGGAAAGTTATTTGCGACGGGGAAAGCTCCCCGTCGCAAAAGGTTATTTGCGACGGGGGGTAACCCCCCCGTCGCAAATAACCGGCGGCGATAAAAAACATTTGCGACGGGAATATACACATGTCGCAAATAGATTGTCGGCAGGTTATTATTTGCGACGGGTCCAGTCGCAAATAACTATTTAACCGTTGACCGTGATAAATGCGGGCTAAGGTATTTGCGACGGGATACCCGTCGCAAATAAGCTAACCTATAATTACCCCCATCCGTTTTTTTCCATTCATTCTCAAACTCTATCTTCTACTTCTCTCAAAAATCTATTTTTAGAGTTCAGAGTTTCTTAAGTTTAATTTTTATTTCCGGAGTTGATATTGAAGTCTGCAACAACGATCATAGATCAACCTCAGATCAATTTTAAAGGTATTTACGTTCATTTTAATTTAATATTTATTTTAATTTTTTTATTAGTTTGAATTATTCTTAATTAGTTGTAATTTAATTATGTTTAGATTGTTTTGTTACTTAATAAATTTAAATTATTAGTATTCATTGTTCATAGTTAATGGTAATTAGGAATAATCAGAAATAATTACCAATAATTAAGAATAAATACTAATAATTAGTAATAAATACCAATAATTAGGAATAATTAGTAATAATTACCAATAATTAGTAATAAATAGTATTAATTAGTAACAATTACCAATAATTAGGAATAATTTGTAATAATTACCAATAATTACCAATAATTAGTAATAATTACCAATAATTCGTAATAATTACCAATAATTAGTAATAATTACCAATAATTTGTAATAATTACCAATAATTACCAATAATTAGTAATAATTACCAATAATTATCCATAATTAGTAATAATTACCAATAATTACCAATAATTACCAATAATTAGTAATAATTTACTAATTACCAATAATTATCCATAATTAGTAATAATTACCCATAATTACCAATAATTACCAATAATTAGCAATAATTGGTAATAATTAGTAATAATAACCAATAATTCGTAATAATTAGAAATAATCACCAATAATTACCAATAACTAGTAATAATTAATAATAATTACCAATAATTAGTAATAATTAGTAATAATTACCAATAATTAGTAATAATTAGTAATAATTACCATTAATTAGTAATAATTACCAATATTAGAAATAATTAGAAATAATTACCAATAATTATCCATAATTAGTAATAATTACCAATAATTACCAATAATTAGTAATAATTGGTAATAATTAGCACTAATTACCAATAATTAGTAATAATTAGTAATAATTACCAATAATTAGTAATAATTAGAAATAATTACCAATAATTACTAATAATTAGTAATAATTACTAATAATTACCAATAATTAGTAATAATTAGAAATAATTACCAATAATTAGTAATAATTAGAAATAATTACCAATAATTAGTAATAATTAGTAATAATTACCAATAATTACCAATTATTACCAATAATTAGTAATAATTCGTAATAATTATCAATAATTAGTAATAATTTCCAATAATTAGTAATAATTAATAATAATAACCAATAATTAGTAATAATTAATAATAATTACCAATAATTACCATTAATTAGAAATAATTACCAATAATTACCATTAGTTAGAAATAATTACCAATAATTACCATTAATTAGTAATAATTACCAATAATTACCAATAATTACCAATAATTACCAGTAATTAGTAATAATTACCAATATTTAGTAATAATTATCAATAATTACTAATAATTACTAATAATTACAAGTAATTACCAATAATTACCATTAATTAGTAATAATTACCAATAATTACCAATAATTACTAATAATTGGTAATAATTACCAATAATTACCAATAATTACCAGTAATTAGTAATAATTACCAATATTTAGTAATAATTATCAATAAATACTAATAATTACTAATAATTACCAGTAATTACCAATAATTATTAATAATTAGTAATAATTAGTAATAATTAGTAATAATTTGTAATAATTAAGAATAATTACCAATAATTAGTAATAATTACCAATAATTACCAATAATTACCCATAATTACCAATAATTAGTAATAATTAGTAATAATTAGTAATAATTTGTAATAATTATTAATTATTAGTAATAATTAGTAATAATTTGTAATAATTTGTAATAATTAGTAATAATTACCAAAAAATTGGTAATAATTAACAATAATTACCAATAACTAGTAATAATTACTAATAATTACCAATAATTACCAATAATTACAAATAATTATTAATAATTAGTAATAATTAGGAATAATTACCAATAATTAGGAATAATTACCATTAATTAGGAACAATTACCAATAATTAGTAATAATTACCAATAATTAGTAATAATTACCAATATTTAGTAATAATTACCAATAATTAGAAATGATTCGTAATGATTATCAATAATTAGGAATAATTACCAAAATTACCAATAATTACCAATAATTACCAATAATTAGTAATAATTTCCAATAATTAGAAATAATTAGTAATAATTTCCAATAATTAGTAATAAATAGTAATAATTAGGAATAATTACCAATAATTAGGAATAATTAGTAATAATTTGTAATAATTGGTAATAATTATCACTAATTACCAATAATTAGTAATAATTACCAATAATTATTAATAATTAGAAATAATTACCAATAATTACCAATAATTAGTAATAATTAGTAATAATTACCAATAATTAGTAATAATTAGTAATAATTACCAATAATTCGTAATAACTAGTAATAATTACCAATAATTACCAATAATTACCAATAATTAGTAATAATTAGTAATAATTATCAATAATTAGTAATAATTACCAATAATTAGTAATAATTACCAATAATTAGTAATAATTAGTAATAATTATCAATAATTACCAATAATTAGTAATAATTGCCAATAATTACCAATAATTACCAATAATTAGTAATAATTAGTAATAATTACCAATAATTAGTAATAATTACCAATAATTAGTAATAATTAGAAATAATTACCAATAATTAGTAATAATTACCAATAATTAGTAATAATTACCAATAATTAGTAATAATTACCAATAATTAGTAATAATTACCAATAATTAGTAATAATTAGTAATAATTACCAATAGTTACCAATAATTTCTAATAATTAGTAATAATTGCCAATAATTAGTAATAATTACCAATAATTAGTAATAATTACCAATAATTAGTAATAATTAGAAATAATTACCAATAATTACCATTAATTAGAAATAATTACCCATAATTAATAATAATTGGTAATAATTACCAATAATTACCAATAATTACCAGTAATTAGTAATAATTATCAATAATTAGTAATAATTACTAATAATTACCAGTAATTACCAATAATTATTAATAATTAGTAATAATTAGTAATAATTAGTAATAATTAGTAATAATTAGTAATAATTTGTCATAATTAGTAATAATTACCAATAATTAGTAATAATTACCAATAATTACTAATAATTATTAATAATTAGTAAAAATAAGTAATAATTAGTAATAATTAGTAATAATTAGTAATAATCAGCGTTTATTCATGTCTAAGAATACAGCGACAATGATGTCATGGCATAAAGTGAATATTTCAAACGTTAAAATCTTGAATCATCCTGCCGATGGTGATTCGTGGAAACATTTTGATAGAGTGCATCCATCCTTTGATTTAGAATCTAGAAATGTTCGACTGGGCCTTTCCACTGATGGTTTCTGTCCGTTCGGATCTTATGGTAGTCAATATTCATGTTGGCCTATTTCTTAACTCCATACAATTTACCTCCATGGATGTTGATGAAGGAGCCATATATCTTTTTGACTTTACTAATTCCAGGATATCCGAAGAAGAATATTGATGTTTATTTGAAACCATTGATTGATGAATTAAGTTTATTGTGGAGTACTAGTGTTAATACATATGATGTTGCTACGAAACAGAATTTCATACTGAGAGCAGCATTGATGTGGACAATTAGTGACTTCCCGGCTTATGGGATGTTATCTGGCTGGAGTACACATGGTCAGAAATCATGTCCTTACTGTATGGGAGAGAACAAAGAATTTATGCTCATTCATGGAAAGAAACCTTGTTATTTTGACTATCATCACAGATTTCTTCCAGCTGATCATCCTTTTCGCAGAAACAGATCTCATTTCAGAAAAGGAACAGTTGAAAGGGATGGACCTCCAAAAATGCTATCAGGTTCGGAGTTAAAATCAGTTTTATTTTCATTACCTCCCATCACTTTTGGTCCCACAATAAACCAACAAAACATTTATGGTTTTGGGAAAGAACACAATTGGATTAAACCTAGCATATTTTGGGATTTTCCATATTGGTCTGATTTGTTGGTCCGTCACATGTTGGATGTCATATATATTGAGAAGAACTATTTTGATAATTTGTTTCATACAGTTTTGGATACGCCAGGAAAGAGAAAAGACAATGTAAATGCATGTTTAGATCTTGCCCAAATTTGCAGGCGTCGAGAACTGGAACTATTTGAGAATGTCAGAACAGAAAGGTTACTGAAACCAAAAGAAGCTTATACACTGTCTAAAGAAAACCATTTATTATTTTGTCAGTGGATTGCAGATTTGAGACTTCCAGATGGCTATGCTTCCAATTTGGGTAGATGTGTAAAGAATGGTCATATTACTGGTTTAAAAAGTCATGATTGTCATGTTATAATGGAAAGACTTATACCCATTGGATTAAGAGGTCTGTTGAATTCTATGATTTGGGATTACATAACAGACATGTCTCATTTTTTTTCGAGAAATTTGTACGGCTACAACAGATTATGATGCTCTATTCAAACTTAAAGAAGATGTTGTTGTAATTATATGTAAACTGGAAAAAATATTTCCGCCGTCTTTCTTCGACTCAATGGAACATTTGATGTTACATTTTCCATATAAATCCAAATGTGGAGTTCCAGTACAGTTTCGATGGATGTACCCATTTGAAAGATGCATGAAAATATTGAAAAGAAAAGTATGTAACAAATCATCTGTTGAAGGATCTATTGCATAAGCTTATTTGCAAGATGAAATATCTTTTTTCTGCTCCCATTATTTTGAATCTGAGTATCCTTCAAAACACAAACGAATGGGACAAAATGAGAGGAATATTGATGAAATAGAAAATCAATTATCTATTTTCAACCATCCATAGCTTGGTTTTGGTGGATTTTATGAACGCTGGCTTTCGGATGATGAACATCACAGAGCTCATACGTATGTTCTGCTCAACTGTGAAGAGATGACATCAGTTGTACTGTAAGTGTTTATATCACTTATTCTATCATTTATGTTATAGTAAATAACTTTGTTTTTTATAGGTTGTATGATAATCATATCAAGAAATAAATTACACAAATTACATCAGCTGCTCTCGAAGAACACCAACAGAAAAATTTCTCTCAGTGGTTTCAAAAACAGGTAACATAAATTCTTTATCTTTTAGCAACTCATTCAATGTATAGTTTACTATATTGATAATTATTTCACAAATTTTCAGGTGTCTCGTCATGCTGATAAAATTGACAAACGGCTGTGTATATTGAGTAACCCACCTTCCAAACTTGTTAAAACTTATAATGCATATGTGGTGAATGGATTTCGATTTCACACACATGCATATGTGGAATAAAAAAAAAACAATGAACAGTGGAGTTAGCTTGAGAGGATCTCATCATCGAGAATATGAAGTTGACTTTTATGGCATACTTGATGAAATAATTGAACTCTGTTATCTTGGACAACATTACATAACCATATTCAAATGTCGGTGGTTGGATACAGAGAGAGGCGTACGTGTTCATCCGACTCATGGAATCATCGATATTGTTGGAATCACCTGTTTTGATAATCCCAAATCATGCTTAAACATTAATTATGATGTATTAAACCTTTGCATTAATCTCATTATTCTATGCTTAAACGTATTTTATTCTAAACAGTTCATATTCTTACTCTCATAACTTTACTGTAACAGCTTACAGTAGTATTTACATAAGTTTGGTATTGTTAGCTAACAGTCAGAGTTTTCTTCTCAAAGTCACAGTTACAGTTAACTGTCACCTTAAGTTACTGTTGCAATAAGTTCACAGTTACAAGGTTACAGTCGAAGATTAATACAAGCTTACAGTTACGAGTCTACTGCTATCTATTGTCAAAACTCACAGACGAAGGTTACAGTTACAAGACTTCTGCTCAAAGTTTTCTCTGCTCAAGTTCACAGTCGAACAAGCCTACAGTCATAAGCCTACAGTCAAGGTTACAGTTAGACAGCTTCTGTCTACTAAGTCTACAGATGATCGAAGTCTACAGTTGACAAAGGTTACAGCTCTACAAATTTGATGTTACAAGTCTACAGTTAGAAAGGCTACATTTACATGGAGTAAAAGCTACCATTGCAAGCCTACAGACAGCAAGCCCTTTGTTGAAGTCAGCAGTCAGTTGGAAGTCCACAGTTGGAAGTCCACAGTTGGAAGACCAGAGTTGAAGTCAACAGTGACATACATTCTCGACTCACTATTTTAATTTCTTTATTTCCTACATTTAATCTATCTAACGGTCATATCACACATTTTAATGTTTTGTCAAATATCTGATAAAGGTTGTCGGATGTCAGGAACCCGTACCTCATACCTGCTGAAAAGAAATCTTTTCTGTCCCCTGATGGGAGATAAATACGAGAAGACTACATACCAGAAATAGGGGCGCGAACGTGTGAAGAATACAAACAACGAGAAGTGAACCAGAAAAGTGTGGTGCATCCAATATACCAAAAACGACACAAGCACAAGAGGAACACAGAGAATCTCATAGACAATCAAGCATACTCGAGGAATGTTCTGTGCATACAAGAAGAACTTCATCGACTACATTCTCACCACCTGTGAACCTGGAGCTTACGACACTCTGTTTCTCAACAGAAACAAGAAGAGGACTCAGACTTACTTCTAATCAAATTCAAAGGAGTCCAAAGCTATACTGAAATCACCAGAACAATCTCTAAACTCTACATCTCTTGTTCTGTGATTTATTACCATTCATTTCGAGCAGTGTGTATTATCTGCTATATCTAACACACACACTGACTCCTGTACTTTCACTGGAGGATCTGTAAATCCTCATCAAATCTTTTTGCATCCCATTTCCCACTGTGGATAGTGGTAGAGGTCTTGTGACCTGGACAGCTTGCTGCTGTTGTTTGTTTTCCCACGAAGAACTGTGGTAGAGGTCTTGTGACCTGGACAGTGTGTTCACTGTTGTTAACCCCGATCCAGGGTGTGGATCATTCTTATATAAAATTTTGAGAGGACTAAGTCTCGGCTTGAGACTGAACCTCTTGGTTAATTTTCTGTGCTTATAGTTATACTCTATATCCATACTATACATATTTATTTCATTTTCCGCTGCTATTACTTTGAAATATAATCTATCTTCAAAGCTACTTTGATAATTAAATTAGCAAGTGTTTATATTTGTTATAAATCAGTAAGTTAGTTTCAAAAGTTAATTTAATCATAAGATTAAGTTAACTGAGAATTAATCAATCTTTGAGAAACTAATTGAACCTTTATAATCTATATAAATTCACTACAGTTTAATTTGTTTTTGAAATTGGGGGATTTTAACAGAAATTGTTTTTAACAGAAATTTTAATTGGAACTCAATTCACCCCCCCTCTTGAGTGTCCACTCTGACCAACATTTGGTATCAAAGGTTGTGTTTAGCTCTGTTATACTTGCTCAAAGTTTTATTTTAACTCTCTGTTTTTAAACTGTGATTGTAGTTTTATCTAAAAGATCTTAAATTTCTGTTAGTTCTAAATTTTATCTCTTTAAAATATTTTCTAGAATTTCCTTATGGATAATAGACTAGAAGGTGCTGCTACTAACAGGCCACCCTTCTTTAATGGTGTGAATTATGCCCAATGGAAGCTCAAAATGAAAATTCATTTGGAAAGTATGGGTTTTGATATTTGGACTGCTATAGAGTCTCAATACAAGATTCCAGAAACTGAAAGAATAACTTGGGATGAACCTACTAAAGTAGCTTACAATAATAATTGTAAGGCTGTGAATGCTCTCTACTGTGCTCTAGGAGATGAGGAATTCAATAGAATTTCTGCATGTAAAACTGCTTTTGAAATCTGGGACACCTTAGCTGTTTCTCATGAAGGAACAACTAATGTCAAGGAAATGCGGTTAAACACTTATACTATCAAATATGATAACTTTAAGATGAAAGCTGATGAACCTATTTCTGATATGTATCTCAGGTTTAATGAGATAGTCAACACAATGAGCTCACTCGGGAAGATTGTTCCAGCAAAGGAGTAAATCATGAGATTATTGAGATGTCTGCCTGACAGATGGAGAGGCACATCCGTTTCAATTAGAGAATCCTGTGATATTGGAACTTTGCCTGTCAAGGAGCTAATTGGTAAACTGATGATGTACGAAGAAGAGCTAAAGGTGAATAAAGAGGAAGATGAGGAACCAAAACGAAAATCTGTAGCTTTTAAGTCTACTGCATCAAAGAGCAAAGACAAGGAGAAAGTGCATATACCAACTGAAAGCTCATCTAGTGAAGACTTAGATTCTGACAGTGATGCCGAGATGGCACAAATAGCAAGGAGATTCAAGAAGTTCTATAGGAAGAAGAAGTTCTTCAGAAAACCAAACTACAAGGGTAAGTATGATAGACAAGGTAAGTGGAAGAAAGATTGGAAGAAAACTGATAAAGAAGAAGACATAGTTTGCTATGAATGTAAAAGGAAAGGACACATCAAAGCTGACTGTCCTAAGTTAAAATTCAAGAATAAATATGAGTACAAGGACAAGAATTATAAGAAAGCTATGAAGGCCACCTGGAGTGCTTCAGAAGACAGCACAAGTGAATCAGAGTCCAGTGATTCTGAAAGAAATCGTGCTAATATGTGTTTCATGACAAACACATCTGAGGTAACCTTAGACACTCCCACTCTAAACTCTTATTATTCTGAAGGTGAAGCAGAATCTGGTTCTGATTCTGAAAATATGTCTAAAGATGAATTGACTGAATACTGTAATATGCTGGAAGAAACGTGTAATGAACTAAAGGATAAATATAAGTCTTTAAAGAAACAGCATGCTCTTACTGCAAGTGTCAAGTCTGCACTTGATGTAGAAAAAGAGAAAAATGTTCAATTATTAAAGGAGAATACAGAACTAAAACTATCTAATGAACAACTTAGAAAGGACTTAGAAACATTCACAAATGGAAAAGATACTCTAACCCAACTGCTAGGAAAGCAAGTTGCACCTAAGTATGCTACTGGATTGGGATACCAACCTGGACAAAGACAGCTTACTAAAACCCGATTTATTTCCAAGTCTGAAAAAAATCCTACTAGTTCCAGTTTTGGAAATTCATATGCCTCAACTGGTTATTTAAATAGTTGTCGATCAAGTAAAGTATATCTCTCTAAATCTGTTGCATCTATTAATTGTATGGGACCCATAAGACAAATCTGGGTACCTAAATCCTTGATTGCCAACATATCTGGACCCAAGAAAATCTGGGTACCAAAGTCATTTCTTGTCTAATCTGTTTTGTAGGAAATCTGTTTGAAAAGCAATTACAGGAAGGTATGGTACTTAGACAGTGGATGTTCAAGACACATGTCTGGGGACTATTCGTGCTTCAAAAGCTTAATAAAGGTTGATGGAGGATATGTCACTTTTGGTGATAACTCAAAAGGAAAAATCATCGGCCTAGGCCAGATTGGTAACTCTGACTCAGTATTAATTTCCAAAGTTTTATTTGTTGATGGACTTAAGTACAACCTACTTAGCATTTCTCAATTGTGTGATGATGGCTTTAATGTCAAGTTTGAAAACAATTCTTGTGATGTTTATAATTCCAAAAATGCTTTAATATTTTCTGCCTTAAGAAATGAAAATGTTTATGCTGTTGACTTAAACACTTTAGCTAAACATAATGTTACTTGCTTAAATGCTTTTCATAAAGAGTCTTGGCTGTGGCATAGGAGATTAGGACACTGCAACATTCATTCACTTAGAAAACTCTCTAAGAAAAACTTAGTTAGAGACTTACCTAAGCTTGAATTCCCAAATGACAAAGTGTGTAATCCCTGTCAGAAGGGAAAACAACACAAAGTTTCTTTTAAACCAAAGAAAGAAGTTTCAACTTCTCAACCACTTGAACTGGTTCACATGGATTTGTTTGGACCATCAAGAATTTCAAGTCTAAATGGGAAGCACTATGTATATGTTCTTGTAGATGACTTTTCTAGATATACTTGGGTATACTTTCTAGCTCACAAAATTGAAGCTTGCTCTTCCTTTGTTAAATACTCTAAGTCTGTAGAAAATCTTAGTGGACTTAAGATTAAGACCTTGAGGAGTGATCATGGCCGTGAGTTTGAGAATCGAGAATTTGAATCTTACTGCTCACTCAATGGCTATTCTCATAATTTTTCTGCTCCTAGGACACCCCAACAGAATGGTGTAGTGGAAAGAAGAAACAGAACCCTGCAAGAAATTGCAAGAACTATGCTTAATGAATATGACCTGCCTGTTCACTTTTGGGCTGAAGCTGTAAATACAGCCTGCTATGTTATTAATAGAGTCTTGATCAGACCAGTTCTTAAGAAAACCCTTTATGAATTGTGGAACAATAGGAAGCCTAAGGTTAATTACTTTAGAGTTTTTGGTTGCAAAGTCTTTATTCTGAATACTAAAGATAATCTTGATAAATTTGCTCCAAAAAGTGATGAAGGAATTTTCCTAGGTTACTCTATGTCTAGTAAAGCCTATAGAGTGTTCAATAAGAAAACCAAATGTGTGGAAGAATCTGTTCACATCAAGTTTGATGAGACTGATCCACATGAGTCTAAAACTTCTCTTGAAGATGTTGAAGAAGACTTATCTGTTCTGGACCTAAATGACAAATCTAAAGAACCTGTAATAAAAACATCCAGTTCTGGACTTTTTCCAGAATCTTCCTCTGTGGAACCCGAACCTATAGATGAACCTGAAATCTCTAGTCCAACCTTTACCAAATCAACTAGGATTCTAAAGAATCATCCTTTAGATGCTGTTGTTGGTAATCTTGATAGAGGAACACAAACTAGAGCTTCTCTAAGAAATCAGGTTGAACATCAAGCTTTTCTTTCACAGCTTGAACCCAAAAATGTCAATGATGCTATCAGTGATGAATTCTGGGTAATGGCTATGCAAGAAGAACTAAATCAGTTTGAAATAAACAAAGTTTGGGAATTAGTGGAAAGACCTAAAGACACTCTTACCATAGGCACTAAATGGGTGTTTAGAAACAAAGTTGATGAGTTTGGTAATATAATCAGAAACAAAGCTAGGCTAGTTGCACAAGGGTATAGTCAGGAAGAAGGAATAGACTATGAGGAGACCTTTGCACCCGTGGCTAGACTAGAGGCCATTAGGATATTACTTGCTTATGCTGCTCATCTGAATTTCAAACTATATCAAATGGATGTTAAAAGTGCTTTTCTAAATGGATATATAATTGAGGATGTATTTGTGGAACAACCTCCTGGTTTTACAAATCCCCATTTTTCTAATCATGTTTTTAAACTATCTAAAGCTTTATATGGTTTAAAGCAAGCTCCAAGAGCTTGGTATGATAGGCTCAGCTCTTTTCTTATTTCAAAAGGATTTACTAAAGGGATAGCTGATCCTACTCTTTTTATTAAATGGATTTATAAAGATGTCTTAATAGTTCAAATTTATGTGGATGATATTATTTTTGGATCTTCAAAAAATTCTTTATGTGTTGATTTTTTCAAAAATAATGCAAAATGAGTTTGAAATGAGTTTAATGGGAGAACTCAAATTTTTCCTTGGATTTCAGATCTTTCAAAATAAAAATGGTATTATTTTAAACCAAAGTAAATATATTAAAGATCTTCTAAAACGTTTTTCTTTGGATGGCACCAAAGGCAGTGACACACCTATGAGCACCACTTGCAAGTTGGACAGTGATGAAACTGGTGAACCAGTGGATCAAACCAATTACAGAGGTATGATAGGTAGTCTACTGTACCTTACTGCCAGTAGACCTGACATCATGTTCAGTGTATGCATGTGTGCTCGATTTCAAGCCAATCCAAAGGAGTCTCATTTGACTGCTGTTAAAAGGATTTTCAAATATCTAAAACATACTCCCAATTTGGGATTATTTTATCCAAAAGGACAATCATTTGATTTATTAAGTTATTCTGATGCTGATTTTGCTGGCTGCAAGTTAGATAGAAAGAGCACCTCTAGAACATGTCACATTTTAGGCAAGTCACTAGTATCTTGGTGTAGTAAGAAGCAGAATTCTGTTGCATTGTCTACTGCCGAAGCTGAGTATATAGCTGCTGGTAGCTGTTGTGCACAAATCTTGTGGATGAAACACACTTTACTAGACTATGGATATCAATTCAAACATGTCTCTATAAGGTGTGACAATACAAGTGCTATTAACATTTCAAAAAATCCAGTATCTCATGCTAGGACAAAACATATTGATGTGAGACATCACTTTCTGAGGGATCATTATCAAAAAGGTGATATCACTCTTGAGTTCATTGGCACTGAACATCAGTTAGCTGATATTTTTACAAAGCCTTTGAATTCTGAGAGATTAAGTTACATCAAACATGAGTTAGGTATGATTAACTATAGCACAGTTGAAACCTCACAGTTGAAACCTCACAGTTGAAACCTCACAGTTGAAACCTCACAGTTGAAACCTCACAGTTGAAACCTCACAGTTGAAACCTCACAGTTGAAACCTCACAGTTGAAACCTCACAGTTGAAACCTCACAGTTGAAACCTCACAGTTGAAACCTCACAGTTGAAACCTCACAGTTGAGACCTCACAGTTGAAACCTCACAGTTGAAACCTCACAGTTGAGACCTCACAGTTAGACCTCACAGTTGAAACCTCACAGTTAGACCTCACAGTTGAAACCTCACAGTTAGACCTCACCGGTGTACCTCACTGTTACATCTCTCTGTAGGCTGTTTCGCTGTTTTATCTTATTTTATTTTTGCGGGAATTCGAACCGTTTCTTTTCTTTATTCTTTTATTTCTAAATCCCTAAATGATAAAATTGAGAACATCGAACATATCTCAATCCACTCATCTCGACCCTTGCTCTCTCAAGTCCTAAACCCTAAACCTTCAACCGAACCTCGAAACCTCATTCAGTTCCAATGGCCAGAACAAAGCGACCCCCGACTGTCAACAAAGATGCACCAATGCCAAAGAGGACTCAAGTCGAATCCAGTGGCACCGGGAACGCCTCGATAAGACCTGTTAATCCACATCTGACTAAGAGAGAAATAGTTGCTGAGAAGGAGCTAAGTGAAGAATGGATTTTATCGAGCAGATCATTAGTGCTGGCAGTGCTTAATGATCAAGGATGGACCGAATGCTTCGCAAACAATAATGGACCATACTACCCGAAGCTGGTGAAGGAGTTCTATAAATATCTACAGTTCGAGGAAGAGGATGATCTGCATAGACTGGTATCCAGAGTAAACGGCAATGAAGTCAGTTTTTCATCCGTTGAATGGGCTGCATGTTTAAGAGTTCCTCATGAGGGTATTTACAACTACTATTCTGGAGCGGCCCCTCCAAACAGTAGAATCTTTGATCATGAGACGGCTCTGGAAGAATTGACAGGCAATGGCACTGTAAGGAAGATTGTTGCTACTGAAATGAATGGAGAGGACAGGATTCTGTTTAAATTTATCCAGCATGTACTGAGTCCTAGAAGAGGAGATTTTGCAACTCTGAAGCATCAGGATATTTACTTGATGTACTTATTAAAACATGGAAGGAAGGTCAACCTTTGTAGGTTGCTGATGGCTCAGATGGAGGACATGATAAAGGCAAGCTCAAAATCATGTGCCTTGTTTCATGCTAAACTCATTTCGGTTATGTTGAAAGTGAAAGGTGTAGCTGGAAGTCAGGAAGAGTTGATAGTGGCAAAGAACAGTGTATGTATCTCGAAAGTAATCTGCAAATTCATGAAGATCAGTTGGAATCCCTGGAAGAAATCATGGGTGAATGATGAGGAGAGAATCTATGAGATTTTTATCCCCTCTACTCATCCCTCTAGACCGAGAGATAGGAGAGATCCAGGCTTAAAGCCTGATGAGCCTGAACCTGTATACTCAGATGATGAACAGACTGCAGTAGTTGGTAACTCTGCAAGAGAGAACACTCCAATTGATGAAGGGAGTGATCCTGATACTACTCACAGTCCTGTCAGGACAGTGACGTTTGGAGCAGCAAGCCCTCCAAAAGAACTACCTAGTAGAGAACCTGTTCTAAGAGACAGTGAGACTGAGACTACAGAAGAAGAAGAAGAAGAATCTCAATATTTTGTCAAGGACACCTCTGATGAGGGTGATACAGTCGAAGCAGAAGAGGCTGGAGCTTTAAATGAAAATCAAGAAACTGTTGCAGAAGAACTTAGTATGAGCCCTCTGATAGGGTATACAGACAAGTCAGTGTCTGACCAGGAAGCAGGAGTGGTCTCTACTACTGTTGTCATGGAAGTGGTTGATGACCCAACAGAGAAGGAGGCTAACCTCACTGCTGAACCTACAGAGGAAGCAAGTATGGAACCTGCTAGAGCTACAGAAGAAAACTTAGAGTTACCCAGAGTTGAGAAGATAGTAGAAAGTGTTCAGGAAGGACCTCCAAGTGAGGGGGAGCGTATTGGTTCAGTCTCTGTACTGTATGATATAGAAGGATGGACCTCAGATCCAGGATACATGGTGTTAGGACTCAATTATGAGGATTCAGATGAGGAAAACCAACCACCAAGAAATCCAGTCATCCTATCTAACAGCTCTCCAGTGTTAGAAACTGAAAGATTGGCCACCAAGGAAGACCTTGAATCCTTAAAGAATGAAATGAAGGAGACCATCAGACAGTCTGTTGCTGAATTGAAAACCAGTCTTTTTGATGAGCTGAAAAATGTGGAACAATCCTTAGAATTATCTCTAGGATGTGTTGTGGGAAGTCCAATCAAAGAAGTGATGGATGAAATGAAAGTGTGCCACACCCAAATTGAAAGCTGGACTGGAGCAGTAGTGGCCCTCAGACAATCAGTTGCTTCTTTAACTGCCCTGAGCAGTTCTCAGACACAAGTGGCCAGTGAGATTCGATACATCAAAGAAGTGGTCAAGCAGTTTGTGGAAGTATTTGAGGCTTTCCAGAAATCAGTAAAAGAACACTTTAGCAATCAGGATGCTGTCATTCAGAAAGTGATTGGAAATCTGACTCAGTCTTTCAAGGAGACAGTGGCATTCTCAGTCAAGTCCCTTCCTTCATCTAGCTCTCCTGTGGACCTTGAGCAGTTTAGAAGCCTGCTCAGAGAAGAGCTTACTCAGGCCCGTGCAAATGACACATCAGACCTACAGATCCTTGCTACTACAAGAGAAGTCAGTGGCTTTGTTCGTGAGCACCTGCAGGCTGCTACTGCTTCTCAGGAGGCCATCAAAAGTAAAGTGCATTATTACTTTGATCGGATTTTCACCAAGCATCAGTTGAACAATCACTTCAAGCTCATGCTAGAAACTATGAAGCTGCCTCCTGTAACTCAAGCCTTCAAAGAACAAGTTAGCAAGCTATGAGAGTTGACCCCGGCTTTGGATAAATTCTTGGAAAACAAAGATGACTTCTTATCTGCCATGGACAGAGGAGGAAACATCATCATGGATTTCAGGAATCTGCTCCTACCTTTTCTTCATGTGGACTGCACACCTGTTATAGTTCCTCCTTCCCTACCAGTCTCCAACCCCAGTGGTTCTTCCATAATGTCTCCTGCTGATGCCCTCAGAAGCCTTAGACCACTGATCCCTCGGCAAGCTACTCACTACCGGCCTTCAGGAGCCTCTGTTGCTGCCCCTCCAGACATTCCTGCTGCCATTCCTCAGCCTGTTGATCCTTCACCTCCTGCTCCATCTTCTTCCTCCAAAGGAAAAGATCCCTTACCTCCAGATGAAGAGGATTGAGTCTTTTTTTTGATAGGGATCATGTATTCACATTTTGGGTCATGTATTGTACTCCTTATTAATACAATGTTTATCTTCTCTCTCTCTGTCTTTCTTTTTGTTAATCACAAAGGGGGAGAAATAAAGAGAAATAGATAGGGGGAGAAATGGGGAGAAATAGGAAACTCAAAGGGAGAAATGAACCTATACAAAGAGGAGAAATCCTTGCGGATTATACCTAATTTTTGTGCTCATATTGCTAATACTGTGTTTTGCACACTTCTCTCTGATACTTCTATATTTCATACTGACATAATTTGTGATTATCAAAAAGGGGGAGATTGTTGGAATCACCTGTTTTGATAATCCCAAATCATGCTTAAACATTAATTATGATGTATTAAACCTTTGCATTAATCTCATTATTCTATGCTTAAACGTATTTTATTCTAAACAGTTCATATTCTTACTCTCATAACTTTACTGTAACAGCTTACAGTAGTATTTACATAAGTTTGGTATTGTTAGCTAACAGTCAGAGTTTTCTTCTCAAAGTCACAGTTACAGTTAACTGTCACCTTAAGTTACTGTTGCAATAAGTTCACAGTTACAAGGTTACAGTCGAAGATTAATACAAGCTTACAGTTACGAGTCTACTGCTATCTATTGTCAAAACTCACAGACGAAGGTTACACTTACAAGACTTCTGCTCAAAGTTTTCTCTGCTCAAGTTCACAGTCGAACAAGCCTACAGTCATAAGCCTACAGTCAAGGTTACAGTTAGACAACTTCTGTCTACTAAGTCTACAGATGATCGAAGTCTACAGTTGACAAAGGTCACAGCTCTACAAATTTTATGTTACAAGTCTACAGTTAGAAAGGCTACAGTTACATGGAGTAAAAGCTACCACTGCAAGCCTACAGACAGCAAGCCCTTTGTTGAAGTCAGCAGTCAGTTGGAAGTCCACAGTTGGAAGTCCACAGTTGGAAGACCAGAGTTGAAGTCAACAGTGACATACATTCTCGACTCACTATTTTAATTTCTTTATTTCCTACATTTAATCTATCTAACGGTCATATCACACATTTTAATGTTTTGTCAAATATCTGATAAAGGTTGTCGGATGTCAGGAACCCGTACCTCGTACCTGCTGAAAAGAAATCTTTTCTGTCCCCTGATGGGAGATAAATACGAGAAGACTACATACCAGAAATAGGGGCGCGAACGTGTGAAGAATACAAACAACGAGAAGTGAACCAAAAAAGTGTGGTGCATCCAATATACCAAAAACGACACAAGCACAAGAGGAACACAGAGAAGCTCATAGACAATCAAGCATACTCGAGGAATGTTCTGTGCATACAAGAAGAACTTCATCGACTACATTCTCACCACCTGTGAACCTGGAGCTTACGACACTCTGTTTCTCAACAGAAACAAGAAGAGGACTCAGACTTACTTCTAATCAAATTCAAAGGAGTCCAAATCTATACTGAAATCACCAGAACAATCTCTAAACTCTACATCTCTTGTTCTATGATTTATTACCATTCATTTCGAGCAGTGTGTATTATCTGCTATATCTAACACACACACTGACTCCTGTACTTTCACTGGAGGATCTGTAAATCCTCAGCAAATCTTTTTGCATCCCATTTCCCACTGTGGATAGTGGTAGAGGTCTTGTGACCTGGACAGCTTGCTGCTGTTGTTTGTTTTCCCACGAAGAACTGTGGTAGAGGTCTTGTGACCTGGACAGTGTGTTCACTGTTGTTAACCCCGATCCAGGGTGTGGATCATTCTTATATAAAATTTTGAGAGGACTAAGTCTCGGCTTGAGACTGAACCTCTTGGTTAATTTTCTGTGCTTATAGTTATACTCTATATCCATACTATACATATTTATTTCATTTTCCGCTGCTATTACTTTGAAATATAATCTATCTTCAAAGCTACTTTGATAATTAAATTAGCAAGTGTTTATATTTGTTATAAATCAGTAAGTTAGTTTCAAAAGTTAATTTAATCATAAGATTAAGTTAACTGAGAATTAATCAATCTTTGAGAAACTAATTGAACCTTTATAATCTATATAAATTCACTACAGTTTAATTTGTTTTTGAAATTGGGGGATTTTAACAGAAATTGTTTTTAACAGAAATTTTAATTGGAACTCAATTCACCCCCCCTCTTGAGTGTCCACTCCGACCAACAGATATTAAATGTAAAAGTGTTCTCGCAGTAAATGAACCATTATTATTGGCTCAACAGGCACATCAAGTTTATTACGCAAAGTACTGTGCTACATGTAGAGACCCGAAGCTTGACGTACAAGTACATTACATTACTTTTGCAAAATACTTATTACATAACAAAAAAACACACACAAGGACCGTAATAGTTTAGTGTATTTGGAAACTCGGAACGTAATCTTCTAATCATGGTGAAAGATCTTCAACATCTCCATAAAGATCTTCCCCTTTTTTTTCTTACCTAAAACCTTTCTTTATATCCTGGGGAAAAGAAAACACAAAAGGGTGAGGTCAAATGCTCAGTAAGGGTAAACAAAAGAAAAATCAATCACACCATATTCATAAGAACATAACATTTTGGAAATCCTAACCTGCAAATGAGATCATAATATCATAACATGGGATAAATCAAAGTAGTGAAATGTAATCCCAATAATCATAACATAAAACATGAAACTTTGTGGCATACACACATAATCATAGATAATCATTTCTTATTAGTCAAGACTCATTGTCAAGACTATCTTAGTGGACAAAGTCCATTTCTGAACTGAGTTCACTCCTCGTTTTAGTCATGTTTCACTGAACCGGTATAACCTACCATTCCAACCATGTCTATCTCATGAGATATAAAATCTTTACCCAATGCATTAGAGGGAGATATAGGTACCACCCATCTAATAATGATACCATTCTTATGTGTGCCACAAAATCTTAAATCATACATCATTGCATAACCCATGTAATAAAAATGGGATTCTTAAACAACATGACATCATAAAAAAATTCATATAAGATAAAGGAATTCATTAAAATAATTCCATCAGAACATAATCAAATAAATTTAATAATAGGGATATAAATAGAACCCTATATTATCTTAGATGGAAAATAATTTTGATAAAACACTTGAACTCCATTCTTGAGGAAAATATCCTTTCAAATTCAAAAACATTTTCTTTTCTTAACATGTCATAAAATTTTAAACTAAAAGAAGTTGATTAAAAATAAACTTGAAAACTTGTAAAGGAAGATTCTTGGAAATAATGTTTTAAAAATCCATTCATGCCGTATAAGTTAAATAAAACATTCTTCTCATACTTTTGTCGGAAAAGTCAAAAAGTACCTCGTACGAAAAACGACAAAAGATTCATTTCATATAATTTACTAAAAACTAAACGAAGGGTAAAATTGGATTTAAACAATTGTAGGTGTATGGAAATAATATTACATATTGAGGAAACATGGATGTGGATGATAAAATATACCCCAGTAAATTCCAAAGTATAAACAATCTCGGATAAAAATGAGATTGTGATATTTCCCTTACCTTAGGTCCGATTTTCTTCGTAAGTGTACGAACCTCCTGTATAATGATTTAAATAATGTCATTGAATTATTACAGAATCATACTAATTTTTATGATATCATATATGGTTCACTTATGACATTATATTACCCGTTCTTTTGTAAATTCCATGTTAAAGAGCGTTTTGGGTAAAATTGTTTCATTTGTCGTCCCTGTTTTGACTTGTAATTATTCATATGATTACTTAGATCATGATTACTTAATTCCAGAATATAAAACATGATTTATATATAATATATATTCAGAATATACATATATATAATAAATCGGTAAATGGAAAGAAATACACCGTTCATGGAGACGGTAGGCCGTACGTACGCATGAATGCTGTTTTCGTTTCCTTATTGAGTTGAATGGAATTAAGTAGATGACATACATATATATACACATAAATCCAGTATCATTATTATGTCATATATTTAATGATTACTTATTATATATACTTTATAATCATTCATGAATGGTTAAAGTGGAGAATGAATCCCATCACGTCGTGGAGACGGTAGTCCGTACGTACGCACGAGCGATGATATCGTTCTCATGATCGTGGGACTGTATTGGAGTGTATGTATACTATTTCAGAATCAATAAAACTTTAAAATAATCATATATAGTTATTATTTATACCATTATACCCATCCAAGTAAGGCGGTGGTGGAAAATAGATTTCACCACGGTGTGGAGATGGTATTCCGTACGTATGCACGCGCGGTGATTTCGTTTTCCGTAGGATGGATAGATGGTGAAATAGGATTGTTTCATACTTATAATAACATATCAGTATATTATTGATACTGATGTTATTATTTCATAATGAAACAACCTAATAAGAAGAAGTGGAAGAAGAAATAAAGGTGAAAGACTGGTAACAGAAATTACCTCTTCTTTGAAGCGCCTCTTTGTGACCTCCTCTTAGGGAACTAAAATTGGTCTTTGAGGAAGACCAGAACCTCTAGTATGTTTCTAGGGAAGTGGAGAAGATAATTTGGCAGAGTTTGGCCGAGATTGAAGGCTCAAAGTGGTGTGAGAAAGAGGGGGAGGAGGTGCCCTTTTATAAGGGAGGAGAGGATCTCCTTTGGAAAACTAAAAATATTATCTTATTATAAAGTCATATTCGGTTTTAAATAGCTCAAAATTGATTTATTTCAAATATAAGGTAGGGATGTATCGAAATAATATCATCAAATAGAATTTAGACAAGTTTATGTTCCTATTTTAATCTTATCATTTAGATTTAACATTTAGATAAATAATTTTACTTTTACCGTGTCTTCTTGTGTCATTACTCTATACGGTTAATAATCTTACTATAACAAGCCAAACGAATCCAAAGTTGTTTATTATTAATATATATAACCTTATCTAAGTCATTTGGCCGATCCGTAGATTTTTAAGGATAAAATAACAATTAATAATATAATATTTGTTTAAAAAACTATTTTATGTCAATTTTGACACTATTTAGTAATTGATTTTTGTGAAACTCATAACAGAATTATTAGTTCGAAAAATGTTAATTAAATAAATACTAACATGTCATATTAACCTATAAAATTAGTGTAATTCATAAAAAGTCTCAAATTATATTTATTTGGGTATTTATAATATCAATTATTATAATTTTTCACTATTATTGTAATTACTGAATCATCATTGTGTCATAAATAAACTAATTTATTTAATGTCTAAAAATTATAAATAAAATATCATTATGTAGGAAATTGTATTATATTTCTAATTAATATTTAAAATCTAATTTATCTTATGTATAACCATATATTAAAAATGTTTTAGTAAATAAACTTTGATTTTAACTCTTTTAACTCTTCTTTGAATTAAATAATAATAAATGTCCTAATCTAATCCAAGTGGGCCTAAATGGTCATATTTTATTTCGAAGGTTGTTTTTGATCGAATTACACTTATCCAATAGAATTAGGACATGTGTTAGGGTAATAATAATATCATTTTTACCCTTAATTACCCTATTTAGTTTTAGCCGTGGTAAAAAAAAGTAAAAAGTTAATATTCACCAAAAATTATTTTCATCTCATTGAACCACATTTTACTTACTGACATCAACCGTGTCTCTCAGATTTTTGAAATTTCACTCACAGAAATGGTAAAATTATGTTTTATGAAAAAATCATTTTTTTTACTACCACTTAGTGGTTTCACTATTCATCAAAAAATGAAAGTTTCCAGAAAAATACGAAAAATTAGGCCTAAGCTATATTTGATATTATGAACTCAAAAATGATGTCTATTTTACCAAATTCAAAACATATCAGTTACATTAACTAATTTAAAAATTAATTCCTGTCGTCAAAACAAATAGCGTGTTTTTAAGAGATAATAACTATCAAAAGATTGACACTTGTTTATAACTGGTTTAAATGTGAAATTACATCCAATGACCAACATTGTATTAAATTGTAAAAATATATTCTAAATATACTTTAAAACCACTCAAATTAATAATTTATCACTATTAATTATTTCAATTAATAAATTTGTTTTTAATTAAAAATTAGTAATTTTCACTATTCATCAGAATATGAAAGTTATTCAAAAAGTACCAAAAGTTCACCCTAAGCTAATTTTGATATTCCGAATCCAAAAATGAAGTCTGTTTTGAAAATAAAATTTACAAAATTTCAAAAAGTGGTTATTACTATTCATAACGGCTAGTTTTAATAATAGCATATCGTTGTTTAGTGAAACTCGGTATTGCGTACTACACATGCTATTGAGGAAGGTCGTGATTGCGTGTAATGCAAGGAAAGTCAAGGATGTATGTTGTGAAAGTTCCTTTCGGTGTAGCATACAACACAAGACATTAATGAAATTAAAAATAATATTTTTCATAAAATCTCGGGGTGTTACACTACATCAAGAGACTTGACTGATTGGTGGAGTATAATAAAAATCAAAATTCGAGACAATCAATTTAGTCAAAGTGAATGTGATTTCAATGATGTGCAAAGAATTGATGTTTTTCAAGAGAGTACTCAAAATCAATCTTTTTTACAAAGAGACATGAGTATCGATGATGACACCCCACATTTAAGAGTCGGTGATGACGATGATGTTAATGATGTCACATATGAATTTGAAATGGTAAGAGATGAAGCAACTGGAACTCGAATGGATATCGATGATGTTGAGGAGGAATATGAAGATGACATTGACATATATGAAGATGATGATGAAGATGAACACTGATTGAATTCCATGGTAGTTATATACAATCATAACTAATATATATATATAATAGTAATTGTCAATTATTTGCTAACAACATTAACATTTTCTGTTTCAGATGGACGACGACACATTTCGTGCGTTGGCAGATGCTGACCTGCCTTTCGATGCGGATGAGTTGCTGGCAGATGACCCTCAGCCTGCAGGCGCTCTAGGGAGTATGCGGAGGGGGCGCGGTCTTGCACGATTGATGATTCCTGACCCCGTCCCCGAGCGACGTCAACGTCTTGGGTTTGATCCACGTACACGGAGGTGTAATAACCTATTTGATAACCTGTGGATTTGACTAAGATTTCATTAATATATTTACATAATAAATGTTTATTATTTTTACAGTTTTTCACATATAGTAGTCGGACAGGGAAGCGCTATTTTGTGCAACTATTTCTCTCAGCCTTGGACCACATGGGAGCAAATTCCCATCGATGTGCAGCAGGCCATGTTCGACCATTGGTTGGTACGTACGTAAATAAATAATTTTTATTTTGAAAATTATTTCATTTCTAACTTTATATTTTGATTTATTTGTAGGGTTTATGGTATCCGATCGAGGATACCATGCGTGACGCCATCCACGAGGCATGGGAGGTGGCCATGCGTGATCGCTTTCGTCAGTTTTTGCACAATTTAAGAAAAGCTGCCACGAAGAAAACAAGAGTGTCAGTTTTTGATGAGTCATGTAGAGCAGACCAACCAGAGTACATTTCATCCCACAGATGGATTATGTGCACACTGGTTGAGTGATGCCTTTCAGAGGAGATCATCGGTGGGGAGGCAGAATCGAGGGAGATAGGAGGTGACTCATCGAGCTGGGAGTCGTACTTTCAGTACTCATAGACAGCATCTGGTACGTACATTATTTATAAATATTTTATATAACTATAAATATTAATAGTTTATTTTTTATTCTTATAGGATGTCGAGCACCCCAATATTACGGAGTATGACGTATATCGGAGGATTTATAGTGATCCTGCTAATGGGGAGCTCAGAGGTGATCGTCAGCGTCACATCGTGGTCAGTATTATTTGTTTTCATGTTTAAAAATTAACTGCATATAATATATTCACAATTTTAATTTTAAATTGAAACTACAAGAGTCGTATGAGGCCACAACGTCACAAACCGGGCCTGAGAGTCAGGCCAAGTAATCAGATCAGACCACTGGCCGTCAGTTTGATGAGGTGGCATGGATGCAGGCCACCTAGTATGCCTTCGAGAAGGGCCGGGTAGTTGGTATCAGCTCTCGACTAACTCCCGGAGATTATTATGGCAGTGTTGCGATGTCGGCATCCAGCTCGAGAGGAGCTCGTGCATCTTCTTCTGCTACACAGTATGAGGATCAGTTGCGATCTCAGATTGCACTGATAGAGAGTCTCTGACAGGAGTAGGAGCATATGCGTTAGCAGCAGCAGCAGCATGAGGAGGAGCGTCGACGCCAGCAACAACTGTACGAGGAGCAGATGAGTCGGTGGCGGCAGCAGCATCAGGAGCAGATAGAGTACATGCGCCGACTCACTCATGCTTTAGGGATGGATTTTCCTCCACTAGCCTCTACAAATCCCCCCTCCCTCCCTCCCCCCTCCTTCAGATTAGAGTTTGTTTTTATGTTATAAAGTTTGTTAAATCAAAATATGAATTTTTTTTCTATTTGTAGTTTCTGTCTCATTATAAAATATTAATAATATTATATTTTGAAATAACAATATTAATATGAATAATAATATTATTTATATTTTATAATATTAAATTATATATATATATATATTAAAATTTTATAATATTAATTTTTTTTGTAATATTAGAATTATTTTAATATTTGAATGTAAAATAATTATATTATTTTTATATTAATTAAAATAATTTATTAATATTTTTTTATTTATGAATTATAATTCTAATATTATTATCTTAATTAAAATCATTTATTAATATTCTATTATTTTTTATTTTTGAATTATAATTCTATTATTATTATATTAATTAAAATAATTTATTAATAATTTATTATTTTTATTTGTGAATTATAATTCTATTATTATATTAATTAAAATCATTTATTAATATTTTATTATTTTTTATTTTTGAATTATAATTCTATTATTATTATATTAATTAAAATAATTTATTAATAATTTATTATTTTTATTTGTGAATTATAATTCTATTATTATATTAATTAAAATTATTTATTAATTTTTTTTTTATTTTTGAATTATAATTGGATTATTATTATATTAATTAAAATAATTTATTAATATTTTTTTTTATTTTTTTAAAGTATTTGCGACGGGATACTATGCTCGTCCCAAATAGTATTATTATTATATTCATTAAAATAATTTATTAATTTTTATTATTTTTTTTAAAAAAGTAATTGCGACGGGCCCGTTGCAATTACTTTTTTAAAAAGTTTTCAGAAATATACGGACTAATATTTGCGACGGGAAGGATCGCCGTCGCAAAGAATACCTTTAGCGAAGGGCCCGTCGTAAATAATTGTTGTTGCGACGCCGTTTTCCGCGACGGGCTATTTGCGACGGGCCCCCGTCGCAAAAGCCTATTAGCGACGGGATCCCGACGCAAATGCCCTGTCGCAAATGCCATAATTTCCAGTAGTGTATGTATGTGCCTATGAGTCTTCTAAAGGCACTAGAATCACTAAACATAAAAACTAGGACCCTTAAACATCATAATATTCTCAAATTAAGGGTGTGAATGCCAAAAGAAGGGTTTAAACCCTTACCTCAGACAATGGTGGGGACTCAAAACCAGATGAACTGCATCACCGTTAGAGGAAGTTGATGGAACTTGCACCAATGGGTCTTGAGACACCCTCCACACAACCCTAATTATAAAGAAAATCAAAAAACAAGGTTATCCATAACCATAGGTGTTCATCTGAAATGGGAAGGGCAACGAGGTGATTAAAAATAATTAGAAATCATAAGAGGAGGGAAAGAATACTCACCAGAGGGGGAGATTCCACTATAAGAGGAGGGAGCTGGCTGGTCACGTGCTAGAGAAGGAATTCAATCAGTGGAGGTGCGTGTTGTATGTGGGTCACATGACATGAGGGAGGCCGTAAAATGGAAGAGTAGACCGTTGGAGAAGGTCTCGCTACAAGAGTAGGGAAGTTTTCCCAAGAAGGGGGTGAGACCAGCTGGTGGAGGTCGTGCGAACATGGGGTGCGGGTCGTACAAGAGGGGGAGAGTAAGGGGTAGCATGAGGGAGAAGAAGGGGGGAGAGAACCCTTACAAAAAAAATTAAAAAATAAAATAAAAAATAAAGAATAATCTAATTATAATAATAGTTATAATACAATAATAATAATAATAATAGTTAACATAATGATAAATAATAATAATAATAATTTTATTTTTTTAATAAAAAAATGATAATAATAGTTATTTGATTTTAACTTTAATTTCACTTATTTTATTATTAATTTAATTTTTAAATTATTTTGAACACTGGTTATGTTGAATGGTGGTCAGGGCATAGCCTCATGGTATCTAAACCATTCTCTAACCATATTCCAGGTACAGCCAACCCCAAACACCCAACGTTAAATAAAAAATTAAAATTTCAAACCAGGTTTCAAATCGAACCCTGAAAAAATTATCCAAAGCTAGGAAGTATATAAAATAAAATAATTACAAAGGCCAGGGTGTGACAAAATGAAATGATATTGAAGAAATTATTTCAGTTTAAAGGATTATTGTTTTTATTTTATGAGAAGAAGTCCAACTTCTTGTGTGAATAGTATATAAATGAGTTTATCCAAAATGAATAATTTCAGTTCGGTAAAGAAAAGGATGTACTATCATCAAACCTGAATAGAAAAATCATGATTGTTTCTTTTATGGAAATGGATGAAGTCTTTCACTATCCTAATGAGATTGAGTTTAGTTTTAGATAGAATCTAGTTGGTACAAGTACAATTGGACTAACTGAACAATCCATGTTTCTATTTGGAACATCTAATTTTGAGAAAAAGGCTGTAAAATATATGGAAGCAGAATAGAAAGTAATATGTAAGTTCATTCAGGCTATAATTGTTCAAAGAGCTGGTGAGAGATAGAAAGTGTTGTTTTAGGGCATGTATCTATTATATGTCATGATCAACAACTTGAAGTTAAATCCTCTTTAATATATTATGTGGTTTATACATCAATACTTCCAAAGGAAAGGGAAGTTGTATTATGATCCCTATGGAAGGTTCATCTCACTAGTCTTAAATAAGATGTAAGTAGATCTCAATGAGGGTGAAGCTATGAAATGTCACAAGAGTAATAGGATTTCTGCATTTCCCTTGAAATTTTTCTGTTACAACTGGATGGATCCTCAAATATCCTATGTCCTGTTGGATAAGTAGTTGAAGCAACTCCAACACAAACTCAAGGGGATCCATCCAATACCACCCCACATAGGAATGTGACACCTGTTTAAAGGGTGACTACTAGGGAGGTGCAAGAGTGAATTACTTCCTTAATAGAGCCTTAAGTTTTAGAGATCAGACTAGTAGTGGAAGATGTGATTTAGAGTTAGAAGGATAAAGTTGTTAGAGTTTCCGAATCATTTCAATCCATTGAGAAAACTATTAAGAGAACTAATGGATCTCAATAGTTAAGGCCAACAAAATAGTGACATGTGTTCCAGGTTCCGGATAATGATTATAAGCTGAGGTTGAGACTAAAATATAAAATCTAATACCTCATGGATATCCCTATGATAGATATGGATCTAAGGATATTAATTTGAAAAAATATGGTGTTTATTTCTATTCTTCAGATGTTATTCAGTAACTTCACCATGTGTAAGAGGATGCACCATTTGTGATTAAGAGTTCTGAAAGTTATGATTTAGAAAAACACATACATAATATTTCTTTGGCTATTATGTTAGAGTTTAATAATCTCAAAGAGGATTATATATTTTAAGAAGGATATAATATCTTCTAAGGATGAGTTCAAGAAGCTTGAAGAGACCTCATTTTCCAGATATTATTTTGACAAGCTAGTTGGGATGATGGCAGTCCATACATACTTGATCAAAAACCTTCAACCAGTCCAACTTGTGATACTAGTTATTTATGAGGTAAGTGGAAAATTACTTGATGATTTGAGATCCCAAGTGAGTAGGTTACAATTTTTTTTTATAAAAAGTTAGGTATGAAATAGATTGGTGTTATTATTGCATCTCAAATTGAAACAACTTAGAATCTTTCAATGGTTCTACAAAATATGTCTCAAGAACCATTCGATTAGATTAAATATTTAATGATAGAAATGAAGGAGAGATTTCAAAATTTAATAAGTGTAGTTGAAAGTCAGTTTGATTTTATTAATCTTTTTCAACCATGTTCTACACCATATGATTATAAACCCTCAGTGGATCATAATTACATGGATCAGTTTGATCTGGTGTTTTTAGATCTGAATTTTGTAGCTTCTCAAATATAGTCTTTATATTGTCACATGTTCAAACCTTTTATTATGCAAGAATTCCAATGGGATCCATCAACCATGTTTCAAGAGACCAAACAATATATCAAAATATTAAGTCTTACGAATAATATGTACCTAAATAACATGGTTTACCATCTTCTAGAAAATATTGGTGGTCAAGTGGAAGAGATATTTTTAGTAACCAAGTAAGTTAGGGATATATTTTCATTATTAATTGTCCTAATAAGAAAAAATCATTCGAGTTTTGTACACATGCTGGTCAAGATTCATGAAGGAGTTAAAGATCAATTGATAGACTCCTTAAAAGGGAATTCTATTTCCCAAATGTTTGAGGATGCCCCTACTATTCTAGTAACTCCAATAATAATAGAACTTGTTGTATATAAACCTCTTAGACCTATCCCTCCAACACAACCTACTGATGTTGATCTAGTTGCACCTATATTAGTTATTGCTACCACTTAAAGTTCCCCTGTTTATCCAGAACCGTCCTCTTATAATAAATATGTATATTGGGTGATAATAGAAGAAACCTGTCATGTAGATATGAAGGTGAAATATTTAAAGGGAATATTGATCAAATTGAAAGTATTATTGGCTGGATTCAGGCCATGTTTCATGAAAAGCCTCCAGCTGCTTCATCATGTCCTCAATATTCTATGCTTTTAGATTAAACCTATCATATATTCTATTATATCTTGGATAAAATGTTCAAATAACTTCTCAATAATGTCTTATCACCCATTGCCTATATGCACAGACAAGCCTGCACAGCCATCTTGGTTTTTTAGACATTATATATCATCAAAATAATTGATCCATTTATAGATGGTCTTTTTTTATTAGAGGAATAAGATCTCTTACTATTATACCTATAGATAATTTGGGAGATTTTGGAAAAAAATATGCTATTTTTGATATATCCAAAATCTATAAGAATGATCAATCATAATTTGTTGATTCTCTTGCTATTGAGTAGACTAGAAAAAAAATACATCTTGAGGACCTCCAAAGAAAATGGATTTTTCCCTATAGGTTCCTATGATTTTAGTGTTTTTTATAAGAATCATTATAAAGTTCTCAAAATACCTACCCAATTACCCATAGACAAATCAAAATTTATATTTGAAGAGAGTGTTGTTATGGGGATTGAGAGAGTGGTAACACCTCCAGTGATAGACCCTCATACTATCTCTTCATCATTTCCAACCATTAAGAACCTCCACCCAAACCTTCTTATGACTTTGGTCCCATACAGAAACTAAGTTTACTTGACTATATTATTTATATGTATTTTTTTATATTGAATAATTTTATTTTGTATGAATTTTCATGATTAATGAAATACCTTTTTATTTATATCTTTTGTTTTGAAGAGATCTTTTTCTTTTAGTGTATTTTATATTTTTTTTGGTTCTTAAGAAATTGTTTCCATTTAAAGTATTTCCTCTTTTTGAATATTTTATTTTTTCTCTTTTTCAAAAATACAGTCTTTCCATAATTCAAATTCATTATTAGAATTATAATTATACAATTCCTAATTAAATGTGATATATTAAAAGTGTTTTTCTTCTCATTACCCTTCCTTTTTAATGACAAAAAAATTGGAGAAGTTTAATTAATTTGGAGAAGTCTAATTAATTTGGAGAAGTCATCGAAATGGGGGAAATTCCTATAAACCAGAGGGTGTGGAGATTTTAATTAAGGGGGAGAAGAAAATATAAACAAAAAATTTTAAAATCATTAAATATTTTATATTTTCCCTCAAAACCATTTAAAATTTCATGTTTATTATTTAATTGGTTTTTTGATCAAAAAAATGGAGATATTGTTGGACTAGTAATTATGTTCCAATATATCCAATTCACTTTATTATTTGATGATCTCAAAAAAACATCATATGTTATTAATGTTTTTTATTTTTAATTGCGTTCATTATGTTTTATCTCTATTTTTAGTCATTCTGTTGTAAGTATGAGCTTTAGGATGTTTTTTTTAAATTTTCCAAATTATGGAAAATCAGTTACATAAGGAAATCAACTACATAGATAAATGTATATGTCAATAAATCAGTTAATTGAATTGATTATGTGAAGAAAATATCTATATAAATCTTCTAAGGAAAAAAATAAACTATGCGAGAATTTATTACATTGATGAACCACTTACATGAGAAAATGACTACTTCGATCAGAAAACAACATAAATCAGCTACATGGAGTAATCAACTAAATAAATTGGATATTTGGTGAAATAAAATATGTGGTTCTAAATGGATACATGATTCATTCGGCAATATCAAATTTAGATATACGAACAAGAAGGCTATGTAATGAATTTTTCTATACGTATAAATCAACTATGTGAAAAATGTATATGTGGGTCAATTCGGCTATGTGAATTCAAATCAGTGGGATTAAACTATGTGGTGATCCTGAATAAATTATGTGATTTTTCAACCTATTGGTTTATTACAAAAAATTATTTAAAGTGGAATTTAATGTTTCCTTTAATGCATTAAATTTTGGATCATTTATTTGTGTTATAAATTGAATATATAAACCTTATAAGTATTGATAGAATAAAACTATAAAAGGATAATTTTTTGGAGATTACTATCAACAAAGTTCTTTTGAAAAAAGGTCATCATTAATTTAAATTCAAGAAACAACTTTTTTGTGATATCAGTGCATAAAATATTAAGATAAAATTTGTTGTAAAAAATCCCTCAATTAGTACTCTCAGTATGTTTTGGGTGTGGTTGTATTTGTTGAAAAAGATAGATGACCACAAATGAGTTTGGTTAGTGTTTTCTGAAGACAGGTTTTTAAGGTGGCACACTTTCCCAGTGTTTTCAAATATTTGGGCTTGAAAATCAAAAGCTTGATATTGGAAAATAAATGATATATTCATAGGAGTGAATGGTGTGAAGAATGTTGAATAAAATTCGCGTAGTATGAGAACTGTGTACAAAAATTAATATATCGTGTACCATGTTCTAGGAATGGTACATGAAGTGGAAGGAATGGTATGCTGAGTGGTGAGAACAATATGCATAGCGATGGGAATGGTATTCCAGAACGGTTCGAAAAACTGAAAATAGTTCGGGACAGAAGATGTTGCGGTATATAGATGGCTTAATATTGGCGGAGGAGATTTACCATGTAAGAATAAAGAAAATGCGTGGACTAGATAGGAAAAATGGTCTGTGGGAGGCTTTCAGTTCGCAGCGGTAGAATGATCTGTATGTGGTGAAGGCTAGATTGAAGATTTGGTAAATTTTAAATTAGAAGATTTTTGGGTATATTTGCCTATATAAGAATTGTTAATCCCACCGATTACTGTGGAGATCGAATATCATTAGAGAACATATTTTTGATTTGGTAATTCAGCAATGTATAAAGGTGGGTTTTGAGGGATAATTCCATGAAATCTAAAGTGGTTCGCATAGAAGAAATTATGCTAAAGGTTTTTATAGAGAGCTTTAACCTACATATGACACGGTACGCGGAGTAAGAAGGTGTGGTACACTGCCGGTTAGAAAAGTCAGTCCGTGAAAATAGAATAGTTCTTGGACATAGTGTTATTCGCATAGCATGTCTGTGAACAAAGAACAATTCATGGATATGAGGGGTTTTGCAGAGGAGGTTCACAAGATTGGTATAGATAGGTAGCACACAGTAACGAATGCTGATACAGTCAGAGAATGAAGGGAGGTTCGCAGAAGCCGAAGTGGTACATGAAGGAGGTGTTCTACATATCAAACCTGGTACTCAGTATGTAGGAGAGGAAGGTGGTTCAAAATTTGAACAAAAAAGCTTGTGAAAGCTTCAAATCAGTTTGTGAAAGTATTTTTTGGTACCTTGAAGTACTCAGCTATAGGTGAAAAAGAAACTTTAACAGAGCATCTAAATAAAGTAACAGATGTAGGATTTCATGAAAATGGATGGACCTACATATCCATAAATTGTTTTTGACCTACATGTCCAAAAAACTGTGAGTGCATTCCTCTCTAAGAGTAGTGAGAGAAGGAAGGGGAAGATGGTGACCCTTTCCACTGGTAGTGGTCCAGAGAAAGAGGCATAGGGAGTGACTCTTGGGAATGCAGTGAGCAGACCCTAAACCTTGTAAAGGCAGTGATCCTAGGAAAATAAGATCTATCCTAAACGTTGTAATCATTATCTGTAGTGATCCTTAGTGAATTGGGTACATCGGCATATTGGCGTTGTATGCTCCTTGGATGTAGCCCATTGAGGGTGAACCAAGTAAACATTACTATTTTCAATTCATTATTTCATATCATTTCATATATTTTTATGGGAGTAATAGAGAATTGATTTTTGTTTAACAATGAAACATGGTCATAAGGGGAAAAAGTTTTAATCTGTCATACCCTGATTCACCCCCCTCTCAGAGTATTTGACTTAGTGGAGCTAACAGATTTCATATAAGAGTTTTAAAATATGTTCAAATTTAAATAGAAAATATTTAGAAAAAAAATAAGAATATAAGTAAGATCTGGTATCATAAAATCTCTCTATCAAAGTTTTCATGGTGCACTACTTCTAGATAAATAAGTAAATATATGTTTTCTAAAAATTTTCATTAAAGATAAATCCTAATATATTTTATAAGACTCTCCTAGAGTTTCTTTTTATTCTTATACTATCTCTTATATATTTTTTATCTTCTATCAATTTCATCTTGAAACAATGAGACACATTAATAACCTTTCATTATTTTCTCATACTTTTGGATGTATAAAGGTTCTTGGTTAAATAACCATGAAGGATGGTGTTTTTTAAAATCCTTTTTGGAGCTTGATAAAATCTCTTGATATATAACCATGTTTGGAAATATTTCACTCAATCGTGCAGTTCTGAGTAAAAATTACTATCAATACCTGATAAAAGGACTAATACCAGTGAAAATCACTAAGCTCTGGGAGTTGTGCATTGGTGAAGTAGACTTGGGGATTTCTATTCTCTAAACCAGTATATATCTCTGGTATTCAATATTTTTCTTTCATATTATATTTTTATTTCTTGAATGTGTTAAGAAAATATCATAACTTATTATATCTTAAAGAGGGTAGTTTTCTAATCCATGAAAATTTTAAGAACTCAATTCACCCCATCTCGAGTCATAGTGAAGCTCGTCTATAACCAATAATAATAATCCACTTCTTTATAAAATGTAGTAAAATGTTAAATTCCAATAGTCTAAAATCTTCAAAAAATGATATATCATTTTATAAACTATTTCATATTATGAAATAATGGTATTTGGCATGGTTGAGGGTTAAAATATAATGCATTAATTAACTTATAACGTAGGAGTTAATGCATTCCCACTCATGGAGAGTCCATAAGGGATTTATGAAGGGGAATTCACCATTATAAGATTATCAGGAAATATTTCCCAATCCTTATCCCAATTTCTCCTTCATATAGCTCTCTTTTTCTACCTCCTTTATACCGTAAGGCACTAAGATTCTATAGAGGGTAGAAGAACCCTGTTTTTATAGTGAGTGATTTAGAAAAATCCCTGGATATATCAAATAGAAGATATTCTATTGGATTATATGTAGTGATATTCATTAATAAAATATAATGAAAATGGGTGTAGCAGTAGCTTCCTATAATATAAGGTACACAATTCCTTCATTTTATAGTTTTCATGTTTTTGGTTTCATATACATTGTGATACTAGATTATTGGTTTATTTAGTATTCAACTACTTATTTTAGTCATTAGACTATCTTAACAAATCTAAAAGTGGTATTATAAAAGTGATGTTCTATTATATTCTAAAAACCATTTTTTAAAATGAAGATATTAAAGTTAATGTAGTAAAAAGAATCATATTGTAAATATGATACATTTAACATCATTAAAAATGACTGAGAAATTGAACTACCACTTACATTACATTATGATATAATTTAATGTGAATTAGAATCAAGACACTATGTTTTATGATTGAGATGAACCAATATAAACACAAGATTTATACATTACATCTCACAAATAATCATACATCCTTAGAAGATAATGGTATAGTGTATTTAAAGATTATATACATAAAAATATTATTTCACAAAATTACTACAAGATCCCTCAAAACATCTATATATAAGTCTTCCTTCTATAAAAAACCCTTCATATAGTTTCTTGGGGAAATTGGGAACATATAAAGGGGTTATATCAAATAGTTAGTGAGGGAGAGACTTATCAATGAGTTATAAAGGGTTATATCATAACTATATGGAAAAAATTGAGCGTGGGAGAAATATATGATTAAAAATAAAATAAAACGATAATTTTCCATATGTCATGACATAAAAACATGTAATATCAAATTATCAAACATATACCATGGAATAAGAGTTTTAAAACATGATATAATTAATATGAACCATGGAGCATAATATAGGCATAAAAATGTGTCTCTACATGGAAGAGTGGAATATAAAGGAACTATAGAATAAACATAAGAATAACAAAACCATCACATTATGATAAAATCCAATCATTCCCACTCTTTAAGTTTTGAGAAAACCTAATCATGACCACCATTTAATATGTAAACAAAAACAATATTGTCCAGATTTCATTATCTCATGAGATATAAACATTAACTAACTCATTGGAGGGAGATATGGGACCCCAAACATCACATAATAATCATCAGTGCATATTTGAACCCCATGAAATCAATCATTCGTCATATCCTAAATAACCCATTGAAATAAAATGAGTTTCGTAAGATTTATAACTGGTATCACATAAAATGAATTCAAGAATTGTATTGTTTGATACCAAAAAATAAATCACCCAAATGTATTATTTAAAAATAGAATTTAGAGGTTTATTCATAAGGTATAACTTTATATAAGATAAATCCTTTAGCGATAAATATTAAATTGGAAGCAAAAACCCAAGAAAAAGTTTTAGAAAAAATTGATTAACATTATTGTAAAAATAAAAAAGTATGATTCACTTTCAAATGTTACATTTGAGAATATTACGTGATGAAATTTTTTAAAATTTTTTTTTTTAGAAACCTCAATAATTGAACCTTGAAAAGTAATATTTTTTATGTTAAAAAAATATATATTTGAAGAAAAAATATATGAACGTGAAAAAAAACCCTTTTAATATTAAAATAACTTTATTGAAATCCACATCCTAATAAGGAAAAGTAAAACTTATTTTTGAAAAGAGATAATTATAAATATAAAGGTAACAATAAATAAAATTTATTTTGGTTTCAAAATAATAAAGTTGAAACATTTTTATAATGATATAATATGGACATGGAGGGAAAAAATAATTAGAGAAGTTTTATATTATTCCTAAGAATGTTACAATTTTTTGATAAGTAAATTTATCAAGTAAATAGATGGAATACAATATAAAATATTAAATTTAGTATTATATGTAATTTATAAGAATGGATTTCAATAAGAAACCTTATAACTCAAAAAAAAATGAAATTGAGTAAGCAATATTCATTAACTTTACTCTTGACTTCCGCAAAATCTCTTTATCCTCCTGTATAATAAACATAACCATATTAATAACCTATTTCAATACCTTAGTGAAATATATTACCCTTTTTATATTCCTTAATTATAATCATACATTGCACAAACATTAGTTATTTAATTTTTATTTTTATCATCACATGCTAGTGGTTTTGATTGTTTAACACACTCTTTATAATGTCGACGAAAGTCCATATACATTGATATAAATTTATTAATCACTATATTATTTAAGTTACTAAAATATACGTTTCATAATTAATTAAAATGTTATAATTTAATTACCTATTATTTTTAGTTATGATTCGTCAATATGGAATTGGTGTTGAGTTTGTTTTAGTAAATTTTAATTAACAAAATGTGGTAAATTAATATAAGATTAGATATTAATTTAAAAAATTATTTATATTTTTATTATATTAATATTTTAATAAATATAATTTATTTTCATTAAATATATTTTTAGAACCATCCATGTAAGGTAGTGATTAAAAAATACTCCATTCATGGAGGAGCTAGTCTGCACTAAGCTTAAGTGACATTTCATTTTTCCAACTTATAGGAGGTAGATAGATAATGGGTGTTACATAAATATAATAATATTTTTGTATACTAATGATATTGATACCATTATATGAGTTTTTTTAGAGTATATTTGTAGTAAGGTGCATGAAAATATAGATAAGAAAAGGTGAGGGGTGTATAATACTCACATTGAGGACTTGAATCTTCTCTTCAAAGACTTCTTGGAAATGGATTACCTAAGAGACTTTCGCATAACCATGGGATTTCAAATGAATTAGTGGGATATGGAGAAAGTAAAATGGATATATTTTCAAGAAAATTACAAAGGATAAGCATGAGTTTATGTGGGTTAAATTGATCTCCTTTTATATGTGAAAAAGAGGGAATTTTCCAAGAAAACTAAATTTAGGTGATAGGTAAACATTGATTCACAAGGGAGTTAGGTTGGTTAGGTGAGGATATGTTTGTGATAAATGTGGGTATGAATTTCAACCTAAAAAAGACTTTTATAAGGAATAAATATCATGTTGATTTAGTTAAATTCAACATATGGTAGATTACAACCTTTTTAACCTTTAACCTTGATTAAATATTTAATATGGTAATTATATTTTTTTATAAAAATATGATATAAAACTTCATACCAAATCCTGACATGGTGATTCAGAATTTGTAATCCATTTAATCTACTTCAATTTATTATTATGAGAAAAATATCTTTTAAATTATATATATATATATATAATTTTTATAGAAAAATAATTTTTTACATATAGACTTATATTATTATTTTTCCCTATCAATTACTTGTTAAATGAGTGTTTATATATTATTAATATCAAAAATATAATTTATGAAAATAATTATTTTATAATAATATTTTTAGTTTCTTAAAATATATCAAATAACATTACATTTTTTTATAAAATACATTTTTCAGAATATATAGATTTTATTTGTTATTTAAATATATTAATTGAATACATTGGTATTAAAAATAACCTTTATTTTTCTTTAAGAGTAAGAAAGTGAAATTCATCAAACTATTCATGATATATACATAATTTTTTATATTTATTAAAATATGTTTATATCATCCTAAAATCTACCTAAAAAACCCTCAAAATCTCTACATAAGTCCTAATGATAAGATAAGTTGCAATGGTAGTCCTGGGTGGTGATTCAGTGAGCATGGATATCCTAGTGATTTCCAAATGATTTAATTTCTCATATAGAAGATTCCACTTAAACCATAGTTTTTGGAGTTCAGATGGGTCTTGATCTAGGTAAACGCCTAGTGAAGATACCGCTTCCAAGATCAGACAAATGAGCCTCAAAAAGAAAAATTATATTACTTAATTCCGTTTACTATATATTTTATTTATTTCCTGATACATTTAATTCTATTTATACCTACTAACTCGATTACTTTATTACAACCATCATATTTTAATTATAATTTAGTTCATTTTTTATTTAGTGTTGTGTGTAAAACAAGTTATCATAAATTTAAAGTATTATAATTTATTAGGTGTTACAATCATAACACAATATATATTGGCTTTATGAAATTACATTATGTGATAACACAATATATAGTTGAGGTTCAAAAAAAAAATTAAACAAAAATTTGGTTTATATTTATCACTACAATATGAATTATCCGATAATGTAACCTATGTTTGGGTTCACAATGTGTTGAGATGAATAATTATTTAGAAGTTATTAAGTATTTATGAATTTTGTTAAGACTTGAAGTTTCCTCTAGCCTTTTGTATTATGTCTAGATAAGAATAATTTAATATTTTTAAGTGGATGTGGTTAATGTGTATGTTTTTTTTCAATGCATGAATCATGTTTAAACTCACATAATGTAAATTTTTTATGTGAGATTATTGTGTTTTAAATGACTGGAAGATTTTGGAATAGGTTTAGAGATGATCAAATAAGAGTTGACAATTTTTTTTATTATTTTATTATGTATGGAATTCTAAAGTTAAGGGTGAAAATGAAAAGTAATTAATTTTACATAATATTTTGGTAAAATATTTAGGACCTCATCTGATCATGTATAATTTTGAATATAGATGTAAGAATTTGTGTCTACTATAAGAATTTTTCTATTAGAGTATGACTTTGAGTGAAATGAGTATTACCTTATATCAATATGTAATACTTTTATTGAGTGCATTAGGATTCTAATTTTACCAAACATTAATCTATGCTTATTACTTTTGGAGACTGTGTTATAATTATATTGAATAACATAAGACTTTTCATGTAATATTTTGAAAGGTATAAATTTATTATGACCTGCATATGATTTATCTAAGCCAAATATGACTTTTAGCTGTGCATGTTATACTTTTTTCTTAGTCATGGAGTACTTTCAAGATGCATATAAATTTGGTCATGGTGAAAAATTACATAATCTTATAGAATATAAATATTAGTTTTCTAGAATTAATATTTTTAAGAAAATATTATCTCATATGATGACTAATAAATTCTCTAAAGGTTTAAACATCCTAAAATGGGAATTGTGATTCCTAAAAATAGATAAGTTTATTCACAACAAGAATAATATACATTCTATAAATAAAATATGATCATTTACTAGGTAATTATTTGGTTATGTTTTAGAAACCTCTTATATTTTATAGTGACCTAGAACTAGGTTTTAAAAGAAGAAAACAAATTGGGAAGTAGTAAAAGAAGATGATAAATACTTTGAGGAAGTTATTTGCTTGAATTTGAATTTTATGTTCAAATCCTAACATTTTTTTAAACTTCTAGTGTGAAATATTTTTACTGTATCATCCATACATAAAGATGTGTGTATGAAATATAAATGATATTCCTCCCTATATATTTATTGAGAATAATTTAAGAGATAAATAAGAATAAGAAGAGGATATATAGTTTTCATATATTTAAGTGATGTAACCTCCGACAATACATGTTGAAAAAGAAGAAGAGAAGAAGAACTAGAAAAATCATTTTGGAAGTATATTTTTATTGAATTATTTACTATTATTTAAATAAAAACATTTATCATTGTGATTATAAAGGTATAACTCAACATATTTTAGTGACTTGTATAACATGATTACATAGATATTCCCTGCTCATTGTAACCTAAATGTTGATAATAGTCAGTTGTATGGTCTCAGTGAAATATGTATCATTCCACAGATTAGCCTTATTTTTTTTGAGAGTTGAACCTTATTAATATGTTGTTCCATTTGTATGTGTTCTTGGATGTGTAAAAAAATCAGGTTTAACACTTTAATAGGTGGTAAAATTGGTTTAAAAAAACTTAAAAAGGAATTGAAACATTGATTCACCCCTCTCAGCGTTTCTCACTGGAATTGAGGATCCTTAAATGTTATATTAGAGACATGATTTCCTTTATTCATGATCTAACATTTATCATTTTAAAGAAAATCGTTTCTATCTAATCTGACATTAAGTAACTAAACTAAATTATTGAATATTACAATTCAGTGAACAATAAGAGAATTATGATGTTATATGGGAAGAATTGTTATATCTAGAAGGATAAAATGCTTTAATATCAATGCTCTATTATTTTGGATGTATTATAGGATTCTATCAATGGATTTCCCCCCATATTCTAATTATTATCCCATAATAGACGTAGAGAATTAAGAGAATGATGTATTTGATTAAAATACCATATTGTCTTCATTATAGAGAACATATTTATGAAATTTAAAGAAATAAAAATAGATAAAGTCTTATGGGGAAAACTTGAAAATATCTATGAATGAAATTCCAATTTTAAGCAAGAAAATCTATAGATTTGGATATTAAAATATAAAGATAAAAATATGGAGGATGATGAATTTGTAGAAGAATTCTTTATAATAGTAAATGATATTGTGATCAAAATTAGAATATTTGTTGTGATATTAGAATATTTCATAGTGTTTGATAAGATCTTTTATATCCTACCTAAACAATTTGATACTAAATTCTCATACCTTGAATATAGAGTATGAGATACACTTATTATTCATGAATTACATAATATTGTCAAATATTATGATATTAATAAGGAAAATGTTACAAAAAATAAGGGTAAGGATGAAAAAAAAATCTATTTTATATCCCTAAAGAAGGATAAAAGGAATAAATAAGTAAAATATAATGAAGTTGATTGTTCTGATTTAGAAGAAGAAGTTGAAGAGAAGTTTGAAAAACTTATGTTTATTTTCTCTAGAAAGGTGAGACAAGGAATAGATAAGTACAAGGGGAAGCTTCCAATAAATTTCTTCAAGTGTATAGCTATTGGTTGATTTTTAGTAGATTTTCTAAAATTTAAAATTATGAAGAAAATTATGATGAATAATAATGAACTAGAATAACCATAAAGAAGAAGGATGACAAGTAAAAGAAAAATTTTTGAGGGAAGGGTATGAATTTATTTAAATAAAAATAGGGAAACATTTTATCTAAGTATAAGTAAATTAATGATTGTAAATATGAATAAGAAGTTGAGACCTTGTAAGAATGAGATAATGAAATTAGGTGTCATGGTATACTAACCTAGTAAATCATGTAATATACTATTGAAAACATTCATATATAAAGCATAAAATTGTAAGGAACAATGTTTTACATCATGAAAGGTTCACAGTTTACACAAACACCGATAAGAAAATCATAACAAACAATTTCATATAAGGTCCCCAAATGATAATGACCTACTACCTCATGAGTTCTGATGCCCAAATTCAAGAATCTCCACCTAGATCATGTCCCATAATAAATATTACTATAAATTTCCCAAATTAATCATGTGAGGACTTTAGAAATATGATTCAAGAAAAAATACCACAAAATGGTGAGAATTCAATCGGTTTTACCTAATTAGAACTATCATCACCAATAGACCTATAATCAATCATGGAAGAGATTAAAATTCTATAGATATTGTCACTTATATATTTATAATACAATAATTGTCTATTATATCATATAAGTATCCATAGATCTATACAATATTTCTTAGATATATGTTTCATCTCAAGAGAAGGGGAGGATTTGGTCTATAATAGACGAAACTTACAGTTTGGGTGAAACCAGTCAATAAAATCTTGAAACATCGAAGATAGGGTAAGGAGATAACCAAGTCCATCAAAATATATCTCATATACACATTCTAGTCGAACCTATGGAGTATAATATCAAAAATTAATATTAATGGAAGTTTATGGAAACTCTATTAAAGAGAGGGATTCCATGGAAACATTGGTCATCCGATGTTTGCCTACCAATTGGTATTTAGCTCCAGGTAGAATCTCCACCTATTTCCTTAGGCACTGGATGTAAAGTGGATTAGTACTAGGAATTTGGGGACACTCAGGTCCTTTATGGTATACTTCCACATCCACTATCTAACAGATATCTCTGTACCATTTTTGCAATGGCACACCAAAAGCTCCAAGATGATGGTTGGTGCCTCTAGTTCCTTCTATTTTAATTCCCAACCCCATAAAAATCTATCAAGCCTAGTAGACACAACAAATATATGACAAAAATTAAATTAACACACCTTTTAAATTCAATGATGTCATAAATCTATCCATATAATGACTTCACATCCTCTATAATTGTCTCTAGAGGTCTTTCTCAAACAACTTAGGCTAGTGTGTATGAACATCTAACTCTTAATCCTAAGTCTCCTATCATAATTTTCTATACCATAAAAAACAAAAAAAAGTGGTATTTTATTCCCCATCAACACCTTTTCTATTATCTCCACAATCCATATTATTTTCTCTAAAAATAACGAATCCAATTCCAGCCCAATGTCCTTACTGTCGATCACATATATTGGATTGAGTTTGTAACTATGAAGCTGAGTCACATGGGATGCATTATGCATACCAAGATATCATGGAGGGAGGTATAGTCAGAAATACACCACCCAATGTGTTATATGAATATAAATGATCCCACAAACCATGATTCTAAATTTCTTTCTAAAAATTTCAATGCATTAAATGAGGTTACACCCACAATAAAAACCAATCACCCTTAATGAACTCTAAGGGTCGTCTCCTCCAGTCAGTATACAAGAAATAACTATTAAGATTAGTTATAAAATTATTCCAAAACAACTAGACCTGATTAGAGGTCTCTTATAATATACTCAATCCAAAAATAGTTTCCTCACTCACCTCATGCCAACAAAACGTTGAACGATATGGCCGATCATAAGAGCCTCGAACGGTGCCATCTGAATCAAAGACTAGAAAACGTTATTATAATAAAACTCTTATAAGGATATATTATCATAACATGATCCATTTTAATTTATAGTATATTCTCAACGTATATCCTATAACATCTACACTATCCTCTATGATTTCCCATCAGTTTGCAGATGATATGTGGTACTCATCTTCAACTGATCCCCCATTACCTTATACATACCTCACTAAAAACATGATGTAAAACACACATATCTATATGAAAAAAAATACTAAATTCACTCTATTATGTCATACAATCTCTCAAACATATATTTTTTCCAAATCTTCCATCGAACGAGTCTCTCAGATTGGTAAGAAATGTGATACCTTTTCCTTTTATTCAATTATAATCTATATAATATCTCAGCCTTAGGGTCATGGGTAACCCCATAACAAAGCCCATATCCACTTATATCCACTTCCAAATAGGCATGTAAACATTTATAATAAAAACCATGGTAATTTATTTTCTCTCTTAACCATTTTACATGCAAGACAATGAGAGATGAATCTTATAATGTCAATTTTCATACTCGACCACCAAAAGCACCACTTGATATCATGATACATCTTAGTTTTTATTGAGTGTAGTACCCAATGAGAATCATGAGTGTCCCTCATTAGATCTCTGGTCATGGAATTATGAACCCTAATCCTATCATGAATAAAGATTACATCATCTCTATATAAGACAATCCTATAATTTTTTCATTCCTGGACATCACATCCCACATAACTAAACATTCTAGATCATACTACTAGCTTGATTTAACTAGGTCTAAAAAAGAGTAAGTGATGACTAAAATATAATAGGTAATTAAAACTTTTATAGACCCATATTAGATTCAAACAACATGCTCATAATTTTCAATTAATCTTTTAATGGACACTCCCCCAACTCCTACATTTTTCTACTTAGAGAATATACATTGAAATTCACTTTCCCAAGAGAACAAGATTTCTCAAAATAAAATGTATAAAAATAAAAAACCCAATGTATCTTATACATATTCAATTCCCACTAATAGATTATGCAATACAAGATCATATTGTCCATGAAGATGATAATCCTCTCATAGAAGAGATAATGTCACCAACACTTCAAGGCATGAACAATTGCAGCCAAACCTAGACTATGAGTAGGGTAGTTCCACTCATGAGGTCATAGATGAAAAGACCCATAAAAAACTAAATGATCTAACTATAATAAAAATAACCCAAAAAAAGATAATGCATCATAATAAACCATATATCTAATCCCAAGCTCAGGTAGGGTAACAATTTGAGTTGATGACAATCTTATCTTTAGCTCTAATAAGGAATTGTTACAATGGTATTCCCACTAAAACCTAACCCCCCTTTTCATAAGCATAGTAATTGGTACTTCTAAATGGGAGAATTATGAAATTAACCATCTATAGAACTCTAAAAACCTAGGAAAATTATGATATTGAATACATTCATGTGGTATTTCTTGGTCATCATTGCCTCAATTTTTTGTCTAGATCAACTAACATTCCCGCTGCAAAAATCACATGCATAAGGAAGTACAACTCCGAGATAAAAAAAGTAAAACTTCAAAATTTGGGATTAAGTATGATTTTCTTGAACTGTATGGAATATTAACTCAAGTTGTCTAGAATTTATCTCTATGTTCTATGAGTATATTAGAATATCATCAATGAAAACAATGAAAAAAGAGTTAAGATACGGATGAAAGATCTTATTCATTAGAACCAAGAACATCACTAGAGAAGTATTAAACCCTAAAGGAAAGAAAAAATACTCATAAAATCTATACATGATCCTAAACTCTATATTTTGTATAACCTATTCCCTGACCTAAATATGTGGGTAGCTAGAATGAAAGTCAATATGAGAGAATCACTGATATCTTACAAAGTGATCAAACAAATAATCAATCCTTAGTATTAAATACTAATTCTTTACCATGACCGAATTGAACCTCTTATAGTATATACATATTCAAATATTTTTTTTTCTGCAATCCTAGTGAAAAAATAGGATCACCCTAAGGATAAGTGCTCAATATGACAAAGCCCTTCACTTCAAAACCCTCAAGCGACACCTTGAGTTATTTAAACTAAGCTGGTGCCATACGATAGGGATGTATTGATATAGTCTATGTACCTAACATAAGTTACATATGAAAATAAATCCCCCTACCAAGAGGAATACCTGATAAGTGGTATGTAAATATTTCCAGATAAAGATCCACCATAGGAGGAAGAGAGGATGAAGCTACTTCCTGAACTACTATAAGAACCCTACATGATACATATGATGTAATATCTCCAAACCAACTTAGATCTTGTCCCATTCTTCATTTCCCAAAACAAAATTCACTATTTAAACAAATATTCTCTCCCTTATCCATAGTAAAGGATAATTGTCTCCTGTAGTAGTTGATGAATTATCGATAACTAGTTAACTATCCCATGCTAAAAATCACATTGAAGCTAGTAATCTATGAGACGATGAAATCCCATAGATATATATAACCAATAAATACTATAAGAAACTATGGAAAACTATAGATATGGTCTACATTAATTCCCAACGGCGTATCTAAAGAAATAAATTTGGAAGATAATTTAACTGAAAAGTCTAACCCATAAATGGCTTGAGTATTTATAAAAAGTGGGAAGCTCCTGTATCAAACAAGGAAGTACTGAGCATAGAGGTAATTAGGACCATCCCTTGAATAATCAAAGTTCCCTATCCACCATTATCTATGGTATGGTACAACGTGTAAACCTTACCTAATCCAGATCCATGACTTACGTGGGTCTAATAATTCTACTGAGTTAGTATCCACTAATGAGGTTCCCTACCCATAACATGGTCTGACCTCCCAAAGCCCACCCATGATAGTTAAAAAAAATGAAGATGTCATATCTTACCATAATGATGACATTCCTTGAGAGATTTCATAGAATAATTACTATAATTACGTCTTCATTCATTATTATAACACTTGATAGACCCCCCCTCCCATAGAGGGAGTTGGAGAACCTCTCCTCTGATCTAGTTGCCTACTGCCAGCTTGACGCATGTCTTACGAATTCGTCTTCCCTCCACTAGAATGATAAACCACATATCCACATTTTATGAAACTCATCGGTCCACTGAGATCCAAAATAACACATTCTTTCCTCTATTCCTCTGGGCCCTTCTAAATTATGAGAGCCTTATGAAGCACTCTTCACTATGTGTTGAAGTCAAAGTTCCTCACCTGACACCTTAATTCAAGTCATAATCCAATATAAAAATTTTAGGTCTTCGATGCCTCATTTCTATCTAATATAGGGTCAAAACAATGTAATTCTATTAAACAAATAGAAGAAGAAGATACCAAAAACACCCCCTACCAAAGCTCTATAGCCTCCTAAGATTGATCTATATTCAAGGTATTCTAGAAAATATCCTGAAATAAAAAGTACATTATGTTCATACAAGTTTGAACCTCACACATTCTAGTCTGATTCATCATGATCCAAAACCATCAAGTAGGCCCCTGAAAAATAAAACTAGCGAATTTGACCTTACAATTATGTGGAGTCTCCATATGGTTAAATATTCCCCTGGTTATTTCTATCCAGTCCTTAGAATACCAAGGTCCTCCAGTTACCTAGAAGGCCAGGAGATATTTAAGCTAGATATCATAAGAAAAATTGATCTCAGTCAATCCAGCCCCATGATTTCATTTATCCTAAACTAGAAATATCTAGATGACTTTGTCCTGAAGTTGTTCTATAACCTGGATCACTTGAGTAGTTGAGGGGGAATTCTCACCTACAACCTCTTACATGACATGGGTATTATAGAATCTACCTCCCTCATAGGATAATATTCACCCACTTCCCTAGGTGGTGATATAAGATGTTGTCATGTTGGCATTATCTGAAATTCCAAACAAATGCTTAGAAATGCATTCAACAGATTAAAGGGATACATCAATCAATAAATTATAGACATGACCAGAGATCATTAAACCATGAATCATCTTAAGAGGCAACCCATTTATACAAGGTAAAAACCAAATAGTAATACACAAGGCCTATCCCAAGACTTCAGTCCCTATACATTAGTCATATTTATATACATATTATAAAACATATCATTTTCAATTAAATTAATAAAAAAGTCAAATACTAATATATCCCGAACACAAAAATCCTATATTTCCAATCAAATTTAATAAATTCAATTTCTATATAAAAAATAAATCATATTCATTACATGTGAAACAATGTTCCTTTTTAATGATTCATGAACACACACAAATCCCAGAAATCATAACACCAAAATAATGCACACCGCTCAAGGTGAAATAGATCAATAGTAAAATATTATCTAACAATAACAATCCATAACCTAGTATCATGGAGGTTTATTAAAAGTTATTTAGTCAGAAACATGCCTAAATCCCCTACATGAGTTCCACAAATCCTATCACCTTTCTATCATACCCTAAAAATAGTCAATAAGAAAGAAAATAAATGAAAATGCCCTTTGATTCCACTATGCAACACCCAACCCAAAATCACTGGTTTATATTTGAAGTTCCACATGTCCTCATGTGTACCTCTTTGTATGAAAGAGGTTACCAACTATCATGGAAGACCTAAATGGTTATTTAGAGAGACTATTCCCTTGGTAACTATAACCATACATCATAAACATATAAAAACATAAATAAAACCATATAACTTCACTGTATAAGATTAATTAAAACAAAATTTTATATCAATAAAGAATATAGGTTCATAAAATATTATCCACGTTTCATGACTCAGGATAATGGGGCTTGAACCCTGACTACCCCAAGCCCGCCTCCAATAGGCTAGGTGATGATGTCCAATGCCGATTAGGCATATCACAAACTTGGGAGGCCTTAGCCTAATATACCTATATACACATACACATATACAATTCCATAAAATGATGAAATGTAAAAAACTGATAACCATGAATGCCTATTTTTAAGTTCCCACCATCAAAGTGATACAAAAAGTACTAGAATGAAAAAGGACCAAATACAATCCCACCCAAAATAAACTGAAAACATGTCCCAACTAAAGAAATAGAAGTGGAATTTTATCAAGGTAATGATAGGAACAATAATTGGTCTATCTGATTCAATAATAATTTTCTAGTCCTAGTCACTCTAGGACTCCATCAAAAGGTCGGTTGTCTGCATAAGACACAACACATGTAAGGAAACCCCATGCCAGGGTGAGTATAACAATACCCTATAGGACACCCTGAAATCCCTAAGCATAAAACATCAACAATAATAGTTGTCTCATCATAGGGACATGTAAACAACATACATAATAAGAATATATAGATATACTAAAAGTAGACACATAGTCTCAAGGTAAGGTCACAACCGTGAAAGCCAGACTATGATTCATGCTCGATGGTTCCATATAACACTCATCCATGAGAGCATAATTCACAAGTTAGGATAACATTAATGGTGTCTATATGATATGTCATTCTCATTAGTATCTCCATAAAAAGTACATGTTAGAAGCATAAAGATAACCTTATAGAGATAGGGATCACACCCAAGGCCATGAGGTACACCAAAAATCCGATCTGGATTAACCCTCTAAGTAGGGGATCATTGCCAGTGTAGTTTTGGTTACGATAATACTATGAAATCCACCTTGGTAAATGATGATGATGATAGAGGATCTCACATGGGTCCTCATGGAAGGATTTCATCAACTCAATATGAGACTTAAGTTCCTTAAAGAGGATCTTTATCCTATGCATGTGATGTGACTTCATACTAAACCCTTAAAAGAATGGATCAAGGGAACATACCCTAATAAAACATGTCAAAGTTGAAGAGGATAAGAGCTCCAAGACTTCTTTAAGTGAGTACACAATTTTTCCCCTTTTCAACAAGTTCTTCCCAGGTATCTCATACCATTATCATGTATATGTTTGGGTAAACATCGTTTCTATGAATGTGTACTCCTAACAATGTTCGTGTCCAGCTATCCATGTATGTGTCCGTGTATATATGTCTATTTCAATGTCCATATACCTCCCCTGGTAAATTCCAATCTACTAGGTAAGGGTCAAACACCATGTGGAAGGGGTCACAGTCCATTTGATACATAAGTCATGTGGAAACCTATCACTATATCAAGGGCCTCATACATGACAAGTGTTCCTAAAATACAATATGTGTAGCAAAGAAATTTATAGATCCCATAGATTTGTTTCACACATTTCCTCTTTCTCCTCCATCCTACAATACAGCCACAAATCCCACCAATGATTATGGATATGATCTATCTAAGCCTATCCATCACTGCTATCAATTGTCCCACCATCTGTTTGTTTATGGAAAATGGTCATCTTTGGTCCCCATTTCCATAACATTCCCCGTCTATAAGAATAAATATCGTTAGTCTGATCCCAATCCTCTCCCATTTCCAAGCACAATAATTACAATATTTTCACAATCCCAAACCCCTCGTGTTAATCAATTTCATTGAATACAGGTGCACAAAGATTGATTTTTGGCTAAAAGAATAATCCCCAATCTACCAAAACACTGGATATGAACACATAAAGAACAAAAAAAGAAATGTAAAAAACACAAACACAAGGAACAAACCATGAAAAATGTTTTTTTGACTCAGTTAATTACTGTTAGACTGATGAATTAATATATAATAATATAATCAACTAATAAATCTCCAATTTAACATAATATCTATCCAATACCCGCAATAAACACGATGATAGAATCAATTAATTAGTTAACTAATTCACATTCATCATAAGAATAAAAAAATAGGGATAAATGAAACTAAAACAACATCCTACCTCAATATGGATTAATCAATGACAAATAAAGAATATGTGTTTTCATTGGTGAGATCCATGAATTCTGATGGCACAAAAATCCTTGATCCCGATCTAATCTGATGTTGTCTTCCAAGGGTGATCTTCTCCAATGAACACTCTCAATTTGAAAATTTATGCTAATATCTCAAAAAATTTATCATAAAAACATAATCATAAACCATGATTGATCATATAGAATAAATTAAATGAAATTAATAATTTATTTTATTCATTTAAAAATCTTCCAGCAACGGTTCTCAACTTGATCATACGATACACTCCAAGGTTAAGTCACGAATGGGGTATAACCCCTGATTTGAACTCCATGATAGCCTCAGATCTCTAATATGAGTCACTATTTAATATTTATTCCACCTTTTTAGAAAAAACTACACATAATAGATATTTAATATCTTTAATATATTTCAAAAATTAATTTCGGGCTCATCGAGCCTCATAATCTAACACCATTTTAGTGACTAGCTCCAAAAATAATCCATATAATATTATAAATTTATATAAATTTTTTTTTGAGTTATTAAATTCTACCCACCTTGTAGATTTACTTCCTTGAAATCTAAACAAAAGACTATACGAAGATATGTGGGTACTGAGCAAACATTTGTGTCTCCCACTCCCAGGTGATCCCCTAAAGAGTCCCATGCTTCCACCATCTATGAACTAAAGGAATCACTCACCCATGTAGGATCCTCTCCTATCGAACCTAAATATTTATCGGGTACTCAGTAGAGGTAGCTCTATCCTCGATGTCTAGATCGCCCAAGTCGATAACATGCAATAGGTCAGGAACGTACATCCTCAGTAGTGACACATAGAAGATGTCGTGTACCCATTCTAATAGTTGTAGTAAAGATAATTGTTAAACCACCTTTGCAACTCCATATAGTATCTAGAAACGTCCAGAGAATCTTAGAGATAGCTTTCCACTCCATCAAAATATCTGCAACCCATGTTGTGGTGAGACCCTTAGGAACACATGGTCCCCCTCTTTGATCTCCAAAGGCCTCTCTCATTGATCTTCATAGGACTTATATCAGATCTATGCAGTCTTCATCGACTTCTGTATTATATGAACATTCTCTTTTGTGGCTCACACCAACTATGGGTCTATCAGCATGGAATCCCCTAGGTCAGTCTGGTATAGTTGTGACATACATGGTTTCCCATAAAATGCTTTAAATAGTTCCATAATGTTGGTGTAATGGTATTTGTTGTTGTACGCAAACTCCACCAATGGTAGGTGGTCCTACCAACCACTTCCAAATTCTAACATTCAAGATGAAAACATGTCCACCAAAACTTGAATGGTCCACTCATTATAGCCTTTAATCTGGGGGTGAAACATTGTGCTCAAACACAATTGAGTCCTGAAGCCCTCTTGAAATCCCTTCCATAAAAGAGATGTGAAGTGAGCATCATGGTCAGAAATGATCACCAAGAGAACTCCATGGAGTTGTAATATCTCCTATATATATAGGAATCCAAATATCTCTACTGAATTCTACTATCAGATAGCTAGGAAGTGGTCTGACTTAGTGAGTTTTACTATGATCATCCATATGGAATCATGTCTTCTAGGCATCCATGATTACCCCATAATGAAGTTTATAGATATCCGATCCCAATTCCACTCTGTAACCATAAGGGTTTGAGAAAAACCTACTAGAACCTGGTGATAAACCTTAATTTGATGATAAGTATGTCATGGAGATTCAAAATTTGCAACTCACTTCTTCATCCCTAGCCACCAAAACTAATGTCGTAGGTCATGGAAAATCTTCTTTGCACCTAGATGTACCACAAAGAGAGATGTATGAAACTCCCTTAGAACCTCCTCTAATATAGTTATTGATACCATTATACATCCTCTGAATATAACAACATGCTCCCCACATCTATAAAATCCATCAGTAGCATGTCTAGGGATATATGAGTACTCACACTATAAAAAATGGCGTTTCCCAATGGGGTTTCCCTACAGTTTCAAAAACCAACGATAAATGTTTTTGTGAAAAAAAAATCAATAGTGGTTGTTAAAGCCACTAGTAATTTTTTTTATTTTTTTACATTTTTAGTGGTTTTTTTTAAAAAATCTATGGGAAATAATAATTATTTTAAATAGCCTCTACCAAATTAAATGAATATTTTTTTAAAAAAGATTTATTTATGATTTGTGATTTATTATTTACTCTCATATATAGTTTATTATATATAATTTTAATTAATTATATTGTCTTAATTAATAAATATATAAAATTATTCATTAATAATAATTTAAAACTGAAAAACAAATGCTCAATAAGTTTTAAATTAAACTTTGCCATCAATTGACCATAAATTTTGATCCTGGAGTCTGTTTTAGCTTCACACTAGTCAAATCGATGCTTATGAAATGAAGTAAAACCAAATAAGATTTAAATTTTATAATTATTAAAAGAGTAAAATTTATTATAGTTTCAAGAAAAGTATGAAACCAGACATGAACTTCAAATAAAGAAAACTTTTTCTCTGGGTGTCCGTTTGTGCTCTACCACATATCAAATCAAATCCTGCAGTGATATATACATCATGATGACCAGGAAACCCTTGTAATTATTCTTTTCAAGGACAAAATATGAACAAAAGGGCTCCAAAAATAAGTTTTTAGTCAGGGTACCCTAATTTTTTTGAATTCGATGGAATATATGGCTCATTTAAGGGGGTCTTTTTTCTCATTTTTAGTGGGGGCTGAATTTATTCCTAGGGTTTATGTTCATATTGATAATATGGTTTTGAAATGTTATTGTTTTTCACAATTTATTTTTATTTATAATTAATTATATGCATATTTTCGTATATTTAGTTATAAAAAATAATTGTATAAATACATATTTACAAAGAATTTTACTTTTAAACATATAAACCATATTGAAATAATTTTTTTATTCAATTCATTTAAAATAAATAATTATTGATTTTATTGACCCTATAAAAATTCATTAATTTGTGTATATATAAATACATATATAAGTAGTGTTTATAAATAAACATGTGAGTGTTAATAAAAATATATATATTTATGTGTACAATCTAATATATGTATATATATATATATGTGAGTATTTTGGTGTATTTATATAAATTTTTAAAGTTGTATACATATTTATGTTTAAATTTTATATCATATATGTGTGTATATATAGAAACTTATATTTACGTATGTTTATATATATATATATATATATTTATATTAATATAAAATTATATATCTGAGTGTGTTTATATATATTTATGCAACATAAAATATTTTTTTTTTATATATTTGAGTAAATTTAATATATGAATATATATTTGTATATATTTATATATATTTATTATTTTATTATTTATTATTTATTATTTATTATTTATTCAATTATTATTGATTACTAATTATTGATTTATTATTGATCTATTTATTATTCATTATTCAGTATTTATTATTTATTTATTATCATTTATCATTTATTTATTATTTATTTTTATTAGAATTTATCGATTATTTAATTATTTAATATTTAATATTTTTTATTATTCATTTAATATTTATTTTATTATTTATTATTTATTATTTATTATTTATTATATAATAATTATTATTTCTGTATTATTTATGTATTAGTTATTTATTGAGTTATTTATTCATTATTTTTTATTTATTATCATTTATTATTTATTGTCATTCATTATTTATTATTATTTATTATTATTATTATTATTTGTTGTTATTTATTGATTATTTATTTATTTATCATTTATGTAACATTTTATTATTTTTTATTTATTACGTATTTTTTATTTATTTAATAATTATTTATAACTAATTTATTATTTATCTATTATCTATTATCTATTAATTTATTATTAATTTATTACTTATTTATTATATATTGACTATATATTAATTATTAATTATTAATTATTATTTAATTTCATTATTTGTTTTTTATTTGTACATGTATAAGTATATTACAAACTGTTTACTCACCGAATAAAGACTTTGATGGAGTGGTAAAGTCTTTGTAGTATGTCCAATGGGTTAAGATTTCAAATCTCTCTGAACCCATATATTTTCCAGATTTATCCATGACATAAATAGCTTTCATGGAATATGCATGCACAGTAGGATAAATAATAATTAATGATAATAAATAAATAAATAATAAGTGATAATAATATTTGAATAATAAATAAATAAATAAATAAATAATAATACTTAATAATAAATAACTGATAAAAAATAATAAAAAATAATAAATAAATAAGAATAAATAAATAATAATAATAATAATCAATAAGTAATAATAAATTATTTATTTATTTAAATAATAAAATTTAAAAAAAACAAAAAATGCCGCTAAATATTTTGAGCATTTTAAACCACCACAAAATGAAACACCGAGCAATGAAAAAATGCCACCCAGAAATTGTCATGAAATGATTCCCGACACACAAATATGTGCTGCTTTTAGAAAGCATTGTGCATCATTAAGTGGGTGTTTAAACCATCGGGTAACAACTTTTTTTTCTTGTAGTGGTAGGGTCTCAAATATGGTATCCCCAAGATGTGCCTCATTGACTTGCTATAATAGAATATGGGTAAAAAACCATCAACTAAAGGTAAGAAGATCTATCCCCATCCATAAAGGGTAACTATAATGAGGCAAACTGCTCTAATGCCACACTCAACAACTGCAAACATGATCTCATGTTGAGAAGATTTACTACTAAATTCCCCTTCCCAAAAATATAGACAATCTGAAAGTCATAATCCTGAAAGAACTCTATCCATTGCCTCTATCTCAAGTTAAGATCCTTCTGAGAGAAGATATAATTGAGAAACTTATGGTCCGAATAGATGATAAACCACTCACCCATCTGGAAGTGTTGTCAAATCTTCAGTATGAAGACTACCACAACTAACACAAGATCCTGGGTCCTTTAGTTCTACTAATATGGTCTTAAATTAAGTGAACCATATGAAATCACTGCATGACTCTTCATTAGAACACAATGAAGCCCGGTCTCTGATGCATCACTGAACACTACGTACTTGATACCCTCCTCTGGAGACCTCAAGACAAGAGTGCTCATCAATCACTACCTCAACTACAAGAAAGATTACTGAAACCTCTTTGTCCACATGAAAGGTTTCCTATTTCATGTAAAATCTATCAATGGAGTTAATATCATGGATAAATCAAGAATGAATATCTGATAATATCTTTCCAAACCAAGGCAGATACATACCTCTTTCACACTCCTGGGTGGATCCTAAGCTAACACCACCTCAAAAGTTACCAGGTCCACAACTACACAATCTTCTAAGATAATATGTCCCAGAAAGTGAACCTCATGGATCCATTACTAGAACTTTAAGATCTCCCATAAACCTAGTGATATTAGAGTATGTCTAAAATAATCCTTAAGTGTCTCTCATGGTCCTCCTCAGATGCTGATTACACTAGGATATCATTGATGAAGACTTCTATAAACCAGTTTATGAAGGGATGGAATATCTGGTTCATGAGTCTCATGAACACTATTGGAGAGTTTATCACACCAAATGGAATCACCGAGTACTCATAATGACCATAATAACATCAAAATTTTGTCTTTGATATATCCTCATCACGTACTCATAGATGGTGATAACCTGATTTGAGGACAATCTTTGAGAACCCCTTTTCACCTATCAACTAATAAAAGAGGTCATAAATTCTCGGTAGTGGATAATTTTTATTTATGATCACCTATTTTAGGTGACACTAATCCACATTAAAACTCAATGTCTCATCCTTCCTTTTGGAGAAAAATACTGGGACTTCCCAGGGTGAAGCACTCGGTCTGAACAATACCTTTCTCTAGAAGTCCTCCAACTACACCTGTATCTCATGAAGCTATACAGGATCCATCTGATATGTTGGTGTATATATCAGTCCCATCCAAGGGTGTAGATCAATACAGAATCCTAAATCATGGTGGAGAGGTAATCTGAGAACATCCTTAGTAAATACATCCTCACACTCTGCCAATGCTATTGGAAACTAAAATATCATGGCATCCACTAAACCATGAGTCATGCTGGAAAACTGGTGTGTAATTAGTTTCACCCTCCTATACCCGATCTCATACTTCTCCATCTTGATTTCTTTTTCACCCCCAAATTAAAACCTCATCCCATCACTACGGACACACCACATCCCCCTCCTGAAAAAATCTATCTGAGAAGAAATTGTAGATAACCTGTTCATACCTAAGATGAAATCATAAAGACTCATTGATGCTACAAATAGATCCCAAAAGAAACTATCACCTCCAAGAATCTGGTCACACCATCAATAGAAGTGTGTTATCACTGATTCACCTCCAGTTAATGCCTCCATGAAAAAGTTTCAAGCCAAGGGATCAACTGGAATCTCTAAGTCTTGAACCAGATAAGTGTAACTAAATGAATTCATTATATTTTTATCAAAAAACACTACAGATAAAGCTGATAAGACACATATCATACCTCTTATTATCCTTAGAGCCTCTAGGAAATAAGCCTTAACCTCATGCAGCTTCCCTAGCCCCTATCCCCCAACTCCAGGAGTCTTTCATGGACAACCTAGGGGTGGTAGTGATAACAAATAGTAATGTTTACCACCTCAAGCTACTCTCCCATATAATCTTCCACTTCCTCCACCCTAAAAACTTGCAAGATCCTACCACTACCTCTTCATATGTGGCTCATCCTCTATATTTCTATAATTCATGTATTGAGTCGAACAATCCCTTTCAAGTTGTCCCTTTCCATCACCAGAGCATCACCACCTCTCCCTAGGATGACTAGATCCATCTTGTGAACCTTGAAATGAAAAAACTATATCTTGGGATCACATCTTAAAAAATATCACAATTCTAAGTCTCTAATTCTATCATCATCTCCCTAACACCAATGTCTTTGCTCCTATTTTCCCACAGACAACCCCAATTATCTTCTTCTACTTAGTCTAGAAACTATCAACTAATAAAGAACGCTCTTTCACCCCCACATAGGTAGGAATTCATAGAGGTATCATGATGGATTTTATTTCACTGCATAGTTAGTGCTTAAATTTTCATTCCTAAAAGAACTTTTCACGCACCATATCCATCGAGTATCGATAAAGGTTAGTGAGCCTTGATAAATAATCAGCCACATTTTTTACTTCCATACTGAAGATGTAGAAGCTCTTAGATGTGAACATTCCTAAATGTGTCTAGAGAAAACTTATTTCTTAAAAGGAACTTGAACTCTTACCATAAAATAGTCACCTCACCATACAACTGGGTCACTAAACCCCACCATCATCTTATAGAGCAATGGAGAAGGCTTTCTGTTAGGACCACCATCTGGTGTGAAGGTTTCCTGATAAGATGATAGACTCACGTCACCACCTCAAACTAATCCTTATCCAACTAGGGGTTTTTATCACCTCATAACCTTTGGGGTATTAGTCATTGATACTCATGAGTCATGTTGGTACTATCTTCTTCTCAACAGGTGGTGGTAACACTGGGGAACCACTGGGAGGCAACACCTCAAAAACAAGTACTTGAATCAAAGCCTCATCATTGAGGGGATCATTCTCATGATCCTACTACTAAATCCAAGCTGGAAAATTTTATGGAGGCATCCTAAAGTAGTCAAGATGTACCATAGTCAAAGAGTACACATGGAGAGTTGACTCAAGAAAGACATGGAAACCAAAACCCATTTCTATATGATGTATTTAGCAATGTTTTTCCATCAGCCAATGTCTACATGTACCAAGTTGAAATGTAGTTGATCAGAGTCATGGTGTATGGATATATTGGACACCACACCAACATTGGCGTCACTGGTCTGAAATCCATACTTGAAACACTTAAAACTGTTTCCCAAAACCAATCTCATAGACTCTGGTCCAAATGTAAAACCTACCTCTGATACAACTCTATCATGAATCGACCCAACGCGACTTAAACCATGACTAACCCAAGGCTATCTCTAATTAGAAAGGTGCTAGAGACCAACACCGAGTAGACATATCACACACATGGGAGGAATTATCCAAAATTACTTGTATACACGCACACATATACAAGCTCACACAATTCTGAAATGTAAACAACTGATAACCATGCATGCGTACATCTAAAATCACACCATCAGAGTATGAAAATGTATTTAAAAGTAAAAGGACCAAATAAAAGCCCACCCAAAAGAAATTAAAAGTAATTACAATATGAAGAAATATAATAGAAATTCTTTCTAGGTATCTTCAAGATCACACCTCATTATGTCCAAAATCACTAAGCTTTTCATAGTCTGGGTTCCTCTAGGACTCTGTCAAAAGGCCGGTCATCAACATAAGACATGTCACATATGGGAAACTCCCATGAAGGGGTGAGTATAACAATACCCAATATGACACCCTAAAATCACTAAGCATATATCACCAATAATAATAGTCATATCATTATAGAGATATGTCAATGACATAAGAAACAACAATATCCTGATATACTCAAAAATATACATAGAGTCTCAAATTAAGGTCACAACCATGAATTCCATCCTAGGTTTTCGGATCAAAGGTTTCATATAACACTAATAATGGAGGACACACGCCATGGGCCAGATAACACTGATGGAATCCATATGAGATTTCATGCTTGTTGGGTCTCATTATAAAAAGTACACACTGGAAGTCTGAAGTGAACATTAAAAAAATGGAGATCACACCCAAGGATATGGGGTGTACCAACAACCTAATTTAGATTATCCCACTAAGTATGGGATCAATGCATTCATAGTTTTGGTCACAACAATACCAAGAACCACACCTAGGGAAATGATGATGATGATAGAGGATCACACTTTGATCATCATAAAAGGATTCTAGCAACTCTATTTGAGATTTAATATACTTAGAGGGGATCAAAATCCTATGAACAGGACTAAAATCCATACTAAACCCTTAAGAAATGGATTAAAATAACCTACCTTAATTAAACTTATCCAATTTAAAGATGAAAATGGATTCAGTCCATTCTTGAAGTATTACACAGTGTGTAATGAAAGTAAATGGATTGTCCCTTCAACGCCGAGTTCTATCCATGACCATTACCCATGCCTATACCCATGTTTGAGTATATGGAATGTTTGTGCCTTTTTACTAATAGTCATGTATGTTTCTAGATGGTTGTGTCAGTTTTCATGTCCAGCAAGCCATGTCCATGTTTTTATATCTCCACAGGCACACACTGAGCCTCTAGGTAAGGGTCGTATGTCATGTGATAAGGGTCACACACCGTGTGATTCTAAAATCCATGAAAAACCCTATCACTACATCCAGGGCCTCATACATGGTTCATGTTCCCTGAAATACACATTATGTAGTGTAGAATTTCATAGATCTTGTCGATTTGTTTCACATGTTTCCTCTTTCTCCTCCAACCTCTAGTACCACCATGAATATTGGTAAAATTAAATATCAGGTCCAATCAATCCTATAAATCACCAATCACTAGAGTCTAACCATCCTTTTCACACAAAAAATGGTTAACATTGGACCTCATTGTCATCACATGACCCATCAGAAAGAATAAAGATCTTTAGTTTGATCCCAATCCATTATCATTTTCAATCATTATAATAACAAGCCGATAATGATCCCAAACCCCCAATATCAATCTGTTTCACTGAATATGGGTAAAAAAGATTTATTTCTATGTAAAAGTTGAAGCATCAGTCAAAAAAAAAACGTTGGTGATGAACACACAAAGAACGTGGAAAGAAATGTAAAAAACACAAACATGAGGAACATACCTTGGATGATGTTTTTATTGGTCTCTATTAATTTTTTTTAGGATGATGAGTAAAGATATAATAACATAATCAAAAAATATATCCATAATTTTAGATAATATCTATCCCATACCCGCAATATGCATGATCTAAGCATCAATTCAACAGTTGATTTAGTTTCTTTCATCGAAAGAATAAACAAAAAGGGATAAATCGAAATAAAATAACATTATACAATAACATGTATCAATCATAAATGAATAACAAATCCATCTAATTTTCATTGGAGAGATCCTTTAATTCTAGTGGTGCAATGATCCTCAGTCCTTACCTGAATCGATGTTGTCCACCAAGAGCGCTCTCGTCTAAATCTCTCTTTGAATTTGTAGGTTTATGCATCTAACCATACAAATTTTTCATAAAAAAATATTTATAGAAAATTATAGGTCATGGAAAATAAAATAAATAAATAAAATAATTTATTTTATTTATTTAATAGTCCTATGACATTTTTACTCAACCCAAACATCCAACACTCTCTAAGGTTAAGTTACGCCTAGGTTAAAACCCATGTTCTGAACTCAAAAAGCCTTATATATCTGATACAAGCCTTTTTTTAAGAGTTATTAAACTTTTTCATGACTACTGTGCAAGTAGGATATTTAATATATTTAATATATTTTAAAAAATAATTCTAGTCACATAAGGGCTTAGAATCTCATGTCATATTTGCACCTAACTCCAAAAATAATCGAAATAATATTATAAAGTAATACATGAAAAAATCAGAGTAGTTACACCAAGATCCCCAATGTGGTAGATCAATAAAAAGCATAACGATTATGGAAATAATGTGAAAAGAATATAAATAGTCCAATGTTTGTCCCGACATCACTTCCACTATCCAAACTGCTCCTACTGAGCTTTCTGAAATAGGATTTTTTCCCTTCACAAGATACCTAATCATAAAGTAAACATGTACATCGAGATTCCCATGAAGGGTGTGAGTATAAAACCAGAAGGACACCACCTGTGTATCACTAATATGAAGAGAAACAATATATAAAATTGTATTCCATGAAAATAAAGTAAATGTGAAAAAAACAATCAAAAGTTGAGTCATTATTCACTAACCAAGATTTTATGAGGCCTATATCTACATGCCTTGAAACTATTGTAGATAAATAATTAATCCCACAAATAAATGTCCACATTCCACCTTTAAGAAAAAATTCCACATCCACCTTCAAGGTATTGCAACATCTAGCTCATCACATTTCTTTTTCCTTTCTATATTATGGTATGTAATCCTAACATTCATGAATGAATAGAACTCTAATAATGCACAAAGGTATTCCAATTGATAAAATGTGTTAGATGATCGAAATCATGGACCTCTTCCAACATCGCATAGTCATTCCTACATCAGCTAAAGTGTTACATGTTATGGAAATAACCAATATTCCACCTAGAGACATGAATACTAAATAATTCTTATATTATCCCCCTATAAGGATCCAACTAGTCATTCCAAATCAACTCAATCATCTTGATATCTATAGCAAAGTCATCACAGGCTTTTTAGATGCCCAAACACAAGGTATAACATTCCAAGCCATGAGAAATTCATAGCATGAAATATTTATATAGGCTAATCAGACATTCACATATAATTCATAACATGGAAAGATAGAATGTGTCACATTGAGAAAGTCCTCATAGGCTACACATGTACTCAAAAGATAATCATAACATATAATTCTATATAAGGGCCCCAAAGGATAAGGACCTCATACTTTAAGAGTTTTGATGCCCAAAGTCAATAATGACCACCAAGTTCATTCCCAACACACCAAAAATTCTTTAAACTATCCCCAATTTATTATTTTAGGACTATAAAAAAGATTCAAGAGAAATATGAACAAAAGGGTGATATTTTGATTAGTCTTACCCAATGATAACTACCATCACCAAAAGATCAATAATAAATTAGGACATAGAATAAAATTCTTTATATCAATTCACTTATCCATAAATAATTATATAATTATCCATTATATTATATTATAATCATTATATTTACCCAACATAGATTATATATGTGATTTATCTCAAGAGAGGGATATTATTCAAGCTAGAATAAATGAAACATACTGTTTGGGTCTAAACGGGTTTATCCAAGAGTGAAACACTGATGATATGGGAAAGAGAGAGCCAAATCTGTCAAAAGAGAGTTCCTAGGGTCTTTATGGTCAAATGAGGTTTGACTATTGAGAGTATATTATCAAACAGAATGATAGAGTAAGTTTAGAAAAATAATTTTAATAAAAGGGCTATCTGGGCACCACTAGCTAGCCGTTGGGCCTCATCAGCTTGCTAGTAGCACCAGGAAGAAGCCTGAGATACTACCTTCGGCATTGAACAGTCGGTGGATTAGTACCAACTAGCTCATGGATCCTTGATCCTTCTGATCTATTTTCACCTCCATCAGCTATCTAGTGGAACATCAGATATTCTAAGCTACTGGTCGGTACCTATGATTCAATTGATTTCAATTCCAGACCCCCGTACACCTATATCTATCCTCATAAACACAACCAAGATATGAAAATATTTAAATTGATTTACCTTTTAATTTTGAGTGTGTCACATTTTTCCCATATCTTATATCTTCTTTATTATTAATCTATTCCTGCTTATTTTTTTTATATCTGATTTTGGAATGGATTCCTGAATTATGGATGGGTAATGGTATATTTTCCAGAGAAACTATATAGTTAATTAAATCTTATTTAAAGGTTGAAACTATTCTGAATATTGTTTTCGGATTCCCTAGCACTCATCGTTAGTTAGAGGGGATCGAGAATACCCCTCAAGCTAGTGGAAAGTTAGATTGGGAACTGATTTCAGTGGTAGCTTGAGATTATTCATAAAAAATGGAATCTAAGCCTAGGCTATGATGTTAGAGCCTAGGATTGTGTGTACCCCCTTTTTATATTTGGTATACCTTGTTAATATTGATTTAGAATGTGTAAGATGGACATGAGTGGTAAAGGGAGATTCCAACTAGCTATTTCTTGGACTAAGCCTCAATTTTACAAGAGATGTGGGAAGTAAATTTTGAATTTGGGATTTTATTTTGATTATTATTGATCATGTATTGATATTAATTAACATGGATGAGTTCATTTGGGGGTTTCTAATGGATTTTAGGGTGAAAATGAAATTTATATTGGTATAATGAATGTAACACCCCAAGATTTTATGAAAAATATTCTTTTAATTTCATTAATTTATTGTGTTGTATGCTACACCAAGATTACCTTGCGCTATACACAACACTGTATTAGGTTGCAGTATATACAACACTATTCTTGGATCGTGTTACACACAATTTTGATAATAGTTATTCTACGCAACATTGAGTATATATATATATATATATATATATTCAATGTATAAATGAAATATGGTTGGATTCTGTTATACGAAACAATGAAGGATTCTTTCACAACATGCAACCCTGACTTGGCTTGCACTACACACAATCGCGACCTTCCTCGATAGCATGTGTTGTACGCAATACCGAGTTTTACTAAACAACAATATATTATTATAATATTATTATGAACTAGCCGTTATGAATAGTATTAACTAAATTTTTAATTTTATAACATTATTATTCATCTTACACATTTTCTAGAACATTGTATAAGAACAAAATAATTTTTTCGGGTAAAATAAGTATTTTAAAAAAAATGCAGTTTTGCCACCTTTTAATGGCGCACCCACTTTAAATCTAGTTTTTGGACATTTTTATAAGTTCAATTTGAAAAAATAAAATTCTTCTTTGGAAACAAGAAATAAAAATCTACTTTGGATAAATTTTTCGTATTATTCTGGTAACTTTCATATTTTGATGAATAGTAAAAACACGCTATATTTTAATGAAAAACAACTTTTTTCATCGTAATAATTTATATGGTTAAATTATAATATTTAATGGATTTAAAGTATAAATAGAATATATTTTTACCATTTAATATAATTTATGTCATTAGCATTGATTTTACATTGAATTCGTAGGTTAAATCAATTCAATCTTTTGCAATGTTTTAAACAAAAAGCCCGTTTTCATTCGACAACGGGATTAATTTTAATTTAATTTCTGCAACTTCTGTGTATTGAATTTGAAAAAATGGATTCCATATTTGGAATCAGTGGGTCCAAATTATGTTAATAGGCTACTTTTTATTTTTTGGAATTATGAATAGTAACCACGGTAAATTTTATTTACCATAGTTAAAGGTAAATCGGGTAATTAAGGGTAAATATAATATTATAAAATTACCCTAACACATGCCAAAATTCTATTGGATGGCTAAAAGTAAACCCATATCAACTATGGGTCAGATTAGATTCATTTTATGGACTTTTGACCATGAAAATAATTTAATTATTATTAAAACCAAAGAAAGTGACAACATATCACTCTCTTAAATCTTATAAGTATAATAATTTTAATTTAGTGATAAACATCATAAAACTTCGAACATGAATAGTCTCCAGAAAACTATTAAAATTATATACATCATGATAATTTATTTAGAATTTTTTTGGATTAAATAATTGTCATTAATGGTGATACATTAATGATACAGAAATTATTTATTAAGTGGAAAATATGTAATATAGTTTTTTATTGAAATAATAATACCCATTAAAAAGCCCACAAACCTGACCAAAACTTATTGTTAGTGTATATATACACCTTACTCATCCAATGACCTAATATATAACCGTTTGGATCCTTATAAAAGTGATTATGACACTTATATTATTTTATTTCAAATGATGCCAAAGTTGTCACCTTCATAATTTAATAAATATTACAATTTAAATATTGTCATTTTATGATGATAAATTCGAGTAAAAGTATTATTGTGAAATCTAATATATTTATCTTCATCATAGGATTTTATTTAAAATTTTTATGCAACAAATCAGTATATTAAATAATTATACAAAAATGTTGTAGTAATTATTTTATTAAGAGATAAACCAAATAAATGATTTTAAAAATAATAAAATAAATATTATATGAACTATTTAATGTGATACAATAATTTTATAGATACATATGAGATTTTATGAATCTATTAAAGCTTTTAGTTCGAACATATCTTCTGTATATATTTTATTTAAATTCAAAATAAATGAATAGTGTCAAAATAGACACTATTGTTATTTTATAAAAATAACATATTATAAAATTGTTTAAAAATCACAAAAATATTTCAAAAATATAAATTTAAATTTATATGGTCTATAATGTTATAAAGTAAACAATTATTTAAAATTCACAACAAATAAGTAATTATTTGTTATAATTTAGAATTTAGAATTTTATTACCACAAATAAACTTAAATAGATTAAATAAGGATAAATCAAAATCATAAGGTTTAAAATAAGATCCAAAAATGTCTAAATTTTATTGGTTGATGATATTACAACCCTATCTCATATAATATTCGAATATGAGTCATTTTTGGAGGTTTTTAAGTGGGGTTAGATTTATTATAAATTAATATTTTTAAGAATTCCAAAGGTGCCCCTCTCCTTCCTTATAAAAGGGCACCTCCTCCCTCTCCTCATCACACCAATTTGCGCCTTCAAGCTCGGAAAAACCCTGAAAAATTATCTTCTCCACTTCCCTATAAACATCCTATTGGTTCTGTTCTAATTTAAAGACCAATCTTAGTGCCCTAAGAGGAGGTTTCAAAGAGGCGTATCGAAGAAGAGGTAATTTCTTCTCTCGATTCTTTCAAGCTTCTTTCTTCTTCAGCTTCTTATTATTTAGTTGTTTCATTATAAAGTAATAAAATCAGAATCACTAATATACTGACTTGTTATTATAAATATGAAACAACCCCATTTCACCTTCTATCCATCCTACGGAAAACAAAATCACCGCGCGTGCATACGTACGGAATACCGTCTCCACGCCGTGGTGTAATCTGTTTTTCCACCAACACCTTACATGGATGGGTATAATAGTGTAAACAATAACTATACATAGTTATTATAACATCATACTGATTCTGATATATTGTATCATCCACTCCACTCCAATTCAATAATTATGGAAATGATATCATCGCTCGTGCGTACGTACGGACTACCGTCTCTACGACACGATGAGATTCATTCTCCATGTTAAACATTTAAGAATGATTATAAAGTATATATAAGAAATAATAATGAAATATATGACATTATAAAGCTACTGGATTTATGTATATATGTATGTCATATACATAATTCCATTCAACTCAATAAGGAAATGAAAACAGCGTTCATGCGTACGTACGGCCTACCGTCTCCATGAACGGTGTATTTCTTTCCATTTATCGATCTATTATATATATGTATATTTTGAATATATATATAAATCATGTTTTATATTCTGTAATTATGTAATCTTGATCTAATTAAGCATATGAATAATTACAAGTCAAAACACGGAGACAAATGAAACGATTTTACCCAAAACACTCTTTAACATGGAATTTACAAAAGAACGGGTAATATAAAGTCATAAGTGAACCATATATGATATCATAAAAATGAATATGATTCTTTAATAAGTCAATGAAATTATTTAAATCATTATACATGAGGTTCAGATACATATGAAGCATATCAGACATAAGGTAAGGGATAATTTTGCAAATCTCATTTTTATCCGAGATTGCTTATTCATAATTATTTACTGGGGTTATTGTTATCATCTATGTCCATGTTTACTAAAAATGGTTTCATGCATGTTTAATGTACGTTTCAACAACTTTTGACTTTTACTACATGGTATGTAAGGAATATTTCTTTTGTTTACGTTATAAGGTACGTTTTTTGACTTTTCCGACAAAAGTACGATAAGAATGTTTTTTTAACGTATACGGCATGAAAGGATTTTTATGGTTTTATAAAGCCTTATTTTCATGAAGCTTCCTTCAAAATATTTCATTAATATTTTCATCAAAAACCTTTTCTTCTAAAATTGCATGACATTTTGTGAAAAGAAAATGATTTTGAAGAAAAAAAGATATTTTCCTCAAGAATTCATTTAAAGTGTTTTATCAAAACCATTTTCATCTAAGTTGAAATTATTTCACATGTGTATGTTTCAAGTTTAATGTCTCTATGATTTAAAAGGTTTCAATTTTTTTTATTATGAAATGATATCCATTTATTTTATATGGATTATGTGATGATGGGATGATGTTTATGAAACCCATTTTATTTATTGGGTTATTATGAATGATGTATGTTTATTTTGTGGCACAAGTAAGAATGATTTCATTATGAGATGAGTGGGACCTATATCTCCCTCCAATTCATTGGGTAAAGATTTATATCTCATGAGATAGACATGGCTGGAATGGTAAGTTATTCCGGTTCAGTGTTATAGGACTAAAACGAGGAGTGAACTCGATTCAGAAAGGGACTTTGTCCACCAAGATGGTCTTGGCAGCAATGCCTTGGCTACTATGGAAATCATGACATGCGATGAATGGTTTCCACAATTACATGTTTTATTCCCATGCTATTTTATGATTCTTAATGTTTCTTTATGATCTATTCCATACGTACTTCCATGTTTTATGTCATTTCTCAAGATTTTGATGTCTAAACATTATCTTCATGTTTTTAAGTTAAAATGTATATGGTATGTTTTATTTTATCCATGCTTACCCTTACTGAGGATTTGAGATCACCCTTTTTATGTTTTCTTTTCCCTAGGATATAAATAATGGTTTTAGGTAAGAAAAAAGGGGAAGATCTTTATGGGAGATGTTAAAGATCTTTCACCACGATTAGAAGATTATGTTCCAAGTTTCCAAATACACTAAACTATTACGGTCCTTGTGTGTGTGTTTTTTTTATGTACTAAGTATTCAGAAAAAGTAATGTAATGTCCATGTACGTCAAGCTTTGGGTCTCTACAGTTGGTATCAGAGGAAAAGTTTAGTCAACCTTTGGAAACTAGGATGCGAAAACGTTAGTGAGATCCCTAGAGATATTTCTAAGGTATGTCTAGGGATGTCCCTAAGGATAAGTATACGTATAAGATATAGTTCTAGAACTTTGGTAACGATATTAGATTAAACCAAAGATGTTAGATATTGAAGTTACTCCCCCTTTATTATGATTTTTTCCTCTCACACTATTCTTTTTGGGTTTTAGAAAATGGATGGAAACAAGATGATTCACGATAATGGAGGATATGATGGAAAATGGAATGATATTCTTAATGAGCAACCAAATGAAATGGGATTTGGAAGTCCAAACATCATTATTATACCGAATCAGCAATATCATAATATGATCAATCAAGTAAAATTTGGTATGTTTCCTGACTCGGCTAATAAGAGAAAGATGGAGTTCATGATGATCATAGAGGAAAGAAAGTTAAATTTCCCCTATGTAAATCATGTGGGAAGAGGCATCAAGGAGAATGTTTCAAAGGAACTGGAAGATGCTTTGGGTGTGGAAAAGAAGGACACAAAGCCAGTAAGTGAAAAGGAAAAGGTTCAGTTAACACCAGGGATGAGGATAATGGTATTGCTACGACATCAACAATGGTTAAATGTTTTAAATGTGGAATGTACGGGCATTATGCAAACCAATTCCCTAAGGGAAAGTCTCATGAAGAGAATCAGTATGGTCGTATGGGTAGTATTTATGTTGATGATGATAAAGAGACTACAAATGATATGTGAGATGAAAGAATTGTTGAAGCTCGGTCAATGGTTTAAGAATGTAGTGGAATGATTACATGTTTATCATGTGTAATGTTGTATAAGTAATCTCATGGTACTATGGAATAAAGAGACATATAAGGATTCTTACACTATTGTCTTTCCTTGAGTTTTGAAAGTGTATGATTAATGGTACCAGTATCCATGAAAGGTTATTCAGATATTTTTTGAATGTAGATGATATGGACATAATGAAGGGATAAAGAGAAAATTAAATGTTTGATAGTATTCATGAGCTCATGACTGATATAAGGAGAAGGTTATATCATGGTTTGAGTATATAGAATATTTGGATTTTGGTATGTGGAAAGAGTTAACTTTTGACAAGATTCATGTTTTCACTAAGGTTTAATGGGTATTCATTTTTCAAGAGAATACATGATTAAGGTATTCACATGATTGGAATGTGATCAAAAAGATATATGGGGGGATAAATGATGGTATTCACATGCTTGGTTAATGACATTTCATGTAATCGTTTTCTTTATACTATGAGCTTGTACAGAAGTATTTTAGATAAGCCTAAAGATTGGAATGGATTATGTTGGACATAAGTTAGTATTGTTTAAGGATAGAACTTTTTTTTGATATTATTTATGGGATGTTATAGTAATATAGCTTTAGAAAAAGGACAACCTGTAGGACGGACGACAACCCATCGCGTCGGACAAGGCTGTGGGAATCGAACCCACAACCGAAGTGCGACTGGCCTTTATCGCCTACCACTAGCCTACAGGAAGTCCCTGGTTAGTAGAAACAAGTTTTATTTTATTAAGAGGTATGATATATGAAGTATAAGTTCATTTTTGAAACCATATATGATTAATCTAACCATAAGATGGACTTATAACTTTTTCTAACCTTTTGTTTGAAAGAGATGGAATGACCCATCATTCTATCACATGATCTGCTAACACATCACGAATAAAAAATTCAACTTCATTTCATTAGGGGATGAAGTGGAAATTGTTCAATTCATGAACAACAGTGAGATTGTACCAAAATCATGCAAGTATTTCTTTTCATTCATCAACTTTAGGGAAATGATCTTGAAAATCAAAAAATTTGTCCTAGTTACCTTATATCCAATTAATCAGATGGTACCTTAGATCATCACAAATCAATAGCTTTGTGATTTTTGTCTTTTTCATAGCCATGTTCTCTACCACTCTCCATCAGAACTTGATGGTTAGATTTTTCTTCCATATCCATATTTTCACTTATGTTCTACTACGTGGAAACCCTGTGATGAGTTAATTTGGGTAACCTTTACATTTCATACTTTAGTTTTTAAAATCCATGTTTTGGTATTCCTTTCTACGATGTGGGTTCTATTAAACAAACTTTCGAGTAGTAAACCATTTATAACCCCGACGAATTTCGAGGGAGAAATTCATTTTAAGGGGGGTAGAATGTAACACCCTGAGATTTTATGAAAAATATTCTTTTAATTTCAATAATGTCTTGTGTTGTATGCCACACCAAGATTACCTTGCGCTATACGCAACACCGTATTAGCTTGCAGTATACGCAACACTATTCTTGGATCGTGTTACACACAATTTTGATAATAGTTTTTCTACGCAACATTGAGTATATATATATATATTCAATGTATAAATTAAATATGGTTGGATTCTGTTATATGAAACAACGAAGAATTCTTTCACAACATGTAACCCTGACTTGGCTTGCATTACACGCAATCGCGACCTTTCTCGATAGCGTGTGTTATACGCAATACCGGGTTTTACTAAACAACGATATATTATTATCATATTATTATGAACTAGCCGTTATGAATAGTATTAACTAAATTTTGAATTTTATAACATTATTATTCATCTTACACATTTTCTAGAACATGGTATAAGAACAAAATAATTTTTTCGGGTAAAATAAGTATTTTTTAAAAAATGCAGTTTTGCCGCCTTTTAATGGCACACCCACTTTAAATCTAGTTTTTTGACATGTTTATAAGTTCAATTTGACAAAATAAAATTCTTCTTTGGAATCAAGAATTAAAAATTCACTTTCGATAAATTTTTCGTATTATTCTGGTAACTTTCATATTTTGATGAATAGTTAAAACACGCTATATTTTAATGAAAAACAACTTTTTTGATCGTAATAATTTATATGGTTAAATTATAATATTGATTGGTTTTAAAGTATAAATAGAATATATTTTTACCATTTAATATAATGTATTTCATTAGCATTGATTTTACATTGAATTCCTATGTTAAATCAATTCAATCGTTTGCAATGTTTTAAACAAAAAACCCGTTTTCATTCGACAACGAGGTTAATTTTAATTTAATTTATGAAACTTCTGTGTATTGAATTTGAAAAAATTGATTCCATATTTTGACTCAGTGGGTCCAAATTTTGTTAATAGGCTACTTTTTATTTTTGGGAATTATGAATAGTAACTATGGAAAATTTTATTTACCATAGTTAAAGGTAAGTCGGGTAATTAAGGGTAAATATAATATTATAAAATTACCCTAACACATGAAAAAATTCTATTGGATAGCTTAAAGTAAACCCATATCAACTAAGGATCGGATTAGATTCATTTTATGGACTTTTGACCATGAAAATAATTTAATTATTATTAAAACCAAAGAAAGTGACAACATGCCACTCTCTTAAATCTTATAAGTGTAGTAATTTTAATTTAGTGATAAACATCATAAAACTTATAAAATGAATAGTCTCCAGAAAACTAATAAATGTATCTAAATCTTGATAATTTATTTATAATTTTTAGGGATTAAATAATTGTCATTAATGGTAATACATTAATGATACAGAAATTATTTATTAAGTGGAAAATAAGTAATATTGTTTTTTATTGAAATAATAATACCCATTAAAAGGCCCAAAAACCCGAACAAAACTTATTTATAGTGTATATATACACCTTAACCATCCAATGACCTAATATATAACCGTTTGAATCCTTATAAAAGTGATTATGACACTTATATTATTTTATTTTAAATGATACCAAAGTTGTCACCTTCATAATTTAATAAATATAAAAATTTAAATATTGTTATTTTAAGATGATAAATTCTAGTAAAAGTATTATTGTGAAAGGTAATAGATTTATCTTCATCATAGGATTTTATTTTAAATTCTTATGCAACAAATCAGTATATTAAATAATTATACAAAAATGTTGTAGTAATTACTTTATTAAGAGATAAACCAAATAAATGGTTTTAAAAATAATAAAATAAATATTATATGAACTATTTAATGTGATCCACTAATTTTATAGATACATATGACATTTTCTAAATCTATTAAATCTTTTAGTTCGAACATATATTCTGTATATATTTTATTTAAATTCAAAATAAATGAATAGTGTCAAAATTGACACTATTGTTATTTTATAAAAATAAAATATTATAAAATTGTTTAAAAATCACAAAAATATTTAAAAATTATAAATTTAAATTTATATGGTCTATAATTTTATAAAGTTAACAATTATAAAAAATTCAAAACAAATAAGTAATTATTTGTTATAATTTAAAATTTAGAATTTTGTTACCACAAATAAACTTAAATAGATTAAATAAGGATAAATCAAAATTATAAGGTTTAAAATAAGCTCCAAACATGTCTAAATTTGATTGGTTGATTATATTACAACCCTATCTCATATAATCTTCGAATATGAGTCATATTTGGAGGTTTTTAAGTGGGGTTAGATTTATTATAAATTAATATTTTTAAGAATTCCAAAGGTGCCCCTCTCCTTCCTTATCAAAGGGCACCTCCTCCCCTCCTCCTCACAGAAATTTGAGCCTTCAAGCTCGGCCAACCCCTGAAAAATTATCTTCTCCACTTCCCTAGAAACATCCTAGAGGTTCTGGTCTACTTTAAAGGCCAATCTTAGTGCCATAAGAGGAGGTTTCAAAGAGGCGTATCGAAGAAGAGGTAATTTCTTCTCCAGATTCTTTCAAGCTTCTTTCTTCTTCAACTTCTTCTTATTTAGTTGTTTCATTATAAAGTAATAACATCAGTATCACTAATATACGGATTTGTTATTATAAATATGAAACAACCCCATTTCACCTTCTATCCATCCTACGGAAAACAAAATCACCGTGTGTGCGTACGTACGGAATACCGTCTCCACACCATGGTGTAATCTGTTTTTCCACCAACACCTTACATGGATGAGTATAATGGTGTAAAGAATAACTATACATAGTTATTATAACATCATACTGATTCTTATATATTGTATCATCCACTCCAATTCAATTCAATAATTATGGAAACGTTATCATCGCTCGTGCGTACGTACGGACTACCGTCTCCATGACGCGATGAGATTCATTCTCCATGTTAACCATTTAAGAATGATTATAAAGTATATATAAGAAATAATAATTAAATATATGACATTATAAAGCTACTGGATTTATTTATATATGTATGTCATCTACTTAATTCCATTCAACTCAATAAGGAAACGAAAACAGCGTTTATGCGTACGTACGACCTACCGTCTCCATGAACATTGTATTTCTTTCCATTTATCGATATATTATATATATGTATATTATGAATATATATATAAATTATGTTTTATATTCTGTAATTATGTAATCGTGATCTAAGTAATCATATGAATAATTACAAGTCAAAACACGGATGACAAATGAAACGATTTTACCCAAAACACTCTTTAACATGGAATTTACAAAATAACGGGTAATATAAAGTCATAAGTGAACCATATATGATATCATAACAATGAAGATGATTTTTTAATAAGTCAATGACATTATTTAAATCATTATACAGGAGGTTTGGATACATACAAAGCATATCAGACATAAGGTAAGGGATAATTTTGCAAATCTCATTTTTATCCGAGATTGCTTATTCGTAATTATTTACTGGGGTTATTTTTATCATCCATGTCCATGTTTCCTAAAAATGGTTTCATGTATGTTTAATGTCCTTTTTAACCAAATTTGACTTTTACTACATGGTATTTAAGGAATCTTTCTTTTGTTTACGTTACGAGGTACTTTTTTTGACTTTTCCGACAAAAGTACGATAAGAATGTTTTTAACGTATACGGCATGAAAGGATTTTTATGGTTTTATAAAGCCTTATTTTCATGAAGCTTCCTTCAAAAGATTTCATGACTATTTTCAACAAAAAACTTTTCTTCTAAAATTTCTTGACATTTTGTGAAAAGAAAATGATTTTGAAGAAAAAAAGGATATTTTCCTCAAGAATTCAATTAAAGTGTTTTATCAAAACCATTTTCATCTAAGATGAAATTATTTCACATGTGTATGTTTCATGTGTAATGTCTCTATGATTTACATGTTTTCACTTTTTTTTATTATGAAATGATATCCATTTCTTTTATATGGATTATGTGATGATGGGATGATGTTTATGAAACCCATTTTATTTATTGGGTTATTATGAATGATGTATGTTTCTTTTGTGGCACAAGTAAGAATGATTTCATTATGAGATGGGTGGGACCTATATCTCCCTCCAATTCATTGGGTAAAGATTTATATCTCATGAGATAGAGATGGCTGGAACGGTAAGTTAATCCGGTTTAGTGTTATAGGACTGAAATGAGGAGTGAACTTGATTCAGAAAGGGACTTTGTCCACCAAGATGGTCTTGGCATCAATGCCTTGGCTACTATGGAAATCATGACATGTGCTGAATGGTTTCCACAATTACATGTTTTATTCCCATGCTATTTTATGATTCTTAATGTTTCTTTATGATATATTCCATACGTACTTCCATGTTTTATGTCATTACTCAAGCTTTTGATGTTTAAACATTATGTTCATGTTTTTAAGTTAAAATGTATATGGTATGTTTTATTTTATCCATGCTTACCCTTACTGAGCATTTGAGATCACCCTTTTTATGTTTTATTTTCCCCAGGATATAGAGAATGGTTTTAGGTAAGAAAAAAAGGGGAATATCTTTATGGGAGATGTTGAAGATCTTTCACCACTATTAGAATATTACGTTCCAAGTTTCCAAAGACACTAAACTATTACGGTTATTGTGTGTGTGTTTTTGTTATGTACTAAGTATTCCGCAAAAGTAATGTAATGTCCATGTACGTCAAGATTTGGGTCTCTACAATGAAGTTGTCTTGCATAACCTATGAAACCAAAAAGTGACCAAATGCTCGATCTTGATATGTGTTAGGAATTGTTGTGTGGGTGGATAGTGTTCCATCAAACCATAGAAAATAATAAATAATGTTTTGACATTCAATTTTATTTTGATATTTAGATATCCCTTTAGTATCTCCTAGTAATGGGGGATTCTTGAGATATGTTGATGATGTGGTTTTAATTTTGTTATGCCTTATTCACTATTATACATTTTTGAAATTTTTTTGGATATAAAAAAGATGATTTCATAAACTGTTTACTTTTAAACCATTTTTAAAGAATTATTTAAAAATAATATTTCAATTTATATTTTTAGGGGTTTAAGAAAGTGGGTGATTTTGAAAAGGGGTTTGAGAAAAGGTTTGTAAAAGTGGTAGTTGGTTGTTTCTATTTTGAGGTGTTTTTAAATAAATAAAAATAAAAAGAAATGATGTGTTTTATTAAAAGTTATTTTAAGTGTAATTTTTTGGTAAAATAGGCTCTTAATGTCTTTTTATGGTAATTGTACAAGAATAGGAGTCTTTTTTTTGTGTTTGATTGATGTTCTGTGAATTATTAGATTTTATATTTGAAACTTAGTTCAGTGGAACCTTTTGGTTGAGCACGAGAGACTTGAACTAGATAAGTTGATGCCTCAAGTTATCTAAATTTTTAATCCTAAAAAATTCATAAAATGGGTTGATCGTATATTTCAATGGATGAACCTATGATTGATTCTCTTTATTTCGTAGGCGTAGTTCATTTAGTGGGTCTCCCTACCCAGACTCAAAATCAAGTAGTAAGGCTGAAATATTTCACAATCTTAGATTTTGGTATAAGGATTATTAAATTGTTATCCAATCCCTTTTGGTAGTGGTATTGTATTAGCATTGGTTAATTTTAATAACATAGAATGGTTTTTGGGAATATTTTAAAAAAAATCATGGGATGACTCTTGATGGTGATGGTTTCATTTTTTTTGTTTCAGAGTTGGTGAGTATTTTTGAGGTTTCTTTGGGTGATTTATGTGGGTGTATATATAATGTTGGTTTTTGTTTAGTTCTTATGATCCTATGGTGAATATTTTTATGGGATTAATTTTTGAAGTTGAATCTTTGGGATTTTAGGGTTTAGACACATTGAGGGTGGGAAAAATTAGGAATAGTGCTTGTGTAAATATGATGAGAGTTACTTTTAGGCAGTTTGGAACATAAGGTAATCAATCTTCTTTTTATGGGTTCTATATGAGATAATGTCCTATATTTGAGGTATTAGTTTACCCATTTATTATGGTGACCCAAGGTTAAATCCCATGTTGTTCATTAATTTTGTTTTTGATCTTGGTAGTCTTGGTGACATTGATTTATGGGTGTATTGGGGTCCCCATAGGTTTTCTTCGTTCTTTATTATAGAATCATAGATGAGTAAAGGATGAGTTTTCTTATGGCTGGATGGGTGTTTTGATTAATTTTGATCTTCATTTGATGTTTTTTGGTGGTTCTTCTTTCATGGTGCTGTATCTTTCAAAAAGTGTGTGTTGTTGACCCAACATTTTAGAAAAAGTATAAATTGGGGGAGAAAATCTATTAGGTATCAATGTTTTTTCTCTATCAGGGGTGGATTGTTTGGATTCCATTCGGAGACATTGGATGTTCTTTGAGGATTTTCTCTACTGGTCTTAATGAATCATTTTAGTAGGTGGCCTATCTCGTACATCACATTAATTTATTAGGGGGTTAAATGTTTTAGTGTTATTTTGTCTTCTATTAGTTTTAAAGGGATTTTTGTTTAATTTTGAGGTTTTATGTTATAAAATTTTAAATATTTCTGAAGTCCACATGGGTTGGTGAACCATGTGAAGACCTTGATAGATTATTTTTCTTAGGATAATTCCATTCAAGATAGTTAGTTCAAAGTTAGGAGGACCTTGTGAGATCCTAGGAGTAATCATACATAATGTTTTTTTTGTGTCTAGTGTGGTCCATACAGGTACCATATAGTTTGATAAATAGTGTGGGTATGCCATTCACTATTCCCAAGTGGATTTTTACCTTATTTATAAAAATTAAATTGCTCTATTTTAAGTATTTTAAGACCTTCTCTCCCCACCCCTTGTGTTAGATGACACAACTGAGCCTCCTCCCTTTAGTGCCCCACTCCTATCCCATATCCCCCCTGTTGGAAATTCAACATGTTTACTTCATGGTTTAGGGTAAAATATCCATGTAATGGTCTCCACTTCCCTCTCCTTTCATTTTTCCAAAATTTCCCCTTCCCCCATAACTGCATTGTGTTTGAAAACTCCCATTAGGGTTTTAGTATGACTTGATTTTTAGGTTTCTCTCAATTTGGCATGTTATCCCACCCATGGGTCTTTTTCCCCTCATCTTCAATGATTCAGACCATCCACCATCAATTTGAGGTAGGATTTCCCTATGTAATAATTTTATAATTATTGAACTATTGATTACATGGGATGTAATTTATGTTTTCTTTTTTTAGTGAAGGTATTTAATATGCTTGAGCATCAATTAGATGTAAAATTATGTTTTTTTTTATTTTAATTAAAGGTGGTGGATTTCTTAATTTCAGAACATATTAAAATCCAATTTTAATTAACTAGAGACATCATTCTCTATTAAATTTTTTGAATCACCTTTTTAAAATTAAACTAGAGTTAAGAAAAATCTTTTTGGTTTTTTCAAAATTGACTTTTAATGGTTTTAATTGGTATTTCTAATGGTACTTGAAATTCCATGTAAGGATAAACTATTGAAATATTTTTTTTAAATAAATTGTGTAATTTTAAAATGTTTTTACCCCATTAAGGACATGGAAAAAATTCTCTAAAGTGTTTTGGACTCGTGGGTATTTTAAATGAAATTGGGTGATTTATAAATGTATTGTAATGTATGATTTTACAAATGAAGAATTTTAATAAAGGTTTTTATAAATGATATTTGTAATGAAAAAAGTGACTTAACATACCTAGGAAATTTATTGTTAAGGATCTATTTCCAATTTTAAATGGAATTTTGTAACTTTTTAATATATTTTATCTTTTTTATGCCCCCTTTTATTGGTGGTGTATAGAGTTTGTAAAGATGTATAAGATTTATTATGCCTGCACATGCACTTGTTTTTTATTGTTTATATATCCCTATTTTCATAGGTGTTAGTCATGGGAATTCTAGGTTATTAATTAAATTACAAGATGATTGAAACTGTAGTTTATCTTATGTGTATAGCTAGATATTGAATAGGTTTTTGAGTGTTCCCATATGGTTCCTCATGGTAGCTTCACACTCCTAGGTTTAAGGGATTGAGCCTGACTATTTTGAGAGAACTAACATGACAGATCGGTTCTTATAGGTCAAGCTAAGGTGCTTATCATTGGTTTAGGATTATATTACTCAAGTTCCTAGGTCATTATCCCATGACACCTAATTTTAGGATTTGTGGTTTATAAAAGACTAACCCACGACAACCCATAATGTCACCAAATTAGATCACTACAAGGCCCAAAGCGCAATCTCAATTTCCATGGGAGGATGAAAAGAACCAGGGTATCATAAAAAGTATCATGAAAATGATTTAAACGTCAAATAACATAAGAAAGATATAAATAATGTAGTATTATAGAAGATAAACAAAATACATCATATGTAAAAAACAAACGGACTAGAAAGGTCACATCCAACTAGAGGATAAAAAAATCTAAAAATGAATACCAACAAAATGAAACCTGAAGGGTCTCATGGTTCTATCTCTACATGGAAACTTTTCTCCACTATCCCAGCCCACCAAAGGGAATGATGATCTAAGAGATTCATCCTCTACATGACACCCTTCTTCTTAATTATATCCTTTAAAAAAATGCTATAAGAGACTAAAAAAGTAGGATGTGAGCACTAATAATCATCAGGATACCACCATGAGATTTATACAATGTCTATCCACATGAATTTGTTAGATATTGTATAGAAAAAATTTCTAAAAAATTTCTAAAAGAAATCATTTTAACATATAAAACTATCCTTTGGTTTTCTTTTTTAAAACCTTCTATATTCAATAAACAATAAAATATTAAATAAAAATTATCCATGAAAAATAATAAAGTGTATAAAATATGTTTCAAGCCTCAATATCAATATCATGAATGAAAATAATCATATCAATATATATTCCTGGAATATATCCTCAAAAAACCAAATGAAAAATCATAACACAAGGGTGTAAAATGCTTTGAAAAAAACACTAGCTGACATAAGTTAAATCTAATGTTTGGGAACCTAGGTCCCCTAGAAATGGTACCCTAAAAAACATACCATAGTGATAGCTAACTCAATTGGATCTCACATATGTCTATTTTTTCCCTAGTATCCAAGGTATTCCTTATGTGTTATTAAAATATCAATCTATTAAAGAAACCAGCTTCATGATTCATAAATCATTTTATAAGGAAAAAAATATTTAATTTCCATGCCCATTTTCATAAAACATTTTTCATATTGATACCAAATAAATTCAATGCTTGAAAAACCATCTCATTTTCAAAATCACATTTGATACAATTTATCAAACCCATCATGCATATCAACAAAAATCCTTTTCACAAATATTTATATAGACCTCAAAGATCAATTCACTTATCATGGATTTTAAATCATCAATTTTTATATAAAAAAAAGCGAATTATAAGATTATATGGTATTTCAAGGTATAGATCATAGGAGAGAGACACCTACCTCAATAATGAATAAAACCTCATTTCCTTCAGAATTGGTGATGAGAAATGAAGATATCTGGTCCTCACGAGCCAAGATCTACAAATAAAATCATTAATTATCCATTTATAACCTTATATGTAATAATAACAGCCCAATTGGGTTCCAATTTATACAAGTGAAGAGAGATAGAGGATAAATATATGGAAAGAGTGGAAATTAAGATAAAAACCAAACACACCTTGATGAAATCCACCCAAAATGATCAAGGATCACTATGGAATTAAGGGAAAAGTATTCAAGAGAATCATAGAGGGCCTGGTCTGATATAATGAGGGATTATGAAGAGAATAGAGTTAAAAATTAATAAGGTAATAAGGTTATTTTTTATTTTTATAAGCTCATATTAGGTAACATAGTTAGGAAACAGGGTTAGAAAAACTATGAGCTGACGTTGCAGTAGCCTCTATCCCTTACAAAATCACAGGGTTTCTTGGGAATAACTTCACTGTTTAAAAACCATAATAAATCAATGAAATAGACTCTATACCAAACCAATCCTCTCACACAATTTTCTTAAAAAATAACAAGGTTTTATTAACAATAATTAAACCATGAAAATCACCATAATAACTCACAAATATATATCAAACTATTACCAAAAATTTGGCACTAATAGTGTACCTAAACTATGCACCCATCTTGTTTTCAAAAAAATTATAGATTTTCAACCCCTAACTTCTTAAATCACAAAGAAACCATCATGTGATCGACCACACTTGAAAAAAAATCATACCTATAACCCCGAGGGTGTCATAATTCTCTACACTATAAAATATTTCTATCCTCGTATAGGATTAACATCATGAACTAGAAAATAGATAAGGCCATTACTTCACTACCCAGTCCTTATGCTCCTATATATCATGAATGTCCATACCATACTACCATAGCACTTGAACAAATGACATCATCATTACACACATCACCTTTTCTTATTGGTCCACTATCTAAATAGTCTTTTTAGCCACTAAGGTTTCAAGATCAATTTAAAAATCCTCCCACTAAATCAAATGGGATGAATATGGATGAAACATTTTTAGTTGAAGAAAATGGAACAAATCATGGATATAAGTCAAAGGAATATATAAGTATAATTAATAATCCATCTTCATAAGTCTCAATATAATTTAAAAAAGGACAAAATAATAATGTTCAAACTTACCTTGAAACTCCAAACATCTTTGTCCCAATTTAGGTGAAAATATAAGGAAAACCCTCTAACCTAAATAAAAGTCTAATGGATGATGACACCAATCGAAAAATGATATATTGTAAATTTGTGATATCACTAACCTCAACTTGATCAATTTAGTGATATTATTCATCTCCTAGATGAAACTCAGTCTAACTAAGGACCATTCTCCAACCTATTTGGAATAATGTGTAAATATAAAGAGCCTCTCATACAAATATTCAAATGATTTTATCCCAATCAAATCCTAATAACTATTGTAAAAGGAAAAAAAACTAAGAGAATATATTTCTCCAAATATCAACTGAACTCAATTATTAATGCCTGAAGCATGAATTCATGAATCCATATGGCTCATTCAAACTTTCCATCTATCTGTGGGAGATATGGTGTACTCAACATCAACTGAGAACCCATAAATTCCTGAAATCCACTCAAAAATTGGGATATGAAGTGATTATCCTTATCCAAAATGATAGCATATGAAACACCAAGAATTATGAAAAATATCCTACACATACATGTTCCTAATATCCTCTACCTTCATCAACTCTCTTATAGGTGGGAAATGCCCTAATTTCATGAGTTGATCAATAATCTCCCACATATCATCCTTAACACAAGGAGTCCATGGAATCCCAATAACTCTTTCCATTACTATATCATCCCACCTTCATACTAGAATAGGAATTGGTTGTAGAAAAATATTAGGCCTATGATGTTATAACGTACTTTTTTAACAAATAAGGTATCGAGACAAAAAAATCCAAAAATGATTGCCTCATTCTCGACCACCAAAAATATCATATAAGGTCATGATACATCTTGGAAGCCACAGGGTGCAAAGACCAATTTGACCAGTTTCCAATATTTATCAATTTCTTTCTCTAGTTTATTAAACCACCATCACACATCATATGCATAACACTCCATTGGGAGATCGAGAATACTCACCAGAGATCTCTATACCATAAAGTTTCTTGATAAAGTGATGACAATACATATCCTATAATTTTCCAAGTTGAATATAATCATCCATAAATGAAATTTTCAATTACATTCTAGGAACACCTATCCATCAACCATACCTTCATCCAATATAATCTCGATAAATAAACCCATAAACAAAACTTTTTAAAGTATTACTACACTGTATGAGTCAGATAATTTCTTCTTATAGCATATGCAACCATGTTCCCTTTTCTAGGGGTGTATGAAATATAAAAATAAAAGTTCCCAAGGTACCCCACACAAAATATTTATTTCATGTTCAGATCCCACTGAGTAAAACTATAATTTAGGATCTAATGGTTTTAATACACTGTAAATCACTCCCTAAAGAGGTAGTGGGTCACAGTATTTAGAGTGTGCATCACTATCACCCATTCAAGATAATGAATAGAGTAGTTCTTCTCATGAGGAAATGAAAAAAGTTAACCTTAAGCCACTACCTATCTACCTTACATTAGAACACATCCCAAAATTGAACCTAAGGAATTAGAGTAAACATCATATGCTAAACCAAACATTGGAAGAATCAAGATTCTATTTGAAGTCAATATCAGTTTTAACTCCTCAAATGACATTTGGAACTGATTACTCCAAAGAATATTCACACCCTTATGAGTAAAATCTATCATAGGAGATAAAATCTTGTAGAATTCATAAACAAAGAACCTATAATAACCTATTAATTCTAAAAAACTAGAAATATCAAACACATCTCTAGGTCACTACCAAGACATCACCACCCAAATCTTCGTAGGATCCACTAAGACACCTATCTTAGAAATTGCATGGACTAGAAATTTAACCTCTTAGATCCATAATTGATATTTGAATATATTTATATATAGATGACGTTCTTTCAATATTCCAAGGATGATATTGAAATTCCAAACATGATCCATCTATTATCTTAAATATACATCAAATCCATCCATAAAAATGACCATTAAGGAATAAAAAATCTAATGGAAGGTTAGATTCATCAAATCCATAAACACTACATAGGAGAGTTAGTAAGGCAAACAATTATAACCAATACTCATAATTCCCATACCTACTAATAAACATAGTCATAGTAATATCTTCTACTGAGAACCTCAATTGACAATACCCCAACCTCAAATCAGTAATTCAAAATCACAAATATTGCTTGAGATGATCAAAAAGTTCATAATTCATATGAAATAGATATTTTTATTAACTATCATCTTGTTTATTTTCTAGTAATAAATAAAAAGATAGAGACTCACGCTAACCTTATTTGAAAAGAGCATTGGAGATTCCCAAGGTGAAATTATGGGAAGAATAAATCCATTATCCTAAATATCCTCAAGAAAAACCATTATTTTTTTAATTAAATGGGTTCCATAAAGTATGATGGTAAGGAAATAGTCTTCATCCCCAATAGTAATTCTATAGAAAACTCAACTTCCCTCTAGGGAGGATACCCTAAGAAATCATTAGAAAAAATGTTGGGATATTCACTCACCACCACAAGAAGAGGTCCACTAAGAAATTTATCAATAGTATAAATAATTATCTCAAAAAACGGATATTATATTATCTATAAAATAGGGGAAACACAATTGGTCTCTACGATATAGATACCACTAACCCAAAAATACATGGTTGGCCCATTAGAAGATAGGGACTAGGCCTGAAAATGATAATAATTGATCTAAGATCTATAGATAATCATACAATCTATTCCAATGATGATATAAATGATTTCAATATCAAGAACTAGATAATAAAGTCTGGTTTCATGGACAATAATTACCAACTAACAGTTAGAACATTTAAAACCCAAATCCAAATTCTTTCCCAAAGGAGTTGAAAAAGTTTTCATGAAAGGAAAAATATATGATTGAAATACCAAAAATTTAATAATCTTGGAAAAGTTAAATGAATGAGTTGAACTAGTATATAATAAGTCCATAAACATAGAATATATAATAAACACCATACCTTTCATGTCCATCCCACCTTAGAATCCTATGGTGAATACTCTGTTGCATAGATACATCCAGTGTAATCCCACCCTTTATTTATATCCCAAGAATCACCCTTGGAATGAGGTTGAGATCACACCACTGTTACCACAACAAATATCAAATTTGAGCCCTCCAAGATGGTGGGTCCCACTCTACTTGTCTGGAATTCTCTTTCACCGAAATAATAAATATGGATATATTTCCTATACGAGTGACACACTTTGGGTTCTTTCTTATAACCAGGTTTATAGTTCCCATTCCATCTAAATTGGTAACAATCCACCCAAATCATAACTAAAATATATTTCATACACCAGCCAATACTTTAATGTTGGTCACCCTACTTCCTCTTATGGATATAATAAGAACTCTATAAACCTTCCACTATCATTGCTTCTTCTAAGAGTCCTATATTTCCAACTATATATGCCTTAACCATAGTTTACTTGTACATAACCTCCAAAAAGGTGGGTAGGCACATAATAATTAGTATAGATTAAATACCGTCCCTTAAACCCATATTGAAACTTCAATACTTTATATTGGAAACAAGCACTAGAGATAGGTGCACCAACTCAAAAAATAGATTTGAATACTACATGATATAATTATCTCCCTACTCTAAAGAAATTAACTCCCATGACTTTTATAGTTTCAGTAACTCTTTGTAGAACTATTTTATGGAGGATATCTTGAAAGTGATCTAGGTGATATATTTTTGAATCTTGGATTTCTCAATATATCCACACCACTTCCTTTATATCCCTATAAATATATAAGGGATGAAACGAAACTTGGAGTCTTGTGATGTTTTCTTAAAGTAGAAAATACTTTCAATCCTATAGATCCATTCTTCTAATTCTTATGGTCTACTATCACCGTGAAATATCTGTTGATGATGCTTAGTGATATATGTAGAATGGTTCACCCTCTGTTATGGTTCAACATTGGGGACTTGGAACATCAACTAGATTATTTGGACAATAGTTTCCACCAAATCCAATTGAACATGAGAATTAACCTATGGGGTTTTTATACAGTTTCCAACCTATTATTAAGATATATTCTTCTTGAAAGAGACATAATATATAAAACAAGAAGAAAAAACAATTTAAAATGGAATTTTATTCCTTTATCATAAACTTTATTTAGAAAACTATATCTAAAAAGGAAAAAAATAAAAAGAAGGATGCTAGAAAATCCTAAAATTCTTATGGTATCTCTAAGATTGTCATGAAAGTGAGGTAGCTAGGCACAGTCCCACAACACCTCTAGAGTTTCAATAGTCCAATCTCCAGTCTAACAAAAACACCCCTACACAAGAGTGTGATAAAAATTATTGAGTGTAAGCTTCAATGATAACATGAACCTTTAATACCAATCTATAATAGAACAACTTGGGTAACCCCATAATGTTACCCTAATTGGCCTGTCAAAAGGGCCAAAGAATTTATTCAATTACCATATGTTGGTGTCAAGATCCATGGTATCATTAAAAGGAATGTGGGATTGATTTATCCCTCAAAAAGCATAACAAATATAAAAACAATAGATCATCGTAGAAGATAAGTAGAATAAATCATATATAAAAAACCAAATAAGAAAGGTCACATCTAATAAGAAGATAACAGGGTCTAAAACCAGTTACCAAAAAAATGGAACCTAATGAAATCCATGGGTCCATCTCCATGTGACCAAATTTCACCACCATCCCAACCCACTGGAAGGAATCAGGATCTAGGATAGGCTTCCTCTATATATTACTCATCCCTTTACCTTTATTCTGTAAAACCAAGCCTATAAACCCCGAAAGTTAAAAGTATGATTTGAGAACTAAAACATACTAGTATACGACCTTGGAATCTATATAATTTCTATTTGTATATATCTATTATATTTTTTATAAAAAATTTCCTAAAAAAACTGAAAAGAAATTATTTTCCTATATAAAATCCTCATTTGGTTTCCATTTAGAAAACACACCATTTTCAATAAACAAAGCAATATGATATAAAAATTACCCCGGAGGCATAAAAAAGTGTATAAAGAATGTTTAAATGATAAATATCCTTATCAAATCGGAAAATAAGTATATCTATATTCATTCATTAAATATATTATCATGTATACAAAGGGAAAATCACAACACAAGGTTATACAAAACCCATATAAACAAACACTAGTTGGTTTAAGTGAATAAAAAAGTCCAAGAACCACATTCCCCCAGAAAGGATACCCAAGAGAACCTCCCCTAGTGTCTTCTAACAAAACTAGGCCTTGAATATTTCTAGTTTGTCCTTATACCCCAATGTATCATCTATATTCTATTAAAGTATCATTACATTAAAAAAACCAATTCATGGTTCATAAAACATTTTTCAGGGGAAAAGACCTTTAATTTAAATACCCATTTTTATAAAAAGAATCTATAGTGATACCACACCTCTTACATGCTTGAAAACCCATTTCCTTTTCAAAATAATCTTGGAAGTAATTTATCAAACATATCATGTGTATCAAAAAAATCCCTTTTAAGAAAACACAACTGTAGTCCCCAAAGACCAATTCACCTCTCATGAATTTAAAATCATAAATTTATTATATCTGAAGTGAAAGAAATTAATAATAACATAAGTCATTCCAATGGATAGACCATAAGATAGAGACACCTACCTAAAAATGATGTAAACATCATTTCCCTCGAAACTGGTGATGTGAAACAAAGAGATCCAGTCCTCATGAGTTTAAATTTACAAAGAATATTTTCAATTATCCTTCTACAACCTTAGATACAAAAATCATACCCAATTGGGTTCCTACATATCAAGGGATACACTACCACAAAACTGGGCATTCCCGGTGCCACCCTTTATCAGCGCTAATGAAAAATCGCTGATAAAGGGAAGTACCTTTATCAGCGCTAAAAAAAGAGCAGATAGAAGTACCCCTTTATCAGTGGTTTTTTTAGCACTGATAAAGGTACCCCCTTTAATAGTGATTTTTTTAGCACTGTTAAAGGGTACCACTTTATCAATGCTTTTTTTTAATAGCGCTGATAAAGGGGGGTCTTTATGAGTGCTTTTAAAAAAAGCGCTGATAAATGGTCTACTTCCAAAAAAAATTCATTAACAAATATATATTAATATTTAAATATATAGATATTGTTATATTGATATAAATATAATATTTATTTTTTAAATATAATTTAAAATATATTTTAGATAAGTATAAATATACAGTTACACTAAATATATAAGATAATTTGTGAAAATGGCTTATAAAAAAATTAAATTTTTTTAATTAATAATTTGATAATTATTATGGATTAATTGTCTTTTAACAACAATTTGAAGACTAAAAAAAAAAATATCCAAAATATGTTGAAAACGCAACTCAAACTTCAAACAACCATAATATTTGATCCGAGTGTCCGTTTGAGTTCTACCATATATCAAGTCGAAGCTTGCGACGAGCTATACACCACTATTTCCTTGGGGGACCCCAATAAAGGGTTTTTCAAGGAAATAAAGGCCTAGAAGGCCTCCAAAATTGAGTTTTTAGTCAAGATACCCCGATTTTTTAACATTATATGGACTTTCAGCCTTATTTAAGGGGGGTATTATTGTATTTTTTTTAGTGGGGACTGACTTTATTCCAAGGTATTACATTTATATTGATATTATATCTTTGAAATTTTATCGTTTTTTATATTGAACTTCTATTTATAATCAAATATATAACTATATGTACATATTTTTTATATATTCACACCTAAAAAATTAATTATAAATATAAATAATAAAATATATTTACATATAAAATATATTAGCTTTATCTAAACTAATATCCATTTTATTTAAAATAAAAATATATGAATATTTATATACCTATATATTAATCTAATTATATATATATATATATTAATATAACTATATAAATATATTGATATAACTAGAAATATATATATTAATATCACTATAAATATATATATATATTAATATAACTATATATTTATATTAATATAACTATATATTTATATTCGTATAACTATATCTTACTATATGAATAAATATAACTATATATATATATATAAATAAATAGATATATCACTAATAAGAGAACAAGTCAATATAGGGGAGTGGAAAAAGCTTTAGATTCACAGGGGGGAGGTCTCGAGATCAAATCCGGGTGGAGTCAGGGATGCGCATGCATGGGTGATTCTGAGGATAACGTTGATAAAGGATGGAGGGGTGTGTGTGGGGTGCTGGAGGGGGGGGGGGGGGGGCGAAAAAGTGCTGTAAAAGGTGGGCTCAAGCGCTATATAAGCCCCCCGATTGGTAATATTTTTTTAATTTTTTTTTAATTTTTTTTTAACTTTTATCAGTGCTTTTAAAATAGAACTATTAAAATGGGTCTTTTATCAGCGCTAAGAATAAAGTGCTGATAAAAGACCCCTTTATCAGTTCTTTGTTTTAGCACTGATAAAAGACACATTTTATCAGTGTTTTTTTTGAGTGCTGATAAAATGTTTCTTTATCAACGCTTTTTGGAGCACTGATAAAGGGGACCCCCTTTATCTTTGCCAGAATTTATAATTCTTTTCTAGTACTTTTAAAGGCCATTTTTAGTGCTAATAAAAGCCAAATTTGTAGTAGTGGTAGATAGATCAAGGATATATATTAAGAAAATAGGATAAATAAAGTGAAAAACTAAACAAACCATTATGAGATCCACCATGATTTGGATCACTAAGGAATCATGGGAAGATTCCTCTAGAGTATCATGGATGGTTTGGTTTGATATAATGAGGGATTTGGGATATATTATAGATAAAAAAATACCATGTTAATTAGGGTAATTTTATGTTTTATGAAGTTTCAATTGATATTCATGTTTTGGACACATGTTCAGAAAAAATGTATATTAACATCATGACAAGAACTATCCCTTGAAATCCTAAATCACACAATTTATTGGGAATAACTAAATGATATTAAACCCATGCTCAAGTAATTTGATATCATATGAAAAACCCCATCCTCTCATATGGTTTTCTTTGATATTATCATGGTTATAAAAACTATGTTCAAACCATGGAAATTTCCCCTAGAACTCACATATACATAACACATTGTTACTATATGGTCATCACTAACCAATAACTAAAATAGTTTTCCTATCCCACTTTACACAAGACACTAAAATTTCAACCATTTACTCCTGAAAACATATATAACCTTTAAATAGATAAACCAAGATTGAAAAAAAAATCATACCCATGATCCAGAGGGTATCACATGGCTAGTGTATGAGATTCATTTCATATGCTTGGTGGCTTTCTATTTTATTGTATTAACTTTGAAAAACTTATCTGGTATATTTCTATTATTCTAATCTCTTCATGTTGTTATTATTTCATAGCATTCTATATCCACTATGCTGGTTTGTTTTATTTAATTTTTGTAAAGACTTTATGGAAATTATTTGAGTTAAATTATTTCTAACTAGGTTTTGAAGATATTTCAAAAGGAGTTTTTTTGTTTAAAAATTGGATTTGTCCAATGACAACATATTTAATGTTATTGTTTTCATTTAATTAAAATAAAAAACTAATGTTCATAAAATAGAACTGAACATGATATTAGTTTCTTCATATAATATTCCTAAAAAATATATTTTCTTAATATATTTCAAAATAACATAAAAATGTTTTTTATAATTATATTTTTTCCATATGGTCAGGTAAGTGGTGGACTAATGAGAATAAATTAATCTATCCTATATTATCACATCTTAGTTTTGGGTCTATGATTCATTTCTTGTTTTCTCATGGGGGCATTCTCGCTGTCAGGGATGATTAATGACTAGTGGGATTTTTTGGTTAGTAGTGTGTTTTTTTATTTCATTCCCTATCACCAAACTATTATTACATTAATTATTCTAGTACTGGTTAATATTGAATTATACTATGTATATGGGAGACTAGGGATACTATATGTATCATTTTATACCTGTGAGAGGGTTTTAAGGTGAGAGGATTGATTTTTTTTCATATATTAAATTTCATTTATTATTTTCCAATTACAACTTATTTTTTGTATATTTGATTTTGGCACGTACGTCAAACTTATGGATTTATCATACCATATTTTCAAGAGAAAATAATTTTTGTGTCAAATCTTATTTTAAGGTAGAAACCATCCCCATTAGTTTTTCGATGCATTGATTCTCATCATCAGCCTAGGGGGTTTGGTAATTCCCCTTAGGTTAGTGGTGAGTTGGGTTAGGCATAGGTTCCAATGACATATTATGAGGATTCATTAGAAATCATCTCTCAAATTTCTCAATGTTATAAATGGAGATAAGAAAAATTATGAATTTAAATCAACATAATAGTAGTAATAAATATCTCTATATTGATTAAAAATCAAAATTTTTGTAGGAAAGTATTGATTTGAAGAGATTAATTGATGATGATAAGACCTAAAAAATAAAGATAGAAAAAGAGTGAAATATATGGAATATTTGATTGAATTTATTTAATAACATTCAGTGGTGGATAAAAAGTAAGAGATCAATTTTAAATTCAACTTCAAAAATTATATATAATAAGTCGAAGAAAGCTATGAAAAAAGTGGTAGAGAAATTTTCAAAGAGCGATGAGAAACATGTTGACTAAAAAATATAACATTAAAAGGGTGAAAATTATTTGCATAAATATGGAGAAGAGTTTGAGAACAAAAATAACTTGAATAAGACTAATTTTGTGGGAAAATAGAGTGAATCTTAGAAATATATAAATTTTAGGAACTCTAAGTTTAATTAAAAAATAACGAGAAACTCGTGAATTGAAAATGAATTAAAATAATCCTACATTGAGAAGAAGTTTTTAGTATTCTATAATAATTTCGTTTGAAAATGGGAGACAATATTAGTCACTCAAAGATAGAAGGATGATATCTATCAACATTTAGACAACAGTCTACCTACAGTGGAATATAAGATTTCTAGTGATATTATTGGCAGTGTGGAGGATTAGAGAACGTGAAATAAATGTATTAGTTAAATTATCAGCACTAATATGATCCTAGGAGGTTTTAGAGGTATATTTTACGGGGTATTTAGCCTTATAAAAATTGTAATGTTTAAAAACATATTACAAATTTTGGAAAGAAATCAGAGAACATGTTATATGTTCATAAAGACGTATATGGAAGATGTAACTAGTTGAGTCACCATGTTAATGAATGATTCATGTCTTTACTCTCCCAAAAGATTATAAGTGAAAATAATTAAAATCGATATAAGATAATGAGTAAAGTTAAATAGAAATATTTGGTTGTTAAAGTGGAACTGAAAGCACTAAAATGGGATAATCCATGAATTCTACATAATAAATTTTCTTTAATATCATAGTGGGTTTAAAAATCCTAAGAAATGTTGAAAAGCCTAAAAATAATTACTGAACATTGGGAATTATTAGTGTAAAGTATAGTGTTTTTTAACTGGGTTAAAATGTGAATTTGTTGAATTTTTTTTATTTAATGCTCATGTCGATTTAAAAACCAAGATTCGAGATGAAGTTTCATGAATTGAGATCATTTTAAGTGTTGATATTGGGTTTGAGTAAAGGATCTAGAAGTTTCCTGGGTGGCTCGATTGGTTTTAGGAGCACCAGACTCATAAAATAAGTTTAATAAAGGAATGGTAGAGACGTTCACACAGGCTATGCATGGTAAGTCAAACTATGTGGGTTTTCCATGCAGAGTACTCCAGGTATCTAGTAGAAGGAACATAGTCTACACACGGTCTGTCAGACCATTAAAGTTAAACCATGCAGCTTAACTGGTTTTGAGTTTCTGTTTAATTTAATTTAATTATATTCCCGGATGAAAGGAATTTAATTAAATGAGTCATTGGGGTTTCATTTAATTAAATTAATGGTGAGTGAATTTAATTTAATAATGTTGAGAAAGAGAAGATATTTAATTAAATTGAGATGAAATGGATTAAATTTATTTTAAATGATGATCAGTTGGAGTCTATATTTAATTAAATTGTGTTGAGTGGAATTTAATTAAATGAATTGTAAATGAAGAGTTGGGGTTATCAAGGAAGGGTAATATTAAATGATATCTAAATGAGGAGTCGAGGTTTAATTTTATTAAATTCAAGGTAAAGAGGAATTTAATTAATTAATACAAAATAAAGGTTTTATTTAATTTAATTCATCGTTGTGAAGAATTCAATTAGTCAACAAGAAATGGGGGATATTATTTAATTAGACTAAGGATGAGATTATTTTATTAAATAAAGTTGAAGAGTTGGATTTTTTAATTTAATTAAATGTCGTTAAGAGGTTTTAATTAAATAACATGAATTGGAGAAATAATTCACTTTAATTAAGTTGGAACAAATTTAATTAAATGATGGTTAATGAGGTGTGGGGGGTTTTTAAATTAAATAATGTTGAGGGTCTTTAATTAAATAATAATGACTTGGAAAATTTATTTAATTAAATTCTGTTGGAAATGAATTTAATTAAATGATGTGTTAAATGGGGACTTTTCAGTTTTTTTAAGAGGTGTGTAAGTTAATTGATATTAATAATAATATAATGGGTATTTTTTTTTATTATTATTATATTAATTATTATTTTAATTTGGGGTTATTTGAGGGAGAAAAGAAAGAGGGTAAGGTGCACAATGGGTGAGGTGTGACCCCCTCCCCTTGGCTCTCCCATGATGAGGTGCACTACCACCCCTACTCCAACTCCTCTTCGCACATCGGGTTCGTTCTGATTCCTTTATGAAATTTGTCAAACTCAGTGGGGTAAGTCCTTCTCTATACGTTTCATTCTTCGTATTGGCTATTTTAGATATATGTTTCCTGATCTCCATTAGGCTGAAACCCTAAGATCTAGGATTAATTCTATTTATTCTTTTCTTCCAACTTTAAGTGGTACAGAAGATGTATCGGGACCCGTTGGTCCACATTTTGATGAACACCACCGAAGGTGAAGTGATTCAACTTGATTTGGTTCACTGTCATCATATTCAAGTAAGGCTATATACCTGATAATTGGTTTCACACCCCTTGAATTAGGTGCTTATGGTGTAATTGGGTTGTAGTTGATTATTTTGGTGTGAGTTAGTCCCCGACGCACTAATTATGAGTTCTAATTGTTGGTGTTAGGTGAATCTATCAATTCCAAGCATGCTAAGCATTAATGTGGAAGTGTGTATGCACAACCAGGTCACATTTTGAGTTAGGAAGATTTTCCTCAGCCAAATGTGTTGAGGTAGTGTTCTAAACTTTTCCTAATTAATAAAACATACTTTTATTGATTTATTTCTTTTGATAAAGTTGACTATAATTTTGAATTAAATTGTTTATTGGAAGAATGATATGATTAATTATGAATTAATTTTTATGCTTTGAGGTTTTTAAATAGATAATTAATCATGCGATTAATTATGAGTAATTAATTTGGTTAAGTAAAGATAATTAATTAAGAATTAATTGCATGCTTTGAAATGATAATTAATCAGGGGATTAATTATGATTAATTAATTTGGTTAAGTTGAGATAATTAATTATGAATTAATTATGTTCTTTGAGATGATAATAAATAGAGGAATTAGTTATGAGATATTAATTTGGTTAAGTTAAAATAGTTAATTATGAATTAATTATGTTCTTTGAAATGATAAATAATTAGGGTATTAATTATGAGTAATTAATTTGGTTAAGTTGATATAATTAATTATGAATTAATTATGTTCTTTGATATGATAATTAAGCAAGGGATTAATTACGAGTAATTAATATGGTTAATCTGATATAATTAATTATGAATTAATTATTTGCTTTGAAATGATAATTAATCATGGGATTAATTATGAGATATTAAACTGGTTAAATTGAGAAAATTAATTGTTAATTAATTTTTTGTTATGAGATTATAATATAGATAATTTATTGTGGGTTAATTATGAGACATTGATTTGGGTTAAGTTGAGATAAATAAAATGAGAATTAATTATGTTTTATTAAAAGAACATCCTTGAGAAAATTAGTTTGTGAATTAATAATTTGATATTAAAATATTTTCTTTAGAGATAATTATTTTATGAATTAATTATATTATTTTGGTATGGTTTTCATGTGATAATGAATTATAGAATTAATTTTATTATTTTGAGAGGGTTTCCTTTTGAGTAGTTAATTATTAAATTAACTAGAGAAATTAATGAGATTAATTAATGCCTGGATTAATTAATGTTATAGTTATGATTAGTTAATTGTCAAGTTAAAAAATTCAATGGATGTGTTAAACTAATTTTTGGGTTAGTAGTGAATATGATGTTTTTAATTTGTTATTGAATTAATTAATGGTCTCAATTAATTAATTTATGAAATAATTAATGGATAGGATCTTGCGGTTCTAGACATGACTTTCTACAGCCATGATAAATATATATGTATGATTGATAAATGGGTTGTGAGATAGGGAATGATTCTACAAATACTCATGGGGTGCTAGACATGGAATTCTATACCCAATATGTTTTCAAATATTCTTTTATGGGATAGGGAATGATGCTCTAAATATCCATTGGTTGTGAGACAACAACTAATGCTCCAAATAATCATGAGGGTGCTAGATATGACATTCTATACCCATTAATTGACATTGGACTATGGGTCAAATTGGTTATACGAGAATTAAATTGAATGGTCAATGAAAGAAAATGTGATGTAATGATTGTGAATTGAATATGATAAATGGTTCAGACTCTGGCATGACTGAGATAGGTATTGAGATATGGGTGTCCTGTGGAACCTGGGGTTTTTTGTGGTTAAATAAATAATATCAAATAATGTGTTAAATAGTTTATTTATGATTTCTATATATTTAGTTCTTGTTCAGAATCTTATTTCTGACTATGATCTGAATAAGGTATCTCTGTTAGGTGTCCCTTAAGAACTTGGATGGGTAATAGTTTATTTATTAAATCCTATTATTACTTCATTATACCTACACACTACTTAATTATATTGAATTGCCTATATTGATCTAGATACCAGTGGTTCTGGCCTACTGAGATTTATATCTCACACCATACTCCGGCTGCCATTGCATTGGGGTACCTGATCATAATCTACTAGTTTATAGGACCTTTGATCTTGTTTGTTTTTGTTTTCTTGTTCTTGAGAGTTAAGAGAAAAGAACCAAGAAGGATCATGGGATTACCATGGAGATCGCTCTTGGGGATTTGAGTATTATCCTTATTTCTGTATTGATATGTAAAGCATAGTGTTTTGTTTACTTATTTTAGATATGTATCACTATGAAATTCATGCATTGTATAAAAATGCATTGGACACTTTATTTATTTAGTGTAAAATTGATTTATATCTACTTTTTTTGATGTTTGAGTTTATTATCTATCTCTACTATGCACTCTGAATATAAGGGTATAGTCTCCCACTGACTATCCATAGACCCTCGCCACTAGTCGGCAGCCTTGGGTGTACGGGGAGATATGCTTGAGGTCATGTAGTGACTGGTCCGACTACTAGTTTTGAGACGTTTCAATTTGTCACTCACAAATAAAGGTGTTGGATAAGTTGGGATCGGTAATGATCAATTGAAATACAATAATACTTTATTTATTCAAGGACTGAAGCAAAATATGCTCAATGATTCTCAGTTATGTGATAAAGTAAATGGAGTAATTTTTGAAAAGGATGATTTTTAGTGAATAAATTAAAATATGGATGTATTTTGATAAGCATACATTAGAAAAGGGGTAATTTATTTTAGTTTGGTAATGCTGAAATTCTCATTATTTAAGCATGAAAGAAGAAAATATTTTGTGTTGCCGATGGATTGGCTATTTAGGCCAAGTTGGTATGAGTAATATTACTAGATTATATAATATTCCTGATTTTATTAAGTTAACATGATATTTTAATTGGATGTTATCCATATATCAAAAAAGAAGGATTTTAAATTCTTTACCCAATGATTGTGAATTCTTAAATCTACTCAACATTTATAGTTTATCCATTTTGAAATTTTTGGGACCATGAGGAAGAAGTAAAAAAATTAAATATAATTATTTTATTTCCTTAATTTATGAGTATAATCAAATTACTTAAAATCATTTTTATGAAACAGAAGTTAGAGCCTCCAAAAATGTTCAAAAGCTTCCGAAGAATTACAAAAAATGAACATGTATTCTTCTTAAATAAGATCTATATAGATAATGGTGTTGAATATATGACTGTATGTTTTGATTCTTATCTTGAGAAACATGGTATTATCTATGAATTTATTTTACAATATAAACCAAAATAGTTGGCTGGATGGAAAAATGGAAATCTAGTAGAGATAGTTTGAACCATTCTATTAGAGCATGAAACATCATGATCTTTTCATGACATGCTATTGATGCAACAATACAAATTTGAAATCATTATTTGTATATAAAAAAATCATACACATCCCCATATGATATTTATTATAAAAAATATCTATGTTTAAAGTACTACAATGTGTTTCACATCCCATGTATTATCAAATTTACTGGTGAAAATCTAGGGAAGTTTAAACATAAAGGTGTTGATGTAATCTTCCTTGGTTACCATCAAAATGGAAGATGATAGATTTTTTTTAAAATTAGTGAAAGGGATAATTGTTGATTCAACCGATGTGAAGGTTCCAGAACATAAAATAATCAAATATGAAGTAGATGAAGAAATTTATAGAAGTGGTGATGATGTTATTTTTGTTAAGAAGTTTGAACATTTTTCTAAATACGATGGAAATTTAGAATATGTGAATGTGGGAGAATGGGATTAAACCATTTCAACTGATAAAGAACAAATGATTTCACATCATCCATGGTTTATAATGGAAGTATAGGTCAGAAAAATCATTGGATATTATGGATAATAGGTTTAAATTAGAAGAACACTAAGGAAAACAACATTTGACTCACTGTTGTCTCAAGTTCAACCAAGAGACGTCAAATATGCTTTTGAGAATAAATATTGGATTCATTATTTTAAAAAATAATTTGATATGATATAGAATAATTAATTTAGGGAGTTGATTCCTTAGTTGTAAAAGAAAAATATGATAAGAACCAAATAGGTATTCTAGAACAAGTTGAATGAAAATGGAGTTGTGAGAAACAAAAAAATAATTGTGTGTAAAATCTATTTTAAAAAAGAAGGAATTAATTTTTTTGAGACCTTTATAATATTAGAAATACTAGAAACTATTTTTATCTTTCTTAATATTACAATGAAAAGGAAATAAAATATATTCCCAATGGATGTCAAGTAAGCCTTTCTTAATAGTGGATTGAAATAAGTGGTTTATACTGAAAATACTTATAGATTATTTCTTAATGAAGAATAGAATTATCATTTTTAGATAAAGAAGGATTTATATGGTTTGAAATAAGTCCAAAATCGTGGTATTCCAAATGATATTCATTCATTAATAAGTGTAATTTTAAAAAGAGAATACTAAAAAAACCTCTACATCAAAGATTATAAAGAGGTATATATCATTGTTATTATTTAGGTAGATGATATTATATTTTATAAAAGTAAATAAAAGATAATTAGAATAGTTTTATTTAAAAATGAAGAATTTATTTTAAATTTGCATAATTTTTGAGATGATATATTTTATAGTTTTATCAATTTGTCAAGAGGAATATTATATATTTTTTTCTCAATTGAAGTATTCTTGGGAGATTCTAAATATTTCTTCTTTGGATTTCAGCTCCCATATCAATGAGATTTTTTCCAAAGATATAAAAGGAAATGAAATGGATAAAAGGGTATTTTATAATCTCATTAGAATATTTTTATTCTTTATAACTTCAAGGTCAATATTTTCTATGTTGTTAATTATTTTCCAAGTATCAAAGTAAACCAAAAGAGTATCATTTACAGAATAAAATATTGATCCTCATATATATTAAAGGAAAAGATTTAAAATTTAAATATATAATAAAAGGAAAACATTATCTGTTTGGTTATAAAGATACATATTTAGAATGAAAAATTAATGATAGAAGGTCTATATCTGGTGGAATTTTATTCCTTGGTGATAGTTTCACCAATTTGCACACAAATAAGAAACTTTATATCACCTTGAGAACGTCCAAAGAAGAGTATAAGGATATTACTCATGAAACAACTTAATTTATGTGGATTTAAACTCATTTTTAATATCTTATGTTTGAAGTGAAGTTATCACTACATGTTATATTTTATAATCAGGTTTCTATAAACTTAATAATAAATCTAGTTTAACATTAAATATCAAGGAACATTGATATAAATTATAACTTCATCAAAGATCTTATAGAATAAAATTTGTTTAAGTTGGAATTTATTCTTATAAAGGATAATTTAATTGATATTTTTACTAAACAATTAATAGAGTATGATTTTTAAAGTTTTAGGTTGATAATTGGTGTTTAACCTCATCCCTCTCAAGTATAAGGTACAGTAAATTCAGTCTCCTCTCTCATCTTCTTTTGGTTATTTTAGTTAAATGGGAAGAAAAATAAAAACATAAATAAAATTATTTAATTCATTTATATATTTATAAATTGTATTTACAAAGGGGTAGTTAATTAAATTATATATAATTTATATATATGTGATTTAACTATGGGTATATGATTCTTATTTAGGGGGAGAATTTATTTAGAGGGAGTCATTAAATGGGGAAGTATTTTTGGGAAAACATGCAGTGTGTGTGGGTCCTTTTGAAATTTTTGAATTTTTTTGATGTGAACATCTGAATAAATGTGTAGAAGTTTTTTGGTTTTAAACATATTTCTTTAGAAATAATATATTAATTTAGTTAACAAATCATTGATTCACTATTACCATATCAAATGATATTTCTAGTGGTGTTAAAGCTGATAAAAAAGAATTGTTTTTTCAAATTAGTATCAAGAGAATCAAAGTCTATGAAAGTATAAATGTAAGACACTAATTTAAAGAGATAAATACATTATTATTCAATTTTTTGTTTCTTACATTGATTTCACTCAACAGGTCTTAGAATTATGGAATTAAGATTCATTGGTAAGTGGTTTGAGTTTGAAAGTGATTTACGTTCCTTGGTTACCAAAAAAATCAAAGGGGAAGATTGTTGGGACTAAGAAATGTTTAGAAGTTGTTGAGTATTTGAGGATTTATTTGAGGCCAATATTTCCTATAGTATTTTTTTATTGTGTCTACAGAAGGAAAATAGGAGGTGTTTAAGTGGATGTGGTTAATGTGTTAGCGTTTTTTTCAATTTATAAATCATATTCAAACTCACAAAATATAAAGCCTTATATGTGTGGTGATTGGGTTTTAGATATTTATAAGTGTTTCAAGATGGTTTGTATAAGATTATAGAAGATTTGACGAAATTATATGGTTATTTTATTAATTTTAGAATTTTAGAGTTAAGGATGAAAAGGAAAAAGAAATGAAATTTTTTTAAGACTTTGGGGAAATCTACTAGACTTCATGTGATCAAGTACACCATTGAGTATACATGTAATGATTTTAGTCTTCCATAAATTTTTTTTATTTCCATATGAATTTTAGTGAAACTCATATGTATTTACCTAAAATATATAAAACATTTTTTATCACATTGGACTTTATAGTTTTCTAAGATTTGATCTTCCTAAAAGACTTTTGAATCCCAAATCAGACTTTTATACAAGGTCATAAGACTTTGTGAGTCATCCTTTGTAAGTGAGGAATACTTTGTGACATGCATTTGATTTTTCAAATATTTTTAGGATATTTATTTGTGTGTGTAATACTTTTATCTTATTTATGAAATACTTATAAGCTATGTATGAATTTGAACTTAGTGTAAAATTTAAGAATGATTGTGACTGTATATATGAGTTTCCCAGAATTAATATTACAAAGAAAATATTAATCAAAATAACCCTAAACCTATTATTTCAAAATTTAAACACCACAAAATGGGATTTTTAATTCCTGAAAAGGGAGAATTAGATTCAAAACATGAATAAGATACTTGTTATAAAGTGAATAGGAATAGTTACTGAGTAATATTTTATTTATGCTATATCCACCCATTCTATGTAATAGTGACCAAGAACCAAGTTTGAAATAAATAATAACAAGTGGTGAGAATTTGAAAAAAAATTAAGTAATTCACTCATTTTATATTGAATATGAAGTTAAAATTATAACATGTTTTGGTGCTATTGGAATGTAATATTATTATTGTATCATGCATAAAAGATTAATTGTGCATAAAATATAGAGAATATGGATCACTATAAATTTATTGATAATATTTTTAGTGAGAAATAAAAAAAAGAGGTTCTGGAGTTCACACAGATAGAATAGAAGAAACCTGTATAGTACAATTTGGATGAGAAGAATAGAAACAACATTACAATATGACATTGGAAAAACAGTTGGGTAGAAGGTTTTCTTGTTTTTATAAAATTATCATTGTTAGAGTGTGGGAAGGATTGAACAATGTTTGGAGACTTGTATCACATGATTAAAAGGATATTATCTACTTTAAGTAACTTATATTATGATGCAAGTGAGGTGTATGATCTTGGTGAAATTAGGATCATGGCCAAGATTAACCTTCTTATCTTGAGAGTTGAACCTTGTAAATCTGATGAAAACTTGGTGTGTGTGATTAGATGTTTTTACAATAATAAATTCTAAGAGTTCAATATGTGGTGAAGGATGTTTCAAAAATAGAAACATAAAAAGGAATTAAAATATTATTTCACCCTCTATTATTTTTTCTCACTAGTGTTAATGGTTCATTCAAGTGGTATTAGATCCAAAATTACCTTCATTTATGATATACTATTTACTGTTTTAATGAAATGTGTTTTTAATTGTTTTTAAAAAATGTCACTAAATTATTTTTACAAAATTATGGCTAATTAGAATATAGTGAAAAATAATATAATTCTTATGTTTGATGGGAATAATGATCATATTTGATTATATTAGTTGCTTCCCTATCTACTATGAATTAGTTATTATTTCATGGAGGTTATTACAAATATATTTATTCCCCATTTTGAGAATCCTACCATGAAAAAAAAATTGATATAATCTAAATAATTATGGAAAATTTCCAAATTCCAGGTTTTATTCCATTTCAAAGAAATAAATAATGAAAGTTAAAGGAATAAAAATAGATAAAGTATTATTGGAAAACATGGAAATATGTATGATGGATATTTCAAAGTGAAGTGAGGAAATTTAAAAAGTTTGATATTAAAATATAAATATCTACGAATATGGATGATGAATATATATATGAATTATTTATAAGGCTAAATTAAATTGTGAGTATAATTATAATAAGTGGTGAGAAATATGAAGATATCACAATGGTTGAGTTTATCTTGCAAATGCTACCTGATATATTTTATTATAAAGTCTAATCTTATAAATATAGAGACCATGTTACACTTCCTATTGCTAAATTACAAATTATTTTCATAGATTATGAGACAAGGAAGGAAAATGTTACCAAAAATAATGGTAAGGAAGAGAATGAAATATATTTTAAAGACTCAAAGTAGGAGAATAGAAAGAAATATGTTGAAGATGATGAAGTTATTTTTTTTATTTAGAAGAAGAAGTGGGAGAAATTTTTGAAAACATATGTCTAATTTCTATTAAAAATTGATAAGACTACTAGTAAAGAACTATGGGATGCTTCGATTAAAATTATTCAAGTGAGGAGCTATTGGAAACTTTGTAAAAAACATTCCAAAATTTAAATATGATGAAGACAATGATGATGATAAAGAAAAACCTAAAAGATCTTTGAATTATAAGGCTAAAAAGTTAAATACTACTTTTAGAGGAAAGGGTTGGATGTTATTTAAATAAAATAGAGAACATTTTTATGAGTATGATGGAAGTGATAGTAGTGAATATGATGGGAATGTCAAGACTTCCTATGAATGAGATAACTAAAAACTGCTTATTATTAAGATAAGTAATGATATTTTCACTAGTGATGAAATAAATAGTTCTATAAGTGAAGAATAAGATACAAATATGGAATTTATATTTGAAATATAACTCAAAGTGTGTCTCTTAGTTATATATAAGATAGAGAAGTAAATCAAAAACTTAAATAAGAAAATAAATCTTCTAGCAATAATGAATTTGTTCTTATAGAAGAAAAATCAAAACTACTTGAAGAAATTAATGATTTTATGTTACTACTTGATGATTATAAGATATAAAAAATAAGGATAGAAGAAATCATGAAAGATATAAAAAAGAGATTTATGTCTTTCAGAAAAAGTTTATGGAGGATGAAAAGTAAATGAAAAATTTTATATTCAACATAAAAAATTATATGTAAGAAGTTAGATAAATATATAAAGAAAAAGTTTTTGATAAAGTTTCAAAGAGTTATGAGAAACTTATTTACGAACATAGATAATATAAGAAAGGTGTAATATATCTGAAAAAATATATTGGAGACATTAATTAGAGGAAGAACGTGAAGAATTCCATGTTTTTGGAAAAAAATTGTGAATCTCAAATATATTGAAATTATGGGTGCTCTAATTTTAATTAAAAAACTATGAAAAATGGTAAATCTAAAATGTATTTAAATAATAATACATTAAAGATGAATTTTCTATGATTTTATAATAAATTTTTTATAAAAAATTAAACCACGATTGGTGACTAAAATAAGGAAGGACTACATGTGTCAACATTTTGATAGTTGTATGACTATTGAAGATTGAATTATATATATTTATATTGTTAGGATTATTTAAGATTAGAACACTTGGAATTAATGTGTTGGTCGATTATCAACATTACAATGAGTCTATCAGGTTTGGGAGGTTGTTTTTGATGGTGATTCGATCGTATTAAAAGAGGAAATTTTAAAAATAGTTTGAAAATTATTGATATAAATCATATAACATATTTTAAGTTCTTGAGGAATCCAGTTAAAGATTTGAAAATATAGGTCAGCATAAAAATTAATTCCTAATATTTACTTCATTCTAGTAGTGTATAAGTTATAATACTCAAAAGCATCAAAATATAGAGAATATGGGTGAGAAGAAATATTTTGTTGTTGAACTAGAACAAAAAGCATCAAAAGTGGATGATACCTTGATTGTGGATAGTAGATGTTCCTATAATATGATATAGGATTTAAAACTATTTATATATGTTGAAAATTAAATCAAGGATTTGTGACCTTTGGGAATGATGTGACACTAAAAATAAAAGGTGTTGGACCACCTGTGATTCAGAGAGATTAATTCAAATCCAATAATACTTTATTTGTTGAAGGACTAAAACACAATAAGATCAATGTGTCTCCATTATATGATAGAGTAAATGAATAAAATTTTCAAGAGGATATATTTTTGGTAAAGATCTTGAAATATGGATGTATTTTTACAAGAGTACAGGGGATTAGTGGTAAGTTTTTTCAGGTTGGTAATCTGGAAAGTTTTTGTTATTTAATCCCAAAAGAAGAAAATATTTTGTAGCATCAAATAATTGGAAAACTGGGAAATGTTTTGGTAAAATTACTACGTTAGATAACATTTTTGTGGTTATTAAGTTAAAAATATTATGAAATTGGGTGTGATTTATATTTATTAATAGATATATAGTGAATTATCCACATAAGAAGGCAGAGAGTCAATCTACTCATCTGTGGGATCTTATCCACTCTACAGTTGTGGGACAGTTAAGAAGTAATGGGTAAGTAGAGATAATTATTTTATTTCATTCATTGATGAATTTAATTGAGTTACTTGTATCATTTTTATGATGCACAAAACATATTATCATGTATTTTTTAAAAGTTTATGAAGTAGTGCAAAAAAAGAGTATTGGTTATCCTTAAAGATGATCTGAATAGATGATGGTGCAAATATAAAAGTTTAATATTTTATTATTATCATTATAAGTATGGTATTAACCATTAATTAAACAAACCATATATTCTATAAAAAATATTTTTTTGTCTATGTTATAAAATATACGTCTGGTGGAGATGGCACAAACAATGTTGATAGTGAATGCACATATTGATATTTTATGAGACAAGATATTAGTGATGTTGTTCATATTAAAAATCATATATTTTAAATGATAAACTTCAATATTTCCAAATATGATATGTATTACAAAAATATACATGTTTTTTGTAACTTAGAGTGTTTTCAGCCATTTTGTTATCATAGTTAATGGTGTAAATCTAAGGAAAGTTGAACAGAGATGTGTTGATGAAATCTTGATTGGTTACACACTAAACAGAAGAGGATACCATTGTTAAAAAGTACCATGGTTAATTTCTATTCTTCTAATGTGAAGGTGTTTAAACATATATAGAAACAAGGAATACATTAAGAATAATGTTCCATAAATGATGATGAATATGGTTTTATTAAACAACAAGATTAAATTTTTAAAGATTATTAATATTCAGAAGATGTGTATATAATAAAACAGGATATATACATTTCAAGTGATTAATTTTTTTTCACATAATCCATTAATGTGAAAGTAATCACAGGTATAAAAAATCATTTAAGATCATGGAAAATATGTTCAAATAAGAATAACTATGAGGACAATAACAAATACCACATTGTTTTCTCAATTAAATGCAAGATATTTGAAATAATCTTTAAATAATCATGAGTGGATTATTGTTATGAATAAATAATTTTATTATATAGATAACAAGGAAACATAGAAGTTGGTTTTATAGTTGGAAAAAATATGTATAGGAACTAAATGGGTATTCTGGAATATTTTGAATGAAAAGGGAAACATTTTGCATTAAAAATAATGAATTATGTGTAAAGTATATTCTAAATTAGAATGAATATATTTTGATGATAAATTTATAATAGTGGTAAGACTAGAAACCATCATATTACTTATTACTATTGTTGAAAAAAATAAGACATTCTAAATAGATGTCTTGTACATCTTCATCAATGGTGATTTATAAGAAGTGGTTTATATTTAAAAAAATGTATAATATTTCCTAGTGAATAAGTGAATTATATTTAAAAGTAAAGGAAGGATTTACATGGATTAAAACAAGATGCAATATCATAGTATTCTAAGAAATATTTCAACTTTAATAATCTAACGTCTAAAATGAGAAGAGTAAAAAACATCATGTACATCAAAATAGTAAATATGCATCTCTCATTACTATTGTTTTTGAAAATGATATTATATTTTCTAAAAATAAAATATTATTTTGTGAATAATTCTATTTATAAATGAAAAAGTTATTTGAAAGGGCCATGTTTTGGGAGTTGGATATTTTTTGGGTTTACGAATTTCTCAAGAGGTAGATCACATCTTTCTTTCTCAATAGAAACATTATCTAGAGATTATAATGATGTTTAGTATGGATGATTCAAAGAGAACATCCACTCCCATTTAAGTGGTAAATTTTCAAAGATATAAAATGAAAGGAATTATATCAAAGATTATTTTGAAGGATTATTGGATGTTTTTTATACTTGAATTCTTCATGAATGGATGTTTTCTATATTGTTACACTTTGTGATAGGTTTAAAAGTGCACCAAAAAGTATCATTTTGTGTCTAGAATGAGCGGTCTAATGTATATCAAATGAATAATAGATTTTTACGTGAAATATTCCAGAAAGTGACAGCTTTATCTATTTTTTTAAATAGATGCATATTTAGAAAAAAAATGTTGATGATAAAAGGTCTATCTTCATTAGAGTTTTCTTCCTTGGTGATAGGTATGTTTTTCTCACACAAAGAAGTGAAATTATTTCACTTTGAGATCTAATATTGATGATTATCTGTACGCAACTAAATACACAACTAAATTTATGTAGATGGGAACACAATTGGAAGATGCCAAGGTTAATGTGATTATTCTTCTACCCACTATATGTGATAATCGAAGTTCTATAATTTTATCAATAAATATGATTTACTATTAAAGATCAAATCAAATTAATATAAATTATCACTTTATAAAATATATTGTGGAAGGAAATAAGATAATTCTGGAATTTTTCACTGCCATAGAGAAAGTAGCTGATATTTTCACTAAACCATTTTGCAAAGGATGATTTTCAAAGTTTGAGGTTGATTATTAGAGATCAACCTCATTAATCTCAAGGAAAATTCATGGTAAATTAATTTCACACTCTCATATTGTTGTTTTTATTCTTATTATATGGGAGGGATATAAATCACTTCATGTTATTTAATTTTGTATTTATAAATGGTGTTTACAAAGGGGGAGAAAATTAATTTGGAGAGAATCCATTGATATGTGGTTTACCTATCGTGTAAAGATCGCTTATTTAGTAGAAGAATGTATATAGGGATATTAATTAAAATGGGAAATATGTGAAGAAAAACATGTGGTGTGTGTGGGTCATTATGAGCCGTTTCAACTATTTTTATGAGCACATATGTAAAAATATTGAAACTTTATAGGTTTTAAAGATATTTTTTTAGTAAGGAAAGATTTGTTGAGGTGTATAATTTTTTTCACAAGTTATATATAAAATTATATTTCTAGTAGTTTCAATGACGAGAAAAAAAAATTGTTTGCATTTAAATGAATTTTGAAGAGGATCAAATGCTTTGAAGTTATAAATATATCTCACTATCTTATAAAAAAAATTAGATTAATATTAAATTTTAGTGTTTCCTACACAAATTACAATCAAGTAGTATTTTAATTAATTAATTATGATTAATTTATAAGTGTTTTTATTTTTAATGTTATTTTTTTATTTGGTTTATAAAAAAATCCAAAGGGGAAGATTATTGAGCCCAAGAGATATTTGGGAGTTATTATATATTTAGGGAGTTTGTTGAGATAAGAATTTTCCCATAATATATGGTATTTTCTATAGAGAATTTATAATTTTCCATACCTAACCATCTAGTGATTACATGGATTATGTAAAATATTTCATTACAATTCATTCCTACGACCTTTAGGTTTAGAGTTTTACAGAATTATGATAATACATTAACTAAAAAACCAATATTATTTTTATCAATTAAACATTTTACCAATAAATAAGAAACTAATTAAACCATAATGAGTCTTCAAAATCTCCAAAAAATTCACCACATAAAGAACTATTATATACATTTCATACATTTCCTATCTTCATAACCTGGGGAATAAAAATATAAAAATGGGTGATATCAGACTCTTAGTAAGGGAAACCATATCCTCTGAGGTAGACATTAATATCATAATAAAATATCTAAATACATTAAACAATAATCATAATTTTTTTACAAAAACATAATATCATAGAAAGATAATTAATAAATCATAAAATATATTACATGGATTAAAAAACAACTCTATAATCATATAACATGTGAGCATGAAATTAAATGCAGAATAATTTAAAAATAAGACATAATCAGGAAAACATATTTATAGGAATGAAATTCATCTTGAAATTTTTTCATATCTTGATAAGAAACAAGTAAATGTGGATAAAACATAGGCATAGGAAATCCTATGTGATAAAACTCATTATGGACATGCCTATGTAAACAAACTCATTATATCAATACCTAAAATGTGATAAAACCCATCATGCCCACATATGTGAGAAAAACTCATTATATCTATAAATAAATATATCAGGAGATATAAGATTAAACTAATAAATTTGTGGGTGATATAGGAACCCACCCTTTATCATACATATATATTTTTACCACTTAAAACCAGTCATAAAAATAGGACCTCACCTTTCATCTGAAGGGATTCAAATTTGATATATAGAATCCCTTAAATTGTTTCCCTACTTATTCGAATTTACTCTAAGATCCAATGTAAAAAACATAAATATCATAATAAATAATTTCAAGACAATATTAATACATAACACTATTTATAATTTCTATTTAAAACCATCATTTTAGTGTATATTAGTCAATTTTTTTCTATTTTCCACATTTTGTGTTTACAGTTTTAATCATTTTAGTAGTTTCATAGGAGGGGTATCAGTATTCATTCCTCCTATAGAGTTAACAATTCAAATTTAATTAAAGTTACAATAATGGATGAATTATAATTATTTATAAATATTAATTTTCCATTCATGAGTACTTTATTAATTATCCCAGAAAATAAAATCGACAACGAACATTTTTCAATGTTTTTCATCTTACAAAGTTTGTTATATTAATTAATGAGTTAAATATTGATGTATCTATTAAAAAAATCATTTTTAAATATTTATATCATATTATACCATTAAATATTTTTTCATACTCATTCATGATATAATTTCATAACATATCTCAAGTAGGTGGTTAGACAGACCCAAACATGAACATATCATGATTATCGATGATTATGAGGAGATTTAGTTATAATATAGTAAAAAAGAATCATAATGATGTAATTTAGTGTTAATTAGTTTGATATATTACAGTTACAAATGATACATAAGATGTAGTAATGGATATGAAAATATTACATAATTCGAATTAATTATTTTCATCTTAGTATGATTTTTAAAAATTATTGAATTTACGATAATCGTTTGTTGATCATATAATTAATAGGTTCCAATATTTTTAATAAAATAACAATAATTATATAATAATGATAATATTTATCCTTTAAAATCATTCTCATGACTATCCATGTGAGGTGGTTATGAAATAAAAAACTAAAATCAATCATGCCATGGAGGCGATAGTCTACACGTACACATGGATGGAAATTTTATTTTCCATAGAATAGAGAAAATAAGTAATATAGTTTATCATATAAAAATATAAAATATATCATATATGTAATAATTATATATTAAATTTTATTTTAGTATCATCCTTCTAAGGAGGTGAATTAAAATGAAAAATGTTGCGTTGTAGAGGCAATAGTCTCCACAACACACAATTTTCATTTTCATTTTTCTTAATGGAAAAGGGAAGGGTGTTTAATGTAATAACCAAAAGGTTAATCATTTTAAATTACCTTATTATTTTCATATAGTATATTTACATGAAATCACAATACAATTAACTACTATGGACTATATGACCTTTAAAAATAATATTTTCACTTCTATAATTTGAATT